>CM074314.1:4936942-4994442 GCA_037194245.1 Opsariichthys bidens
TTTTTTTAATTAGCCGACTACTCTAACGATTTTTTTTTTCCGATTAGTCGACTACTCTAACGATTATTTTTTCTGTCGACTAATCTAACGATCATTTATTTATTTATTTATTTTTTAATTAGTCAACTACTCTAACGATTATTTTTTCTGTCGACTAATCTAACGATTATTTTATTTAAATTTTTTTTAATTAGCCGACTACTCTAACGATTTTTTTTTTTTATTAGTCGACTACTCTAACGATTTTTTTTTTTTATTAGTCGACTACTCTAACGATTTTTTTTTCCGATTAGTCGACTACTCTAACGATTATTTTTTCTGTCGACTAATCTAACGATTATTTATTTATTTTTATTTTTTTAATTAGTCGACTACTCTAACGATTTATTTATTTTTTTAAATTTTATTTTATTAGTCGACTACTCTAACGATTATTTTTTCTGTTGGCTAATCTAACAATTATTTATTTATTTTTATTTTTTTAATTAGTCGACTACTCTAACGATTATTATTATGTTTTTTATTAGTCGACTACTCTAACAATTATTTTTTAATTAGTCGACTACTCTAACGATTATTTATTTATTTATTTTTTTTAATTAGTCGACTACTCTAACGATTTTTTTTTCTGGCGACTAATCTAACAATTATTTATTTATTTTTATTTTTTTAATTAGTCGACTACGCTAACGATTATTTTTCCGATTAGTCGACTACTCTAACGATTATTTTTTCTGTCGACTAATCTAACGATCATTTATTTTTTTTAAATTTTTTTTAATTAGTCAACTACGCTAACGATTATTTTTTCTGTCGACTAATCTAACGATTATTTATTTTACTTTTTTTTTAATTAGCCGACTACTCTAACGATTTTTTTTTTTTTTATTAGTCGACTACTCTAACGATTTTTTTTCCGATTAGTCGACTACTCTAACGATTATTTTTTCTGTCGACTAATCTAACGATTATTTATTTATTTTTATTTTTTTAATTAGTCGACTACTCTAACGATTTATTTATTTTTTAAATTTTATTTTATTAGTCGACTACTCTAACGATTATTTTTTCTGTTGGCTAATCTAACAATTATTTATTTATTTTTATTTTTTTAATTAGTCGACTACTCTAACGATTATTATTATGTTTTTTATTAGTCGACTACTCTAACAATTATTTTTTAATTAGTCGACTACTCTAACGATTATTTATCTTATTTTTTTTTTTAATTAGTCGACTACTCTAACGATTTTTTTTTTCTGGCGACTAATCTAACAATTATTTATTTATTTTTATTTTTTTAATTAGTCGACTACTCTAACAATTTTTTTTTCTGTTGGCTAATCTAATGATTATTTATTTATTTTTATTTTTTTAATTAGTCGACTACTCTAACGATTTTTTTTTTATTAGTCGACTACTCTAAAGATTATTTTTATTTAAAAAAAAATTGTTTAAGTTCGGGTCCCGTTGGAGTCCAGGTTATTTTTCTGACAAACCTCGCACGTGCGAAAGAGAACGTCCGCGCACATCCAAATAAACTTCTTTGAAACGCAAAACTGATTTTCGTTCACTCAAAATATTTTCTGATTTGCGAGACGAAGACTTTCTCCTCAACTCAGTTCACGAAATGCCCTTTTGCACGCTCAAAATATGATCTTGCGCGTGCAAAAATTTGCCAGAGATCCAATTCCACAGGTGGTACGCCATTTCGGTCCTGCAAAGGGAACAATTTAGGGATTTTTAGCGCACATGGCGACAATAAACACTCTTGGTAGGAGCTCACCTTGTTTAATGTCCTCCATCGCCCGCCGTATCCCTCGGTCAAAGGCCCTGGCGTCCGCTGGGCTTTGGAAGGTCAGTCCAAACTTCATGTTTCCGATCCTCCAGTGGTGGAAAATGGGATTGACTTTATTATACACCAGATCCCTCCTGATGCAACAGTCCAGCAGCACCTGAGGACGAGATGAAGGTCTCCGTTACACACGCATGTCTGAGCCGTGGTTCAACATAAGTGATGCGTTCTTCAAATCCTGAAAAACTAAAGCCATTAAAAAAATAATAATTGTTGGAAATGAACATGGAAAGGTACAATATATAATTTTTCACCACTAGAGGTCGCTTTTTCAAAATAATGACAAGATGATGCCGAGCATGGAAACATGGGAGATGTGGTCTTCACCTCACAGCTGGTGGAAAAGACTCGGGACATGACACGGGCAGAAAACGCGTTCATGGATGAGATTATTAACGTTACTGTAGTATGAAGAGCAGGAGCGAGTGTTGTGGAGCTGGACGAGGCGCTGGAGCGATTGATGATGAGAGACGAACGACACGCCTTGAGAGCAGCGGGACTTTTATTATGCCGTAGTCACTGGCGCTGCAATTGTTTGTTTTTTTTAGCTATGTCTTCATTAAACTTTTTTAAAAAACAAAAAAAACAAAACAGAATACAACTCAGTACTTGACAAATACATGAATAACTAAACATCAAATGGATAAAAAAAAATTATAATAATAATAAATAAATAAATAAACCTGACAGCAAATCAGTAAATTCAAAAATGATGTTATAGCGTTACTCTGTGCGTTCGGGTGGCTTGTGCTGATAAATGGCATGCAATTAATTTTAAAACATTGCATGACAGAAAATGCTGTATTACTGTTACTAAAAAATAAAGCTGAATCTGATTATGCTGTTAGCTGAAAGTGTTTTTCTCTGAGGTATGGTAAAAACAATAAGACTAAACGTGTTGAGCCAAATAACATGATTCGTTTTGAGTCAATAAATGCATCCAAACAGTTGTTCACCTGTCTGATAAAACACACAATATATTAAGACGTCAAAATCAAGTCGTCTACAAAATAAAGCCGGAAATCGAGGGTAACGCAGGTATGATGTCATTGATTGGCGACGCACGGACATAGTCTTATTTCTCTGGATTTTGGATATTTTAATCCAAAAATCTTACATATTGCCTTTGACTTAAAAAAAAAAAAAAAGGATTTTATATATATATATATATATATATATATATATATATATAAAAAAACAAGACCAAGGCAACATTTCTTATTTTGATTTAATTAAAAAAAAAAAAACTAAAATAAACTTAATTAAAACTTATTAAATAAATCTTATATTATATTATCAAAATTAAATAAATAAATTAAACAAATTAATATTTTATTAAATATTAATAAAAGTGATATCAGTAAAATAGCACTGTTAAGGAAGGATTAAAACTAAAACCATAAAAAAAAACAGTTGAAGTGAAATAAATGTTCAAGGATATAAAATTAAAAAATGACTATTTCCTCTAGTTGCCAAGGCAAGATTTTTATTTTCGTCTAGTGTAATGTACTAAAACCAAAACAAAAATAAAAATGAGCAAAAACACACACACACGGCAAAAATGCACAACTAAACATAATATAAATTTGATATGTTTTATAACACAATTTATTCTAAATTTTACAAATGTATAAGTTTAGTCAATAAAATAGAAAGTCCGAAAATAAAACTACATCAAATTAATAAAAAACGATATAGTGAAATAAAACAGTCAAGTTGCAGTCAGCATGAGGAGGAAATAGTCAGGCATTTCCGAGTGACATCCAACAAGAAATTTATTTTTTTATTTTTTTATTTTATTAGTCGACTACTCTAACGATTATTTTTTTTCTGGCGACTAATCTAACAATTATTTATTTATTTGTATTTTTTTAATTAGTCGACTACTCTAACGATTTTTTTTAAAATTTTATTTTATTAGTTGACTACTCTAACGATTATTTTTTCTGTTGGCTAATCTAACGATTATTTATTTTTTTAATTAGTCGACTACTCTAACGATTTTTTTTAAATTTTATTTTATTTTATTAGTCGACTACTCTAACGATTATTTTTTCTGTTGGCTAATCTAACAATTATTTATTTATTTTAATTTTTTTAGTTAGTCGACTACTCTAACGATTTTTTATTTTTATTTTATTTTATTAGTCGACTACTGTAATGATTATTTTTTCTGTTGGCTAATCTAACAATTATTTATTTATTTTTATAATTAGTCGACTACTCTAACGATTTTTTTTTAAATTTTATTTTATTTTATTAGTCGACTACTCTAACGATTATTTTTTTCTGGCGACTAATCTAACAATTATTTATTTATTTTTATAATTAGTCGACTACTCTAACGATTTTTTATTTTTATTTTATTTTATTAGTCGACTACTCTAACGATTATTTTTTCTGTTGGCTAATCTAACGATTATTTATTTATTTTAATTTTTTTAATTAGTTGACTACTCTAACGATTTTTTTATTTTATTTTATTAGTCGACTACTCAAACGATTATTTTTTTTCTGGCGACTAATCTAACAATTATTTATTTATTTTTATTTTTTTAATTAGTCGACTACTCTAACGATTTTTTTTTTTTAAATTTTATTTTATTAGTCGACTACTCTAACGATTATTTTTTCTGGCGACTAATCTAACAATTATTTATTTATTTTTATTTTTTTAATTAGTCGACTACTCTAACGATTATTTTTTTTAAATTTTATTTTATTAGTCGACTACTCTAACGATTATTTTTTCTGTTGGCTAATCTAACAATTATTTATTTATTTTTATTTTTTTAATTAGTCGACTACTCTAACGATTTTTTTATTTTTTATTTTATTTTATTAGTCGACTACTCTAACGATTATTTTTTCTGGCGACTAATCTAACAATTATTTATTTATTTTAATTTTTTTAATTAGTCGACTACTCTAACGATTATTTTTTTTAAATTTTATTTTATTAGTCGACTACTCTAACGATTATTTTTTCTGTTGGCTAATCTAACGATTATTTATTTATTTGTATTTTTTTAATTAGTCGACTACTCTAACGATTTTTTTTTTACATTTTATTTTATTAAGTCGACAACTCTAACGATTATTTTTTCTGTTGGCTAATCTAACGATTATTTATTTATTTTTATTTTTTTAATTAGTCGACTACTCTAACGATTTTTTTTTAAATTTTATTTTATTTTATTAGTCGACTACTCTAACGATTATTTTTTCTGTTGGCTAATCTAACAATTATTTATTTATTTTTATTTTTTTAATTAGTCGACTACTCTAACGATTTTTTTTTTTTTAATTTTATTTTATTAGTCGACTACTCTAACGATGATTTTTTCTGGCGACTAATCTAACAATTATTTATTTATTTTTATTTTTTTAATTAGTCGACTACTCTAACGATTATTTTTTTTAAATTTTATTTTATTAGTCGACTACTCTAACGATTATTTTTTCTGTTGGCTAATCTAACGATTATTTATTTATTTGTATTTTTTTAATTAGTCGACTACTCTAACGATTTTTTTTTTACATTTTATTTTATTAAGTCGACAACTCTAACGATTATTTTTTCTGTTGGCTAATCTAACGATTATTTATTTATTTTTATTTTTTTAATTAGTCGACTACTCTAACGATTTTTTTTTTAATTTTATTTTATTTTATTAGTCGACTACTCTAACGATTATTTTTTTCTGGCGACTAATCTAACAATTATTTATTTATTTTTATAATTAGTCGACTACTCTAACGATTTTTTTTTTAAATTTTATTTTATTAGTCGACTACTCTAATGATTATTTTTTCTGTTGGCTAATCTAATGATTATTTATGTATTTTAATTTATTTAATTAGTCGACTACTCTAACGTTTTTTTTTTTAAATTTTATTTTATTAGTCGACTACTCTAATGATTTATTTTTTCTCAACTACTCTGATGCTCAAAGCGTATCGTTTTTAAAACGCCTCAATCGGTTCAAATGATCTTCATTGAGGGGCTTTTCTCAGCCTGACTGGTTGACATAATTGCACTTAAAATTTGGTGGAGTGAAAACAAGCAGCCCGTTCACAGACGACATCAGGGGAGCCAAACAAACACTTCCTGTGAGTGAGTGAGTGAGTGAGTGAGTGCGTGCGTGCGTGCAGTGGGGAGGAAGATGTCACCGTTACCGATTTGTCTTTGAGCCGCTCTCCGTGGATGAGGAAATCCGCTGCACTGGTGCCGTCAGGCTCCGTCCGGCTGATCTTGTGTACGGTGACGCAGCTGAGGCCGCCGGCGCCCAGAGGAAGCCATCCGCCGCTGGAGTCATCGCGAGTCATTACCACTGCTCTCACACGCGCGAAACTCTCACTGCCGACACAAGAGCACAACACACGAGTCAGACTCTTCACTTCACAAACATCAACGAATGTCACTTCCAGCACATCTCCAATCGCCTGAAATAAATAAGCCCAGTCATTTGTCTGGCTGAGGATCATCTCCACACTTTCCGTGGAATCTGACACCATAACAGCTTCAGTGGGAATGACACACAAAATATCCTGTTGATCTCTGGGTGAATCTCACGAAACAGAACCATAAAAGGAGCTCAACGGCACCCCGTTTACGAAAAAACTTCATTTAGAGCGGATTTTGTCGGCTGTGGTGGAAATAACACCACAAAAGGAGGGAAAAGTGTTGATGTTTCACACTTTACATTAGGTGTCCTTAAAGTTCTCGTGAGACAGGAGCTGCAATCGTCTTTTGTGACATCTGAAACGGCTTAAGGATTACAAGGACACGCGAATTAAAAAATAAAATAAACATGAGCACAGATAAATCATTCGCAAATATGCCATAAAAAAAAAAATGTTGATTACTTGGATTACTTGGACTGCGTTCACACTTGTAGTTCGGTTTGTTTGATTCGGACCAAAATACAAAAACAAAACATATAGTCCTGGTCCTCTTAGCGTTCACACTGGCATTTTTAACTAAAGTTACCGAACCGAAGGCGTAGGGATACGGTCACGACCCGATTGGTCGGCTTTTATGACGTATATTTGGCGACGGACTCGCTTACCGAACATTCAAAACAACGCTGTGTTCTGGATTAAACACCATCATTCATGCTTTATTTTCACCAGCTGAGAATCACGAAGAGCTCATCAAACGTTCAAAACAGCAGCAGGATTTCAGAACTTCACCTCGTTGCTCCACGTTTGCCCTCGACTCATTTTGGATACTCCGATCTTCCCGCGTCGTCACATCAGCGACTCGTAGCGTCGCACGTCCTGTTTTTGGTTCGTTCACGTGTCTTTGGTCCGTGTTGCGTTCAAATATCGACCGCACCGCACCAGAGTTCGTTTGGAAGTGGACCGAGACCCGTCTTTTTAGCGCTTGTTTGGTGCGCACCAGAGTTCTGATGGCAGCGTTCACATATGAACCGCACTAACGGAGCGATCGAACCAAACATGACAAGTGTGAACGCACCCTTAAACACTATGTACTGAACCATTTCATGGTTTGAGGCTCAGACGTCATCCCTACGGACCGCTGGCCGAACGTCTGACGCATATGGCACACTTTTAAGGGATGGTTCATCCAAAAATGAAAATGATCCCATGATTTACTCGCCCTCAATCCAGCCTAGGTGTATAAGACCATCTTCTTCCAGATGAATTCAATCAGAGATGTATTTAAAACTATTCTGGGTCTTCCAAGCTTTATAATGATTGTGAATGGAGTGTGTTTTGAAGCCCCCCCCCAAAAAAATAAAAAAAATAAAAATGCAAACATCAATCATAAATATCTTCCATATTAATAAAGGCCTTCTGAAGCAAAGCGATGCGATTTTGTAAGAAAAATCGAATTTAAAAAACATTTTTACTCATTTAAAACTATAATAACTAGCTTCCGCCAGACAGAATCGTGACCTCGACGAACACGTCAACCTCTTTTTGACCAAATTCATCGCAAGTCAACTTGTGCAGTATGCGTACGGCCGTCTGGCGGAAGCTAGTTATTTTAGTTTATAAAGTTTTAAATATGGACATTTTTCGTTTTGCTTCAGAAGGCTTTATTAACCCCCTGGAGTCGCATGGATTATATTTATTATGGATGGATGCATTTTTTGGGGGCTTCAAAACACGCCCCCATTCACTACCATAATAAAGCTTTTAAAATATATCTTTAAAATATATATATGTTCGTCTATGAAGATAGACCTAGGATGGATTGAGGGTGAGTAAAGCTTGGGGTAATTTTCATTTTAGGGTGAACAATCCCTTTAACTGGAAACGCTTCAGGATTTTCGAAGTCATCATCTTGGTTGAATTCTACAGGATGTCCGGAAATAAATGCTGTGACGCCAAACTCCCTCGTGGAAGAAGAAAGCCGTCATGTTTACAACTTATCAGGATCAACTAAACGCTGGATTTTCAAAAGTATGTGAAGTTCACGGCTCCGTTGTTGCAGTAAACTTGCACAACATTCTTTATTAGACGTCTGTTATAGGGATGGGCATATCGATGCCGCAGTATCGATATATCGATACTCACAAGCTACTTACTTGGTATCGATATCTCCACAAAAATATCGATATTAAAATTAAATGAATAATTTCTGCATCAATTTCTGCAAAAAGTGTTTTCGGTACTTCTATTTAATGTTTGTGCTAAAACTGAAATCCCCCCTCTGACATTCAGCTCACCCGCGTCACGTGACGACTGTGAGAAACGCGAGCAACGTGCCCCGCCCACACGTACACGTCACGCATATTGTCCGCGCATAAACAGAACGGCACTAAGTATGGCAGAAAAAAGTATTGCGAGATGCAATATTTGTGACAAGAAAGCGTCACACAGCAGCAGCACAAGCAACCTCTTTAAACATTTTTATTTATTCGTTGTCAAATTTACTTTTGTAATAAATTTATTAATGGCCAATATGTCTTATGTGTCATGTGAGGATGTAATTTGCCTTTAAGTGTAATATATATTTAACTTGACATTTCTTTTGAAAAATCACATACACATTTAAGAAATAAGCGGTATCGGTATCGATATCGGTAAAATTATACCCAAAAATATCGGTATCGTATCGAATTTTAAAAGTCAGGTATCGCCCATCCCTAGTCTGTTATTGTAGAAACATCGACTTTACATTTTCACGCCCCTAAACATGACGTGGAACAAAACGAACTGCGATTGGTTGCGTTTAGCGCTGCAACGACGCGTCGACGTCATCGATTACGTCGACTATGAAAATACGTCGACGTGCGTGAAATGCGTCGACGCGTCGCACTGTTTACATTCATCTGGCGTGATGGCGGCTTCTGCTCCCGGGAACGCAGAAAGTTCCGTTCTATCACAAAAACCAAGACCACGATGATCAAAAGTATGGGAATACTTTAAACAGAGGCCGAATAAAACACTCCTTTGTTCCCTTTGCAGAACCCAAATGCCGTACCACCTGTGGAATTGGATCTCTGGCAAATTTTTGCGCGCGCAAGATCATATTTTGAACTGAGTTGAGGAGAAAATCTTCGTCTCGCAAATAAGAAAATATTTCGAGCGAACGAAAATCAGTTTTGCATTTCAAAGAAGGTTATTTGGACGTTCTCTTTCGCACGTGCGAGGTTTGAGTCGCTCGCGCTCCTGATTCCCGACTCGCTGCATTACAGACACACGGTTCAGGAGACGTTTGTTCAATGGCTTGAACACTATCAAAGCTCCTTTAAGACTGTAGAGAAACTCTTCATGTTAAAGTTCAAATGTCTTCCACTGGACGAGCACACACAATGACTTATTTTTAATCAAAATCAAATTGTATTGTTACATAATGGCGTGTCCCAGTGTTTCTACACCTCAATGAACTGCTAAATGAGTTCTAACTTCTTACGTAATAAAAATAATCGTTAGATCAGTCGACAGAAAAAATAATCGTTAGTTGCAGCTCTAGTTGCGTTACATGTCAGTCAAACGTCCTCTTGGGCGGTCCCTGGCCAATGAAAGCTGCGATAGAGTCCAGACCTTCTGCAATCAGTCTGAAGGTCAGGCTACATGAGACATTTCATACGATATCCTGTATGAAAGTAATGTTGGTGCATCATAATTGCATATACAGTATTTGCATTTAATAAACATTAGTTGCTACACATCTTTACTCCACCAAACCGCACAGCAAATATGGGAATTTTCCAGAAAAACATGTAGTTACACAGTAAATTCATAGTAGTTTAGGCCACCTCATCTAAAGTGTGTACATCATTTCCAGCCTTCAAACATTCTTGTGCTCCTGTTTAGATCATCGGCACAAAAATACACACAAATCCATGGCAAAAAGTCTCTGAGGCCGCTGTTGATTTATTGAAAGAGAACTAAAGAGCGTCATGGTTCGTGAATCAGTACTGACTAACCAGACACACCGGCTGAATTTACAAAATCACAGTCTTTCGTTAGGCCTACGTCAGTGATCGTATGAGTGTGCATTTGTGAATTCAGACAAAGTGATGATAACCTGTACATAGAGTTAAAGAGGGAAACTCGCTTGTGTTCACGTGACAGCGGCGGGTCCGAGACGCTGTCCATCTGATGATGATTTCATCAGACGCATCCATACGAGGCCGGAAACAACAGGTCAAAGGACACCACGGTCATTTATTAAGCCCAGGGAGGTTTGGAAAAGGAAACAGCTATGAATATTTTAGAGGAAACAAAGAAACAACCCACATCTGTCCTGTGCTTTTGTAATATTTCACTGGAGATCAGAAAGAGTCAAAGTCAACTACAGTTCAGCCAGTTCAACATCACATTCAGAAGGTCTGCCCAGGACACATGGTGAATCAAAGCGAGAAATGTCTAGTCTAAGTAAGGAAAAGAGAAGAAATGAACCCATTTACAGTTGTGTTGTCACGATACAACCGAATCGATACCACAGCAAGAAACAAAAACAGTAAAATAATATGACACAGCAAACTAAAAACTGACCAGCATGTTCCTGCCCTGCTTTTTGATCATGCCCAGTGCTTTTAATTCTTCAGGCTGTGTCGCGATGTCGATAATAACAGTCAGTTGCAGGCGATAATCGCCAATATCGAGCAATTAGATCTGAACAATAAGACTAAACGTGTTGAGCTATATTACGATAATTAGTTTTGTCTATAATTGTATCAAATCAACAATCATATTCAAGTCAATCAATCAAATTTTACATATTGCAACTTTAATTTATTTTCTCCATTTGAAAACATTAGACATTCTACATTTATGTTGCTTCTTGTTAATATTAGTGTTTTTGCACTTGGTTATTTATTGGTGTATCAATAAGATTTGTTTTGTTTTCTATGCAAGGAGGGACTGATTGTTATAAAACGCTTTGTTCAGTTCAGTGGTGTAATCGTGTCAAAAACAGACGTATAGGAGTAAATAAATATCGGTTCTGCATATCGGTTACCGACACAAACACACAAATTATCGGTATTGGTTCTTAAAAAAAAACACAATATCAATCGATCACTAATCAATATGCTCATATCATTCTTACGATCACCACCAGACTGTTAAACTCGAAATAAATAAACGCAATTCATCTCAAACACTTGATATTATTGCACAAACTAAGATAAGAAAACCAAAACCTTGAATCTTTCATTAAATTAAGCTTCTGATATGATGATTTGAGTCATTTCTGATTAATATCATGATGAAAACAGTTGTGCGGCTTCAGATGTTTGTGGAAACCATGATGCATTTCATTGTTCAGGATTATTTGATGAATAGAATATTCAAAAGAACCACATTTATTCAATTTATTAAATGGAAATCTTTTGTGACATTATAAATGTGACGCATCCTTGATTAATAAAAGTATTCATTTCTTTATAAACTTCTACTAAGATATTCAATTGGATTTAAGTGTGCTTCATTTGCATGACCAAAACTGTACATTTGATTGCCAAAGCAATGGCTGCGTAAAAGTGTGATAGTAAAAAAATTTAAAAAAAAGAATTTTTATAAACACAAAACTATACACACATATAGTTTTAAAATACTATAACACATATTTTATGTCTCGCAGGTTTCATGCAGTAGGTGGCGACATGAACCTAAAACTGGGTTTGCCAACCGCCATTAAAAGGAAAAGCAGCTCAAATGTTAAATATACCACAAAACACATGAAGAACTTCAAACGTCAGCCGTTTCCCCTCACTTATTTTGATTAAACTTTAGATCTTGCAATAAAAAAAAAACCCAGAATGGGTATAAATTCTGAAAAGGCAAATAAAAAAAAAAAAAATTATGGACTAATTTGAGGTGGATAAATTTTTTCACATTTTTTTCAAATAAGACATGTTACTGAATCCCTCAAAAAGTCCGGACCGATCGCATCACAGCATCTCAAATGTTGGATTGGTGGTTCTGAAACTCAAAGTCTGAAGAAGCGTCTCACACGGTCGCGTTCGCAAACACCAGCATCCGAACGCAAGAGAACATGACAGCGTTTGTGTTCCTCATCTTGTGCAGCCAAAGTAGAAGCCGTTCAGTCATACATCTCGCATAACAAATGGGAGTCCAATACACAAACGATTGGGACATCCTTTCCGAGTCTAACTCCGAGTTTAACTCCGAACAAAGCGTAGAAACATCTCAAAGATCATCCAATGAAACTGGAAAGCTCCTGAGCTAAAAACCAAGCGTCCCAGAAAAGGGTATTAATACTTTCAGTTTCCATTTTTACTGAATATGGGAATTTTTTTTTTTTTTCTTTGTCATTATCCGGTGTGGAGACTGATGTGGGGACAGAAAGGTCATTTAAAGCAGTTTATCATAACGTGGAAATATAAGGGTACGAATACTTTCCTCACTCTATATGTTCTGGGATTTTAATGATAACAATAATTGATTTTTTTACCTTTTATGGCCATTTGTACATATACAGGGTGTCTGTTAGATCACATGACCATGAACTGGCGTCACACACACAGCGACTGGAATTTTCACACCATCAACATTATAGATCTGCGACTTTTTCATCCCCTAAAATACTTTAAGGAAGTGAGAAAATGGCTTCCACAGACAAAATCAGCTCACTGACGAACAGCCGTTCACACATTCGTTAACAAGCGCTGATGAGAAACAGGAACAGGTCATCTGACAGAGAGAAAGATCTGGGCATTAATCACACCTAAAACGGTCATGGCATGTTGTTTGATCATCTGAGGTCATTGTCCAAAAGAACACTACTGAAAGTTTCAGACCTCAAACATTTGTCCATTTGTTGAAGCTCTGTTAAGATTCTGCATCTGAACATCAACGGTGAGCTGTAGTGACATTCACCAACACCTCCAGACTAGAAGGAGATGAAGATGAAGCTAGGGCTGGAACAGTATGACGGCGCATCACAGAATGTACGATTACCGTGCCGTGCATGTTTGCGGATCCATGGTATTGAGGGGGAAAAAACAGACGGAGAATCTCACCTGCACACACACACACGTCCAGTGGAGAAAATGTCAGACACAGAGAATGTTATTGTGACGAGCAGGGTGTGCGAGAGCCGTGAGGGAACGGCACGAGTGATAATGAGCGTCAGCTGCGTGCTACACCGGTCTCGTGTCTCTCACAGAGGAGCTCCGGAAACATAAAAGAGGAGCGAGGACAGTGAAGGACGAGAGAGGACCAGGCCTGGACTTTATGTTGTGTTTTATTTTGTCTTTTACTTTCGATTTATTGTTTGGTTATTTTATTATTAAAACTTGTTGATTGTTCGCCGGTTCCCGCCTCCTTCTTCCCACCTTTAGGAACTGTGTTACAGTTAGAAATAAATAATTGTTCAAACAGTGTAACGTAGGGATTTTCAGTTCATTTTTTCCCCCAGAAGCCCGTGAACTGATGATTAACCATTAAGATTGCTAAATTACAATTAAATTGGAATGAATAAGTGTCTGTGACTCATTAAAAAAAAAAATCATAAACACCACAGTATAAGGATTCACAGTCACATCACACACCTGCAGTGCTTCTGTGAACAACTGAATGAAATCAGTACACACACACACACACACACACATATATATACACACACAGCGCTGGGTGGGTTACTTTTAAAATGTATTTCACTACAGATTACAAAATACATGCTTTAAAAAGTAATTTGTAACGTATTTCGTTACATTACTCAAGTTTAGTAACTTAATACTTTAGAATACTTTGGAATACTAATAAGTGTGAAACAAACACAAAAAAGGTCATTGCGAGTTTTTATCTCACAATTCTGACTTTTTCCCTCAAAATTGTGTGAGTTGAATATAAAGTTGCAATTGTGAGTTATAAAGTCAGAATTATGAGATATAAACTCACAATATTGAGAAAAGTCAGAATTATGAGATATAAACTCACAATATTGAGAAAAGTCAGAATTATGAGATATAAACTCACAATATTGAGAAAAGTCAGAATTATGAGATATAAACTGAAAATATTGAGAAAAGTCAGAATTATGAGATATAAACTCACAATATTGAGAAAAGTCAGAATTATGAGATATAAACTCACAATATTGAGAAAAGTCAGAATTATGAGATATAAACTCACAATATTGAGAAAAGTCAGAATTATGAGATATAAACTCACAATATTGAGAAAAGTCAGAATTATGAGATATAAACTCACAATATTGAGAAAAGTCAGAATTATGAGATATAAACTGAAAATATTGAGAAAAGTCAGAATTATGAGATATAAACTCACAATATTGAGAAAAGTCAGAATTATGAGATATAAACTCACAATATTGAGAAAAGTCAGAATTATGAGATATAAACTCACAATATTGAGAAAAGTCAGAATTATGAGATATAAACTCACAATATTGAGAAAAGTCAGAATTATGAGATATAAACTCACATTCTATATTCACAATTGCAAGAAAAAAAGTCAGTAATGCAAGTTTATATCTCCCAATTCTGACTTTATAACTTGCAATTGTGAATTTAGTGTGTGAGTTTATATCTCATAATTCTGACTTTTCTCAATATTGTGAGTTGAATAACTTCATGTAGGCAGATACTATTTGCACCTCAGTATTTTTGTACATTAACAGGTTGCAATAACATCATAGTGGAAATGATTTTATTTATTAAAATTACTAAATGGATGCCTACACCTCCCTCTAACCCCACCAATAAACACTTTAAATATTATTAAACACCCGTTCAAAGTTTATTCTACTTTCAGAACATTGAAAATAAATTTGAGCTCGGCAAAAGGCGGATTCAAACCCGCGTCGATCGTGTTAAAAGCCAGTTTTGCGAGGCTACCGCTCCACCCCGAAGATATTGAATTTCGCACGTCGTTTTAAAAACTTGAGCGGCCTATCCGAACATTGGTGGGCGGAGCTAGTGTAAATAGCGCTTGCCAACAAAGGGATGCTATTTGCACTCGGTCTGTAAAAATATTTAACGGAATTAACGCAGCATCTGTTTTTCTGCGTTATATGATCGAGCTCTTATTCATGCAAATGCTTTTAAACCATTCAAGCACGACAAAAGAGAACGCAATGTCTGTGACACAAAATTATGCCAAAATGTCCGTTTTGTGGAGTGTCCTCATAATGAGTTAAATTAAGCTTTAAATGAACGTGAAGATTTGTGAGAAAATGGGATGCGTGTCAGATCTTAAAGTGTCGTAAATGTCAATCAAAGAGAGAATTCATCACTGCTGTTGACTAGAGAACTTAAATATTATGTTCCTTATTTATTTGGTTCCACAGTTTGATTTTCAGTTTTTTTATATCAAGGTTGTGCAAGTTAGCCTATTTCTTATTTTATTTTTCGGCCTAGCGTGGGGTTTTCTAATGTGTTTAGTTATTATTATGAGCGAGTTTGTCGTTGTACCGTTTCAGTAAGAATAATAACCCGCCGCTCAAGCGACTGCCGCTAATTTGATAAATAAACAACTTCCAACACGGGTGGTTGACCAACATATTGGCATTTTTTAGTTATCGGCATCGGTCAATAAGTTTCTCCGTTTGGCCGATGCGATAATAAAAACATATCAAATATCAGCCGATATATTGGTTACCACCCATGTTAGTGATGACACAAAATCATGCCGGAGGAGATCACAGACTCTTCTGGATTCAGTAGAAAAATTACATTTCTCCCACATCATTATTAAAGTACATAATTACTGTGCACTATTGTGTATACTTTTCAGTAAAACGTTCGTCTTTCTGTGGCTCGAATTACAGTCTCGGCTTCATACAGAAAGACGATACAGATTCACCGTTTCTCTTTTTGTTTGCGCTGTAGGAAGTGAAGAATAAGTGCAAAAGTTCATCTAATTGCCATTTACTGTGATTGTTCTTTTTGTATTTTGTATGTAAAAAAGAGAAAACACAAAGTTAAAGATAAACTTGACTGATAGCACTATATTATTATTAATAAAATTGGTAACACTTTATTTTTACAGTGTCGTTGTTACATATGTTACATGTATTTACTGTAGTAATAACTAGAAATTATGCATAATTACATGCAATTAACCCTAAACCAAACCCTCATCCTAATCCTAACCTTATAGTAAGTACATGTAGTTACTTGTCATTACTCAGTACTTAAATGTATAATTACACTGTAATACTGACACCTTAAAATAAAGTGTAACCATAAAATTTACAGTATGTGCACTGTGTTACTTACCTAAGGAAGTACTGGTTAATAAGGTAACTACATGGGTTAAGGTTATGTTTATGGGTAGGTTCGGGGTTAATACCAAGTTATTACCCACTTATTGCAATTAATATAATGAGTAAATTGTATGTACATGGGGAACTGCGCTGTAAAATAAAGTGCTAGCAAATTTTCTATAGACATTATAATATTCACAATCATTTGATGACAGCCCTACTCCCAAACACTTTTGAATAAAACATGTCAAATGATCATTATTTCTCTCATTATTATCCCTTGTGCATTGTTCAAATTCTCGACCCTTTCGTTATGTTTTAACTGCTTTAAAAATGTATCAGATAAATATTTTTTTCAAATTTTTTTGCTTAAATCTATTAATCAACCTCAGTCCTGATCAAAACTACTAAATTTAAAAAAAAATCAGGATTTTAACTCTTTAAAACGTTAAAATCTGATGCTGCACAAAAACTAACAACGCATCAAATCCAATGTTGTTTCTAATCTTTGACACGTTTTTTCCCAAATCAGTGACATCATTTATGAATTTGGCAATTAAAGAGTTAAAATCCTGATTTTTTTTTTTTAAATGTTTATATCTCATAATTCTGACTTTTCAATATTTTCAGTTTAGAACTCATAATTCTGACTTTATAACTCACAATTGCAACTTTATATCACACAATTCTGAGGGAAAAAGTCAGAATTGTGAGATAAAAACTCACAATGACCTTTTTTGTGTTTGTTCCACACTTATTAGTATTCCAAAGTATTCTAAAGTATTTAGATGAAGCTACTAAACTTGAGTAATGTAACAAAATACGTCACAAATGACTTTTTAAAGTATGTATTTTGTAATCTGTAGCGAAATACATTTTAAAATAGTTATTCATTGTTCATGTTAGTTCACAGTGCATTAACTAATGTTAACAAGATTTTAATAATGTATTAGTAAATGTTGAAATTAACATTGCGCATGCACTATAAGTGCGGTAACCTAATGTTAAACTTATAGTAAAGTGTGACCAACGAGACTTTACTGTAATGTGTTACGTTTATGATTCACCTAAAAGTGCATCAAGCTATTTTAAGCAAAATATGTCAATCAGTATTGGCCAATAACATTAATTTCCTTGATGAGGATTAAGAAAATGGAAGTTAAAATGGCAAAACGTGTGAAGTGATGAGAATTTATTTGGCTTCGGAGAAGATTTGTGATTTATAACACTGAAAAATAGCGTATGTCTTCATTAAATTACATATTGCACTAGAATGACAATCAACTTTCTGAAAATTGACGTCTGCAGTGCAGAGCAGAGCGACGTGTGTGTGAATGGACACGCGGGTTCTTTATGAATGGAGGCGGGTCACGTGATCAGCGCAGCGCTGCCTCTCTCTAGCGCGCGCGCGCTGCGCTACAAAAGCGAACATAATCGCAAAAAAACGCTCATGAACGCGAAAACAGCGAACGACGTACAGCAAATTAGTCGCAACGCATCCATTGTCAAATCCCACGTTTCAGACATTTTTATGAATGAGGATAGCGATGATTGAGAAAACATGGCGCCTTGCTCTCTGAGGCCGCGTGTCAAACCCGCTCTCGCGCCCTACATTGTCAGCGCGGGCCGCGCGCCTGTCACGCGCACACATGCTACCTAGATAGGGGACTAGCTAGGGTTTGAGACGCGGCCGGACACTGCGCTAATGGCATCACCACAGTAAATAACATTAAACACATCACACACATATAACGCCTTCGATGTAAACACAGCTATAGAGATGTGACGGACAGCTCGCCAAAATCTCTGCATTTCCTGCCCAATCCATTACATAACTTACACATATTTATTCCCAAATAAGTGTTTTCATGTGAGATGGGAAAGCGCTAATTGACACCTTGCCAACAGCTCATTTTGGTCGTGAGCTTCCATATGAAATCCAATGTGTTAGGATTTTGTAGAGCTCGAGTTTAGAAATAAACATATTTATAACACATTTATAGCATATATATAGGCCGCAGAAACACCGACATATTCAGTGTTATGTACATGTGTGTGTGTGTGTGTGTGTGTGTGTGTGTTTGTGTACACACACTTACTCGTTGTTTGGATTTGATTCTTCGCTCATTTTTTTCTCACGGGGATCCAAATCCTGGAAATATCATCGAGCTCGCACTCAAGACGGGGAAATAAAGCGCAAATATCTCCATTTTCTCCGTGAAATCCCCACGAAAGGCCATTATTGACAGAAAGCGATCCGATCTGCAGTCGATCATGCTGCACGAGACGCCAAAACAGCGAATTCAGATCGGGAACGGTGTGTGAAAGCGATGAAAGCAACACTTGGACCCGTCTGCACTGTAAATCACATCCAGAGACGAAACCTTCGGCGTCTCACTCATCCTGGTCGGTGAAAAATCCCAAAATCCCAGCGAAAGCGAGTTTGGAAAATCCACACGAACCCGATCATAGACAACTTCACACGGCAGTGTTTCAGCAATGAAACGAAAACCTCGGTGATTTAAGCTTGCTCGACGCACACGGGACGGCTGGAGCTGAACGAAAGTCTCGGGATGGAATAGAAAGTGTCACAGGGAACGCGCCGAATGATTGTGATTCTTCATGGGAAGTTTGAGGGATCTGCTTTACGAGAACTCCATTTTCAGCGCAGACGAATCACACTGGAAAACTGGGCGGAAGAGCGGACGGCCTGCGCGCGCAACACAGATCCCTCCGCCGCTCCTTGAGCGGCCGCACATTCCAGATCCCGCTTCTCCTCACGCGGCGAAGATCGAGCCTGGCGTATCGTGAGGAGTTCAGAAGATTGAGTGTTTTTTGACCGTGATATTCTTCGCTTCACCGACGTTATTCGAGGAGAGTCAGCTATAAAAGCCTTATAGAGACACCAAACATCCTTAAAGTAACCATGAAATCAAAATAGACGGTTCTTTTTTTTTATGGAATATTGCCGGATTTATTATAAATGACTTATCTGTGCACTTTGATATTTTTTAAAATTCATGTGCCTCATAATTTTTAATCAAAATAATGTGCAGCGATTCCTCTTCTCTGATGATGAGGGCGGGGCAACCTGTCACTCACATGAGATCCACCAATAGCAAACCACAACCATCCAATCAACTCCCCACAGACACAATCAAGCCCCGCCCTACATTTGTTCTTGTTGCAAAAGTCGTTTCACTCGGATACACGTCACAAAAGGGAAGAAAAGAGATCTTCCGTTTCATGTCGACTTTTAAGATTTTAGATTTTAATATGTAAAGATCAAATTTACTGCGGAAATTACATAAGTATGCGTAAAATAGTATTTGGAATATATTTAGTTTCTATAATGCTACATTGTAACGTATTTTCTACTATTACTGGGGTGTACTGTAGATCTATTATTTATTTACATTTTAAAAAAAATGATCTCAGATATGATTGAAGAGATGTAAAGCACGTTAAATATTAAATATCAATGGTACTATACGTGGATTTTTTTTTGCTATGTGTTTTTACAGTGTAAGAAATAGCCGAGTCAAAGTCAAATGTGAATTAAATACAGTTGTAAAATTCAAATTATGTAAGTTATGAGTTTCTCCAAATAGAAAGAGCTTCCTTTTTCAAGATGTTTCTTTGTGATTCTCTTGTTAAGATAGCGGTTCCTATATTTCATAAGACTAATAATCTTCACAACACGTTTCTTTCAACTTCATTGTGATTCTTAAAGGGACAGTTCACCCCAAACTGCTCATCCTTTCATCATTGATCAGAGCTGTATGACTGTCTTTCATTTCAGAATATCATTTTATGTTCCCCAGAAGAAGAAAGGTTCGGCCGAGTAAATGAATGAGCAGATTTGGTTAAATTATTCATTCAAAATATAAAATATATAAGTTGTCATGTTTCATCGGTATCTAATTCAGGTTGGGCAGTAGTTATTCACTGGGAAGAAAACACTATTTCTTTTGGAGACGAGGGATTTTTTTGTTTTTGCAGTATCTCTAACAGTCAATCATGTGACCTTCATGACGTCTTCTCAGTTCAGTTTTAAGATTCTGTTGGATGTGTTCTCATTGAAGCGGCTGAAGAGGAAGTGGACTCTTTTGAGACTGGTCAAACGGAAATCCCCAAACCTGCACACATGACACACGCCGCCCGACAACATCTGCTGCTGACCAGCTGAAAACTCCTCTTTATGTTTTCGGCACTTTTGCAAATCTTACTTTAAGGCTTCTATTGTCTCCGGGTCATTTCTGGCCCATTTTTAGTTAAAAAATAAATGCTATAAATATCACCAGCAGTTTTGAAACCAGGCTTTGCTAAACTAGCAATGGCAAACCATCAGTTTTTTTTTTTTTTTTTTTTTAAAGTTCCTTTTATAAAAATGAACAAGTTCCCCATTTGGTCTTTACAGGTCAGATATGGCTCTTCACCCCTCAGAACACAAATGAAGATATTTTTGATGAAATCAGAGAGGTCCTGGGCCGTTGCCTAGAACCTGGATGCGCTAGACGTAAAAAGCATGAATGACATAGAAGAGAAGATATTGTGAAATAAATTCGTTATTTTTGTTTCGTTTTTGTGCACAAAAATTCTCGTCGCTTGTAACATGAAGGTTGAACCATGAGTCACTGAGTGTTTTAAGGATGTCTTTACTACACTGTTAAAAAATTACTGTACATTTTACAGTATAATACTGGCAGCAGGGTTGCCAGCCAGTTACTGTAAAATTTACAGTAGTGTTACTGTAATTTAATTGACAGAATTTCCCTTTTTACATTCTATATATATATATATATATATCATATATGCTCTGATTACAGTAAATAACTGTATTTTTTTAATTATGAAAGGTCAGTTTACAGCAATATTCTGTAAATTTGAGTCAAACCAACATGTGACCCCAGAATGCATTGCAGTTTACAGCAAAATGCTGTATTATTAAAAAACAGCCAGCGGCTGTAAAATAATGCTGTAATTTTTACAGCAATTCATTACAGTGTATTATATTGGTGATTATATTGCTGTACGAGTCATTTCATCAAAAATATCTTAATTTGTGTTCTGAAGATGAACGAAGGTCTTACGGGTGTAGAACGACACGAGGGAGAGGAATTAATGACTGAATTGTCATTTTTTGGTGAATTAACCCTTTAACGGCACCAATTTGGCTGAAATGGAAAGGCAGGGTTTTTGCAAAATCCAGCCACAAGTCATGAGCTCGCCTTTATTTGCTCACTTTAATCACTTTCGCTTCTATTCCCGGGCACTCTCGTTTGCTAAGCTGAACAGCCAATCAGAGTTCTCCCTCTCAATGGATGCCGTTTCAACAGGCCATAAAACCCTGACGACGTGCCAGTGGTGCGGAACACACCCAAAATACTGGACCACATTAAACACATTTGTAATCGCTTTCGAATGCGTACTTGCTTCTCGCTTTCACTTTCAAATCCGCTCACATTCAGCAGGGAGTGAGGGGGGTGTGGCCCTTGGTTTCACATCCTTCATTCGGTTTATTCTGAAGGATACATCTGGTGTATCTTTGACATCACCCACGGTCCTTTCCACACATTCCAAATCATGAAAAAGAATTAGCGGAAAACAAATTGGCCCTGAACTCATCCAGATTCATTATCAAGAATAACCCGGAGAATATCAGCTGCACTTATAATGTTAGTATGCAAAAATGCTCATAATTTTGAAATAAAAGGCATTTTTTCTACCCTGATTTTAGATTTGAATGCTGTTTTAAGGGGCGTGTCTGCTGTGAGACTTCAGTGTAAACGCCCACTGCTGTGATTGGCTGAAATCGTTCCATATGAAATAGTTTTCTTTTAGTACGCTTTTATTACAGCTCTCAAGGTTAACTAATCGTGAATCGAGATCTGTGGCGTTATACTGAGATCGTGGCGTGAAAGGTTGCAGTGATGATCATTGTAGCTGATCACAGACAGAGCAGCGATCGTCACTGCAACTTAATTTCTGCACACTGACGAATGCTTTCATCATAACTGACAGCGCAAACATGATGTAACTAAGAGATTCGTTGAACAAAATTCAACATTCAATTTGATTGACAGCTCAAGAGATTGCAAAGGGAGCGTTCTTTGATCGCTTTCTATTCATAATTTAATCAGCGTTCAGAGAAACAAGGTGAAGTTGAGCGTTTAGTCACTGGTTTGATTTACTAACAGACAAAGATCATCTGACTGTACATGAATCATATCAGATCATTTATATTTGAAGTCATTTAGCAGATGCTTTTATCCAAAGCGACTTACAAGGGGAGCAATTAGGGGTTTCGTGTCTTGCTCAAGGGCACTTTAGTCATGGTATTGAAGGTGGAGAGAGTGCTGTTCATTCACAATCCCCACCTTCAATTCCTGCCGGCATGGGAATCGAACCAGCAACCTTCCGGTTACAAGCCCGACTCCCTCACCATTAGGCCACGACTACCTAGATCAGGCATTAGAATGAACACAGTTACTCACATGATGTCCTGTCGAGCCCAGATCGTAAAAGCCTGCACCGAAAATCAATCGCATAGTGAAATGTACCGAATACAAATAAATAAGAATATCCTTCAACTGAGACATTCATATTATTGAATATAAATAATCATATTCCCAGCATTATGATCCTGTGAACGGTGAAGTTATTTCAGTCCTCTTCTCTCCTCACACACCAGTGGGCGGGGCTAATGCTGGTGGGCGTTGATTTCTTCTGTAGGGGGCGGAGTTTCACCATCTATGACACATTCCAGGATCAGTCATTCGCTGGACCTGGTGTCAATAAAAGCTTGTATTGGACTATTGGACTTTCAGTTCGGAAACTTACAAGATGTTCTTATATATTACGATGACCTCATATATCATCAAAAGCTCAAGGAAAAGATCATTTCTCAATCCATGACCCCTTCTAATCAAGATACATTCACTGGACTTCAGATATAACAAATATCTGCCAACTTGTTCGAAATGAAAACAAGATTATTATATTAAATTTAAGCACAAACTCACTTCACTTTGATACATTTTTTCAGAATTGAGACTTCAATCATTTTGTTTCTCCAGTAAATGTATCTCGATTTAAGAATGTTTATATATTTGTACAGAAATGCATTCTCTAATAATATTACCCTATCAAAACGATAAGCTCACGTCAGGTTGGATGTCAGTGAATCAGATGTCAAGGGATGATCAAATAGGCCTCAAACATGATGTTACGCATCTAAAGACACTTGTATGTTCTTCTGTTCCTCACACAAAGACTTCACTGCAGGACTCGTACTGGACTACATCTAAGCTCTTTTAAGCTGTTTTCTGTCAGTTGTTGTATTGAAAAGAACTGCTTGAAAATTCCTCAAAAGTTCTGCTATTATTCAACTGAAGAAATGAGTTGGAAACGGCACGATGAATGAATGAATGACGGCTGTCTGTCTGTCTGATGGACAGTAGCGCTCTCACTCTCAGTGCTGTGTGGCGTTCATTCGCTGCCGGACACAATGTGGACACGAGAGCCGGGACGGCATGAGAACTTCATGCAGATGTGAGTGGAGGTGGAAGCAGAGGGAGTCCAAGCATGACGGTGAGGTGAAGCTGAGCTGGTGGAGAAGAATGGCTCTGATTCAGGCCTTTCATGTCTGCAGGCCCATGCGTGTCCAATAGCCTGTGTGTGTGTGTGAAGGGGAAGCGGCTCAACATGTTGAATGGAGCTTTTGTTCTGGGCCGGCTGTGGCTTTTTTACATTCTGCAGTGCTGCAGATGGAAGTGAAGCGGCCCGCATGAGACGAGCATTGAAATGAGCTCCTCCTCCCGCGATGATCCGAGCGTCACTCCTCCTCCGTCCTGCAGGAGTGAGTCACCGGAGCACACGGCCCGGAACACTCCGTCTAGACTCATGATCTCCTCTCCTGACGGCCCGGGACCCGGGTCCCTCAGGGGCCGCAAGGGAGTGACAGGAGCGTCGTGGAAACATTTCGAGAAAAACTGTGCAAAAATGTAAAAATAAACAAATAACAAAAAGATTCAAATGAATATTTAAATAAAAGCGTTAAAGTAAATAAATAAATTAAATTGTAATAAAAATGTATGATAATAAATAATACAAATGAAATGAGATTAGATAGCCAAGTAAGCAATAAAAATGTTTAAAAGAACAAATATTTAAAAAAATAAATATACAAAAATGGATTTAAAATTAAATTAAAATAAATAACAAATATTAAAATCAATTAAAAAGAGTAAATTAAACAAATTGCTTAAAATAAATAATACGTATTATATTAATATAGATTAAATGAAGTAAAACAGTAAAAATGTTTAATAAATATATATAAAACTAGAATAAATAAGTACACAAAATTGATTTAAATAAATAATTAGATTAAAATACATAAGTAAATAAATGAAACATTTATTAAAATAAATAATGCAAATTTACATAAATAAGGAAACAATAAAAATGTCTGTAAAATAATCAATAAAGATAAAAAAATAGATTAAAATTAAATAAGCAATAAAAACCGATTTTAAAAATTCATTTACATCAATAAAATACAATAAAATGTGACTAAAAGAAATAATACTCATTAGATTGGATTACATGAATACATAAACAATAACATTTTAAAATAAACAATAGCACATCCCTCGCATTTAGCGTGTCCTCGAAAAGATTGAAAACTCCTGATGCATTCCCTATTTGTTCATTACTTATGCATTCTCTAAATGGGAGAATTCTGGAGTACCACGTGCACCCAATGTGGTGTCGTGTACAAAAATGCACAGCAAGACTGGTGAGAGAATGGTGACCTGAAGATCACCACTCACCACCGCTGAAGATTATCGAGCCTTTTGATGTATTTCGGAGGAGAAGACGTTTTCCTCCGCCATTCAATCCTATTTTGCCTTGAAAAACCAGCACAAAAATTCAAACTTTCCTGATCCTGGAAAGCAAAAACTGGGATTTCCAAATCTAGACAATTCTGATCCAGGTTAAACTTTCTGAACAGCTGGGCCCAGCAGTTAATGATCATGGAGAATTTGTCAGGGTCTTGCGCCCCCTGCTGGATCAACAGGGGCATGATGGTTTTGAGGCTGGCGACTTGTAATAAAGAAATAATTATTTGGTCAGAAAAGAGCAGTCAGCTTTGGTTTGATGCACACGAAACACGTGTTTTTACAAGAGCAGCTCGAGTACAGTAAAACGACTCAATCATCAATACTACAGATGTAGCTCATGAAGTCTGCTGAAGTTCCTCTCCTCGACTCCACCAGAAAATATTCAAGATATTGACAACAGTGCCATCTGCTGGCTCACAGAGTTTACAACAGCTAATGCCTGGAATACATAATGCATGTTTGCAACTTCTGACACACAAAGTGAAAAGTGCAGAAACAGAACAGAAAGTGAGTCTATTGTTCATATGATTCTTTGAAAACAACTCAAGAATCGATACAGGCTCGGTTGAACACAAGTACTGGAGCTTCAGTGTCTAACATAAATATATTGAGAGAATGCAATTAATGTCATCATGTTGTGCTTAACCTGATGTAAGATTAAGAGTTTGGCCAGTGGCTCTGTTTTCCTCTTAAACCAGAAACCTGAAACACATTCAGCTATCAGAACGTGAATGTTCAATGTTGAGAAATGCAATCAGATTCGTCTTCTCGGTTCATTTATCTGCTTTGATAGGGAGGACTGGTTTCTTCTGGACCTATTATGTTATTTTAAAGGTTCTTGATTTTGTTTTCTCCATGTTTTACATCAGAAGAAAAGGTCATATACATTGGGAATGGCATGAGGGTGAATAAATGATGAGATTTTTTGAATGAACCACCCTTTTAACTGTTGTTTTGAATATTCATAAAATGTTTTCATAGCTTAATCATATTGTGTTAGATGGGCTCAGCCAGATCACTGTCTTATAAACTTACCATCTTCCTTATTCCTGTTTTCCTCTTCTGCCTGGTCAAGCGGTCAGTATCAGATAGTTCAGATTTCACAGCTTGGTCCACTGATGCCACACCATGTGGTTCCTGCTGATATATTTCTAGAGCTGATCTCGTTGAGTTCGTTTCCAGACTCTTATTTTGAAGTGCATTTAATTTGTGTTTATTTCCCATGTCCCTTGTTGTCATGTCAATGTGACCTTGTTTGTTTCCATAGTGACTAATTAGTCTCACCTGTTCTTTGTTTAGCCCCTTATCTCTCTTGTGTGTGTATGTGTGTGTGTGTGTGTGTGTGTGTGTGTTGGATTATCATGTATCATGCTGACTATCAAGAGCTTCCCAAAAGTTATGACGTATCAGTGCCATCTAGTGGATGAGCAAGAGAGTTATATTAGTAGATGAATTACAGTGAGAGACTGAGGTTGTGGTTTCATTAAAAGGCATTCTGCCGCCCATGTTAGACAGCAGTCACACAATGTGCATCATGTATGTTTCATATTTCTGTGGAGTAGTACAGTTCTAAAACAAGTTTTTTGTCTTTGTTGTGAAGTGTGTAATCCATTTTGAACTTTTTGAAGATTTTGAAGTCCAAAGGTAATCATAACTTGCAACCCCAATTAGGATTTCCCAGTAGGAAAGTAAGACCACTAAGGTCCTTTTTATTGCAGGTTTCCCAACAGGGGTGCGTTTCCCAAAAGCCTTGTCGCATGTTATGTCATTTCCAACATTGTTCAGGGATATGGCATTTCCCGAAACCGTGACTAGTTTGTTAGTTTCTCCAACGATGCATCATAGTATGGTAATTAATCAGCAAGTTACATCATTCTACAGGAAATGCATCCCTGATTGAGGTAACAAGTTCCACAGCTTTGGAGCTATTACAGTAAAGGCTGTTTGGATTTCAAGTGAGACAGTTAATATTTTATCAGAGAGAGAGATCTAAGTGATCTCTGGGGGATGTAGAGACAAATGAGATCTTGTGCACAGCTTAAATATAAAAGTTAAAACCTTATAAATCAAATATAAATTTTACTGGTAGCCAGAGTAAGTGTCACAATGGGTTGCAGGAAGGTATACAGATATAAAGATAATACATACAAAATGACAGGTTTAATGATAATTCCAACAGGCAGATGATCGGGTGCAACCTCACACTAACATAGACGGTGAACAGATACTCGAAGATGTATCGGGAGCATATACAGTATAAAGCAAATAAAATCGGGCCCAAAATGGAGCCCTGTGGCACCCCACATGTGACGGAAACTGGAAACGGAAATTCTGACTTTTCTCAATATTGTGAGTTTATATCTCATAATTCTGACTTTTCTCAATATTTTCAGTTTATATCTCATAATTCTGACTTTTCTCAATATTTTCAGTTTATATCTCATAATTCTGACTTTATAACTCACAATTGCAACTTTAAATCACTCAATTCTGAGGGAAAAAGTCAGAATTGTGAGATAAAAACTTGCAATCACCTTTTTTGTGTTTGTTCCACACTTATCAGTATTCCAAAGTATTCTAAAGTAATGTAACTAAACTTGAGTAATGTAACGAAATACGTTACAAATGACTTTTTATTTTGTAATCTGTAGTGAAATACATTTATACACCCAGCCCTGTTGCTAAGTCACTGACTGAGCTGAATGATTGGCTTTTCCCATACTATCAATATTCATCTGATTTCCACAGAACACCAAACTAAAATGTAACCCGTTTTATTTGAAATACTAAAGCAGGAGCACGATGAAGCGCAGCGCTCGACGCCGCTGACCCAGGAGCCTCATTAAAACTTGTTCGGGGACCGTAATTCATCGGCTTCCTTTGCAGAAACTCGACGGCTTTGTTAACTCGAGCTTCACCCAGAAGAGCGCCAGAGGAAAGCTTCTCTTCTGATAAACACACACTCGCGCGCGTCCCACCGGCCCGCGCGTCTGAGCACGGCGCCGCTAAACGCACACTTGTCTGAGAGTGGGACTACAAGGGGAAGCGCGGCGTACAACTCGCGTTTGTCCCTGAGCTGTTCGTCTGAGATCTCTGAGCGTTTGCCGTACCCTCCAGTTTTCCGCTGAAAGATTCTCCAGACGCAACGCTCGGCTTCACAGGAAGACACGCTCGCTATCGGAAGAGGATGAAACGGCCGGGATGTGTAAAGCAACACATACATGTGGCAGCACATATTGTTCTCTTTCAGGTATTCTTCTGGGCTTTGTCATCTTGGGTTTGATTTTTCCAGTTGTTACACTCAAAGGAAGCTGCCGCGACTAATCGCTTCAAAGACCCGCGATCCCGCTCCGTGTTTCTGGAAGTCCCGCCGCTGTCTGGAGGAGCAGAGATCATCTGCATCTTCTCATTATCCATCAGATGGAACCATCGAGAAGAACAGAACCCAGCTAACAGGGAACGTTCTCTCAAAGTTACGAACAAACGTTCCAGTAACATGTTCTCAAAACGTTAACACAAACCTATGCATTGCTCAGGAAGTTTAAAAAAAAAAAAATGTTATCACTAATGATTAAATGTTTCAGAATGGTAAGAAAACCCTGAAAAGTAACATTCCCATCATGTGATTATAAAATGGAACGTTCCCTCAACCTTCGTATAACCAAGAAAAAACATTTAAAAAACTGGATCGGGTAACACTCAGAAATAATGTTTTCAAAAACGGGAATATCAGCAAAACCTTCCCAGAATGTATTTTTGAAGTTAGTTTAGTCTGTGAATGTGCGAGACTTCAATAGGTAAATAACTGGAAGATTAACAATCCGCACCATTGTGTTCATGATAGCGATAATAAATTCTGGATGCGTTCACACTTGTCATGTTTGGTTGGATTAAAACGAACCCTGCTCAGTTAGTGCGGTTCATATGTGAACCCTGGTGCGCACCAAACAAGCGCTAAAAGACGGGTCTCGTCCGCTTCCAAACCAACTCTGGTGCGGTTCGGCTGATATATGAACGCGACACGGACCAAAGACACGTGAACCAACCAAAAACAGGACGTGATGTCACGAGATGCGACGCTGCGAGTCACTGATGTGACGACGCGGGAAGATCGGAGAATCCGAAATGAGTCGAGGGCAAACGTGAAGTTTCTGGAAATCCTGCTGCTGTTTTGAACATTTGATGAGCTCTTTGATGACCAAACGAACCGAACTACAAGTGTGAACGCACTCTAAAATAATTTGATAATACAACTTCGCAGTATCAAGCAGCATAAAAGACGTTGATAAAATAACTTGGCGTGAATCCCAGTGGAAGCCTCCAAGTTACGAACGGCCACGACTGCTCTTACACTATTATAAGGTTTGTGGCCAAATGGTGCATTTCATGTGTTGTTGTGGGTCGAGAGCAGAGAGCAGGTGGGTTGTAAGTGCCATGGATGAGCACTTTTCTATGCATTTTTGCATGATGACTGTACAGACTTACCCAGTTCTAATCCTTCGTTTATTAAGACGAGCACAACAAAACATGATTGATTTTTCTTTATGAATCATGTTCCCTATTGAGTACGTCCCCAAACTCTAGCTGAGTAAACACACAATCACAGCATCCATCAGTTCTTCAGCCCTTGAGCGATCTGAGGAAGACTGGAGTGTGTTTTGAATGTTCTGGATCATCTTGAGCGTTGCAGTGCAGATATCACAGGGTGGTGGATCACCTCTCTGAGTATCACGTGACCTTTGACCTCTGCTTGTGAGGGTGAGCTCACGCAGTCTCAGACTCACAGATGGTGTTTGTAACAATGGAAAGCCAACAACTAAATACCATCAGTTTTGGAAACAAAACGCATGTTCTGGTAAGAGATGCGTTGTCTGCGGTTACCTTCTTGTGAAAATATCAACAAAATCAGACACAAAAACTTACATAAATACATAATATATGATCCCTCTTTATATTACGTGTCTATATGTATCTACTATGGACTTGCATAAAATTTTTTTATGCAGTTATTAACAGGTTTGTTAAGGGGTCAGCAGTGTAAACATAGACTTAATTACAGAAATTAATTACAGCTGTAATTACACGAAAGCAGGGCCTAAAATTAATGCGAGTAAAAATCAGCGTGTCAGGGTTAGCAGCTGCAGTGCCCGTGACCACCACTAGAGGGCACTCCACCCTGAACTGCTTCAATCACTACCGGACTTCATTTCCCACAATCCACCTTGGACTTTCATACACTCACACACTCACACACAGACTACATACACACTACATTTCCCATAAGCCTTCTCACCTGGACTGATTGCATTCACAGGTTGCGAGGTCTTGATATTCTATATGTTGTCATTTCTGAGCGTTATTCCCTGTCTTGTTTTCCTAGTTTCTGATTGTTCCCTGCCTGCCTATTGGATTTATTGCCTTGGATTATTAGACTGTTGATTGCTTGCTGCCTACCTCGATCTACTTTGCCTGTTTAACGTTTACGACTCTGCCTACCCTCTGACATTCCTGTTTGCTGTTGATTTGACCATTGCCTGTTTGACCATGTTGCTTAATAAAGCCTGCATTTGGATCTCATCCGCTGACTCGTCATTACACAGCGTTGGCTAGTATATGAAACGGAGTCAATTGCCGGTTTGCAGGTACCATTTTTGTGAATTCTAACAATATAATGTCGATGCTGCATCGCCACGAAAGTTTAAGTCCTGCCAATTTAAATTTTGGCAAAAAGGGAACTTTGCCAGGCGCGAGTGCTCAGACAGAGAGGGCACGAATACTGAATTGAGCTCTCTTTCACATCTTGCACTTGAAAAAATTCACAGAAAAATTATTTCGAAAAATTGTCTGTTTCAGTGAGTTTCTTAGATGGTTACGGCTTAAGTGAACGTAAACAGTCGAGAAAGAAAATGCTTTGAATCTTTAGAAATTTTTCTTTTAACTTCTATATTTTTAGTAGCTCTGTATATTTCTATGGCATCGCTGTTGAGGAGTAAGCTGAGTTAGCTGGTGAAGTAGATTTACTTATTGTAGAGTTAACAAAAGTCATCTTGAACTTTGAAGCGGATGTCATAACAAATGTCAGTAGACTGGTAAGATTTGAAATCGAGCGATTCATTCATAAATCTGTAAGATCTTACCTTCATGCTGTGGAAAAACAAACTTGAAAACAGAACACAACGAGCGCAGTGCTGAAAGGAATTGAAATTGGAATAAAAACGTAATTAATTAATCACTAATGTCTAAAATTTTGGTGTCATTCCTCTCTGTTTTTGAAAAAGTAGTTTCATGGCTGGTAAATTTTCTTAAGTCACTGGCCATCACTATTCATTTAGAATATATTTCAGTATGGTATGTATGTAATGTCTAGAGGAAGGCAAGGAGGAAAATTAGATAAAGTACAAATAAGGTAATAATTTAATCAAAATAAACTAAAGCAGATATCCCGGCATGGTAAAGCAGTGTAACACTGAGTACTAGAACTCAGTCAACACCAGACAAATAAACAAAAGGACCTGAAGGGTATAAATGCATGCATGATAACGATCTAATGAATCGTATAATAATCTAGTGAACTAATCAATGAATAACCATAGAAACTAATGATGGTGGGAAACTAAGGAGAAAGGAAACAGGATGTAAACTAAAAGGGAGGAGGAGATGATTGCAGAATCTCGGGGGAGGATCGAAAATGGCATAGATAGGAGGAGTAGCCAAACTGGTATCCAGAGCCCAGCCAGGGTTTCATGAAGGGAAGAGCCATGCTGGAGTCTTGGCTGAATGGATCATGGCGATGATGAACGGAGATGGTGTAGACAGAGAGCTGCAGTGGCTGAATGAAATCCGATGGCTTAGGAGGCCAAGGTGAAGACACCGCAACAAGCGATGGAGGTGTGGAAAAGGAGACTGAGGACTGTGGTGACGACATGGAGACTCAGGAGCCCAAGGGAAGAGGAGCTAGTGAAGGCATAGGGGTGGAAGGACTAAGAGTAGCTGATGACCCGGATGTCTGTATCAAAGATGGAGCGACAACTGACCAGGTCGGAGCAAGTGGGACGAGAGAACTGGAGGAGATGCAAGGACGACGGTTCCGGGTGAAGCTGGTGAGTCAACTGGCCGAGGTGAAGTGAATAGCCCATTAGCTGAAGGCAAAGAAAAGGGAACCTCTTGCCTAGACAGTGTTGGTGACCAGAGGACCTGAGGCAGATCTGAACAGTTGTAGGGTAATAGATGTAGAGGGATTGTAGGGATCCAGCATAGTCAGGGCTGAAGAACTTGCTGGATTATGAAGAGGAGAGGGAGGCTGATGATGAATATACGGGATTCTGAACTAGGAAAGATCAACGATGAGGAAGACACAGGAAATTCTGAGGTGGGTGGGATCAGTGGTGACGGGAGAAAAAAAATAGACTTCCTCCTTTCCAAATAATTACATTCCACATAGTCCAACTTCAGCCCACCCTCAACCGTGGGATGGTGGGCGGGTCCATCTCCATACCCTCATACTCTACTAGACTTACCACGTCAATACATAGAGATGTCGGCTCTCACACCTGGTCAGACTTTTTAACGATTTTTATGGACTTTTCAGGTTCTGGCTCTCTTGTTGCAGCAGGCTTGAGCTCCTCTTCTGCGGTGGGCCCTGGCCGAATCTCCGTGTGGCTCTAGAATTGGCAGCATGATGATGGATGATGGGTGGGGCTGGACGGTCGCATTGTTCTCCTCTTCAGTGTTTCACAACTCAAAGGAGTGTCCATCCATCCAGAGAGCAAAGTTGATGCAGTCCTCTAGACACTAACAGGGATCCCCCCTGGCATGAGGAAGAGATTGTCCTCATCCAGCTCACACAAAAACTCCTCCATGAGCATGAGGTCATTAGATATCGCCTGAACTCCTCCACATAATCCTCCACATACATCGGTCACCTTGGAAAATAAAAATACCTCCTCCACTTGGTTCCAGGCAGCTTTGTGGTGCCACGTTAAAGGCAGCGATTCCATTTTCCTCTCATTCTTTGGGTATGGTGTTCTGTAAAGGCAGGAATACACCGAGCCGACGCCGGCGAACTAGTGGCGACGAAAGCAGGCTCACGTCAGCAGCGTCTGGGTCCAAAGTTGCCCTGACACACCAAACCGACGCTCAACCCCGACTGTCATCTAGCACATGCTCTGGGCTTGTGTATAAAGGAGATAACTATCTATTTAAGCAGATATATTTGTCAATATTCGTCATTCAAAAAGGGAAAAACGAAACTAAGACTTCAAGTAGACAAACCATAAACAAAGCAGCGCTTGCTTACCGTTTTGAATATCAATAATGCTGATCACGTTCTTTAATTCACTCCGCTCATGTTATTATGAAAATATTCGTGCATTTGAATGCTCAGGTAAGAATTAGAACAACCTTCTGTCTGTGCCGTCATGAGTAATTTGCTTGCTTTCATAACTTTTGCTTATTTTCACGAGAACTGACTCGTTTGCTATACTGAACAGCCAATCAGCGTTCTCTTTCTCACCGATGGCCCGACGCCGAATTCAAAATGTCGAATCGGCCGGAAAAAAGCCAACGAGGACCAACTTCAGCCGACAGTGCGGAACATGAGAAAACTAAGTCGGCCGATGCACCAAAACTTTGGTTGGTGTTTGTGTTTAAGTGAGAAATTAATTATAATATAAATAAAATTACATATTATTATATTATTAAATTAAAATATAAATTAAAAGTTAGCGTCAAGTCAAGTCACCTTTACTTATATAATGCTTTTTACAATGCAAATTGTGGCAAAGCAGTTTTACATTAATAATTGGCAAATCATTTTTGGCTGCACAGCAGCTCCCAAAGAAAAATGGTGCGATTGTGCAGCTTATTCTATATATTATTGATTCATTCCGTTGCAAAGATCAATAGTTATTAGTCTAGTTCATTTAGGTATATCAGCACTGGAGAAAACAGTGACGTAATCGTCCGGCTCAGCTCAGTTCACATACAACGGCGCCAATCAAAAACACTGCTGAATATCAAGCAAGTGTCTCCAACTTAAGGACCAAAACTCCAACAAATGGAGAAAAAAACCTTGAGAGAAACCAGGCTTAGTCGGGTGAACACTTGTCCGATACTCAGGCAGAGTTACAGGTCATAAGTCCGATTGAAGTCGCAACAGTCAAAATATTTAATCCAGTTCCATGTAGTTTAAGATCTTTTTGATCACGCCGGTATGGGACGGTTTGTTGGGGATCTGTGCCACGGGCTGATGAGTTGGTAAGGCCCTCACAAAGGATGAGCTCGTTCACACAGTCTCCGCCGACACCCCAGGGCCACACTGCTGCCGCACACAGGCGCAGGTTCCCCATCCGACCCGGACACGGCCCGGATCCAGTTAATTGGTAAACCTTGGGATAAGCAGAGAGACAAAAATAGCGTATACGCCATTCTTTTTCAGATGGAACGAGTACATCCGGTGTTATAGGTATATCGTCACTGAATGTGTTTTATGCCAAAGCAATGATAAATGATCCACAGTTTAGCTCACATAGACTGATGCTCTGATCTCTGTGTGAAGAGTGTTGATAAAGTGATTTGAGTATTGAGAAATGTGTCCTAGTGATTGTAAAAGACCTTTTGTTATGAATGTGATGCACTTTGAGGAACCAGACGACATCACATTTTAAGAGACATTTCATTGAAACTGCTTTCCAATTGCAAAAACACCTGCCAGTGTTTCTCAAATATGTACAAACATCTGCATGAACAGATTGTTTTGTCTTCAAAATATATCATAAATACTGTAACACATGATTATAAAACAAGCTGCTTTATTCAGTCAGTGATTCTGTCAATAATCAACTTGATTTGATTTGATTAAATACTGTTCTTTCAATCAAAGAATCCTGAAAAATAAAATGTACGATATATTATTAATCATTTGGTAAATAGTGATAATAAGTAACACTATACAGTGTAAACTAGTCCTGGAAGACTATGGGTAATCATATAATATTTATTTTCTTGCTCTAATGTTATTTTTTAAGTGAGATATTACATATCTTGGAGGAAGAAGGCGAAAATATAAAATAAAATAATAAAATAAAAATATAATATTCAAAATAATATTCAAACAAACAAATGATCATCGGTTTCTAGAGCTAAATAAAAAAAAAAAAATTTAATTAAAATAAAAAAATGTTAAAATACTGAAATCAAATGCAAATATTATAACTTTAATAGTTTGCTGTCTTTTTTTTTTAAATTTAAAAAATTTACAAAAACAGTTTTCGCCCCATTAGTAATTTTGGACATTGTAATATCATTTAAAAATCATGTTTGATTTTTAAAAACCTTTCGTTTACATTTGTATGATGATTTTGACACTGTGTTGACTCTCTACAGTGCAAAACCTGCAGCGGGATTATTGCCCGTTAGACTGCAGTGCGTGTGTAAAGTAAGCAGTGTGCATTGTGGCATCACTCATCAAATGCTCCTCGGGAAAATGGGAATAATGAACGTGAAGGCGCGTGATTCTTGAGGAGTCCTCTGGATGGCGCTGTCTGTCTGCGGTTCAGCTGTCTGCACCACCGCCTCATTACAGTCCAGAGCCGCTCACACTGCATCACATACATGTCAACAGCAATGCAGCCAACACAGATCCGAGTCAAATCCGCATCGCCAGACTCCCACGACAATTACGTCCACACACATCTGAAAGGCACTGCATTTATTTTACATTAGATATGCTTTATGTATATCTATAGATATGTGAACTCTCTGACATTGTGTGTGTTCAGTGTTAGTAGTTTATTGATGGCACAGTCACAGGTAATACCGCTGTCTCTCAATGTTCCACCATGAACTTCTATTCAGCTCGTGCCCTTTTCCCTACCTGTCCTACCGGAGCAGGTGGACGCGGCGCTTTGTTTTCACGCCCGACACGTCATTAATCATTCCTGAAGCCGCACTTGAGCCTGTAATGATACGCGCCGGCTGCCGCGCGGGACACGCCGCACAATTGCCTTTCTTTGCACGGCTGCCAAATTGGAGGTGAACGGCCGTAGCCAGACAGCGCTCCCACGTCCCCCGACTGTCTCATCATTTAGCTATTTATCCATCTCGGCCTCGTCCGCCGCTGCTTTCCCAGGAGGCCGCGGATTGTGCGGTCTTGGGGGGGTCGGGAGATCAGATTTGTTGCTCAGGGTTTTTGCCTTTGATTGTGTGCCTATAAGTTTGGGATTAAAGACAAATTTCCCACAGGGCAAGGCGGGATTTGCTGCTGCCGTTTAACTGTTTAACCTGGCTTACTCTGGTAGGAGGGGGCGAGCCGGTCAACAGGCCCTCCGAGACCCGGGCGGGTTGAACCGGAGCCGGTCGGCGTCGATAAGAGCGGGTCGTGTGGGCTATCGGATCAAATGTGTACAAACAGAGCGTATCCCTCGAGAGCGACTCGATTCGGTCGGATCTCAACGTCGTGTTGAAAAAGTTTAGTCGTCAGCGATTTTCTCCAGTACACACGTGAATAACGAGCAGCAGTCCTGCTTTTTTCTTCCCAGCTCTCGCAGGTTTCTCAACAGCAGGCTGCAACTTTACTGAAGACAATGAGCGGACTTCATTAACCCGTGAACCGAATCGTTTGGCTTCGGAGAAGCAGCTTAGCTATGGGGAGGCGGGCGAGGGACCCTGCACCGGCGAGATGAGTGAGGCTTTCGGAATCAGCAGGTGCATCTCTGTTCTGTCAAACACGGTCCGAGCAGATTACACAGATCTGAGGGGAGTTTAGCAGCCCGCGGCCGTGACTTGCGCTCGCTGCCTCCTGCTCCATCAACACAAGCCTCAGGTGTGTGAGTGAAGAGCGGCCAGAGCTTTGATCGAGCTCCACCCCGCTCTCCAGGTACCGACCCGCACCGCTGATGGGACGAGCTGAAGCACTTGCACATACCAATGTCATTATTGGCATAATGATGCAACCATTTGCTGCAATGCATAAATAAAGAGAGCAGCCTTTCAGCGAGGACAAGCGTGGATCTCCTGGGATGCCGAATATACGGCACGACAGAATTGATCTTTAATTAAAGCGTCTCTTAACTGCAGCTGAGTGGATGAGAGTTAATTCATGAACTAGTGATAATATTTGTGCTCTGCATGAGGAGGTACATAAAAAGTTATCTATTGTCTGAGCAGTTTATCAGCGCAGAACGTTCCACACCACGCCTGGGACTTGCGAGCAATAACTCAACATTATGGGTCAATTTAAAACGGGCCCAGCGTGCCGATTCTCGAATGTCCTTAGCCGCTGAAGGATGCTGCCGCCGGATTATTGGAGGTCTGCCGATCAGGTGCGATCTGTTTGGATCGGACTCTCTGAGGAAGGGCAGAGGGTGTCTAGATACTGTGATTTCACCCTTTCTGGTTTTATTGATTTCTTCACAGGATGCAGCTATTAACATTGAGCGTGTTCCAGAGGAGCTTGCGGCAGGTATCCAGGCGCTCGGAGTGTGCGAGCGCTGTGTTTTTATAATTAAGGTCAGCTGGGATGCATTAAAGCATTTGAGGTGTTAAAATTGGCCCTCCTCAGAGAGCGAGTTGGCATCGTTTGCGCTCGTAAATTAGGCCCGCCACTGGAAAAGGAGGGCTTTGAGGAATGTCTGCAGCAGTCTCAGGTTCGGACTGTCTGATGATGACCTCTCTAAACACCTTTAGCAAGACAAACACGATGAAATGTTATTGTGAACTGTGCATTGAACCGATTGAACGGCGAGCACACCTGTCAGGTGACACGGACAGCAGCCAATGAGAGCAGAGAAAGTCAAAATAACTTCCTGCTCAGAACAAGAATGTTTAAAAAAAATGTAAGCCAAGGGCTGGGTAAATATAGGACAGAACATATGTAGGGTTATTATTTTTACTTCATACATGAATTAATGTTTGTAGATTTACTTAAATTTTATAAATACTCCACACAACCACTGGTTTGCATGATAATTTCTTTATATTTGATCATATACTTTATACTATAGCATATTTTATATTGTTTTTAATACATATTGCTTATATTTGAGCTCATTTAACAAATATTAGGAGTAAAAAATAAACATCTAGAAGTAACTCGAATGTAATCGATCAGTCTCTGTTTCCACTGTAACGGCACTTTTCACTTGTAGTCAAAAAATGCAGTGAATAATCAGTGCACAACTCTGAGAACATGTTTTAACACCGTAAGTATTTATATTCTGTATCTTGAATAAAATCACGCGAAAAGACAGACGTGACACTCATTTCGGGTAACTCACATTGCTATAAAAGATAAACAGAACAAAAAACAAGTTTTAGATAAAATAAAATGTATACAAACCTGTATTTTACTGAAGACACGCATCAATTTTACAGAGCTGCACTGCTCTCTCCTGAAGATAAATAACTCAACCCCTGGGTTGTTACATCTGACCCAGGATCTGAGTGACACAAAAACTACCCAAACGCTGGGTTGTTACGTCTGACCCAGGATCTGAGTAACACAAAAACTACCCAAACAATGGGTTGTTACGTCTGACCCAGGATCTGAGTAACACAAAAACTACCCAAACACTGGGTTGTTACATCTGACCCAGGATCTGAGTAACACAAAAACTACCCAAACACTGGGTTGTTACATCTGACCCAGGATCTGAGTAACACAAAAACTACCCAAACACTGGGTTGTTACGTCTGACCCAGGATCTGAGTAACACAAAAACTACCCAAACACTGGGTTGTTACGTCTGACCCAGGATCTGGGTAACACAAAAACTACCCAAACACTGGGTTGTTACGTCTGACCCAGGATCAGAGTAACACAAAAACTACCCAAACACTGGGTTGTTACATCTGACCCAGGATCTGAGTAACACAAAAACTACCCAAACAATGGGTTGTTACGTCTGACCCAGGATCTGGGTAACACAAAAACTACCCAAACGCTGGGTTGTTACGTCTGACCCAGGATCTGAGTAACACAAAAACTACCCAAACACTGGGTTGTTACGTCTGACCCAGGATCTGGGTAACACAAAAACTACCCAAACGCTGGGTTGTTACGTCTGACCCAGGATCTGGGTAACACAAAAACTACCCAAACACTGGGTTGTTACGTCTGACCCAGGATCTGAGTAACACAAAAACTACCCAAACACTGGGTTGTTACGTCTGACCCAGGATCTGGGTAACACAAAAACTACCCAAACGCTGGGTTGTTACGTCTGACCCAGGATCTGGGTAACACAAAAACTACCCAAACACTGGGTTGTTACGTCTGACCCAGGATCTGGGTAACACAAAAACTACCCAAACACTGGGTTGTTACGTCTGACCCAGGATCTGAGTAACACAAAAACTACCCAAACACTGGGTTGTTACGTCTGACCCAGGATCTGGGTAACACAAAAACTACCCAAACGCTGGGTTGTTACGTCTGACCCAGGATCTGGGTAACACAAAAACTACCCAAACACTGGGTTGTTACGTCTGACCCAGGATCTGGGTAACACAAAAACTACCCAAACACTGGGTTGTTACGTCTGACCCAGGATCTGGGTAACACAAAAACTACCCAAACGCTGGGTTGTTACGTCTGACCCAGGATCTGAGTAACACAAAAACTACCCAAACAATGGGTTGTTACGTCTGACCCAGGATCTGAGTAACACAAAAACTACCCAAACAATGGGTTGTTACATCTGACCCAGGATCTGGGTAACACAAAAACTACCCAAACACTGGGTTGTTACGTCTGACCCAGGATCTGAGTAACACAAAAACTACCCAAACACTGGGTTGTTACGTCTGACCCAGGATCTGAGTAACACAAAAACTACCCAAACACTGGGTTGTTACGTCTGACCCAGGATCTGAGTAACACAAAAACTACCCAAACAATGGGTTGTTACGTCTGACCCAGGATCTGGGTAACACAAAAACTACCCAAACGCTGGGTTGTTACGTCTGACCCAGGATCTGAGTAACACAAAAACTACCCAAACACTGGGTTGTTACGTCTGACCCAGGATCTGAGTAACACAAAAACTACCCAAAAACTGGGTTGTTACGTCTGACCCAGGATCTGGGTAACACAAAAACTACCCAAACGCTGGGTTGTTACGTCTGACCCAGGATCTGAGTAACACAAAAACTACCCAAACGCTGGGTTGTTACGTCTGACCCAGGATCTGAGTAACACAAAAACTACCCAAACACTGGGTTGTTACGTCTGACCCAGGATCTGAGTAACACAAAAACTACCCAAACAATGGGTTGTTACGTCTGACCCAGGATCTGGGTAACACAAAAACTACCCAAACGCTGGGTTGTTACGTCTGACCCAGGATCTGAGTAACACAAAAACTACCCAAACACTGGGTTGTTACGTCTGACCCAGGATCTGAGTGACACAAAAACTACCCAAACACTGGGTTGTTACGTCTGACCCAGGATCTGAGTAACACAAAAACTACCCAAACACTGGGTTGTTACGTCTGACCCAGGATCAGAGTAACACAAAAACTACCCAATCGCTGGGTTGTTACATCTGACCCAGGATCTGAGTAACACAAAAACTACCCAATCGCTGGGTTGTTACATCTGACCCAGGATCTGAGTAACACAAAAACCACCCAAACACTGGGTTGTTACGTCTGACCCAGGATCTGAGTAACACAAAAACTACCCAATCGCTGGGTTGTTACATCTGACCCAGGATCTGAGTAACACAAAAACTACCCAAACACTGGGTTGTTACGTCTGACCCAGGATCTGAGTGACACAAAAACTACCCAAACACTGGGTTGTTACATCTGACCCAGGATCTGAGTAACACAAAAACTACCCAAACACTGGCAAAATGACCCAAAAACCTCAACCCAGCACTTGGGTAGAAAAAATAACCTAAGATTTTTTTAGAGAAACTGGAAACTGGACATGAGGCTTCATTATCACTGCTTGCAAGACGAGACCATTTTTACAGCCATTTTAGACAAACACAGTGAAATCAGTGGAACGCAGTGAAGACGTCAGTCAGATATATGGTAATGGCTGGAATGGCGTGTTTTTAACTCCAGTATTTATTTGACCATTATGTTAAATTGTCCTCATAAAGCTTCACTTGGCAGCTCCATCTTTCTGCTCTCCGTCTAGGAAGCTCTAAAGTGGACCGGTGGGAGAACGGTCCAACATGGCTGCTTTACTAAACAAATAATCATCTTCGTGAGGCAGCGATAAAGTTTTGACTGGAGCAGACACTGTCTGTGCCTGTTGGGCTCTCTCTGCGAACAGTAATTTTGGTTGAGCGTGATGAACACAGTCAACACGAAATGAGATTATTAACCCCCCCCCCCTCCCCCCCCTTCATGCCGAAGCCTGATGAGCGGACTGAAAATATAAGTGTTCATTTTAATGCCCGCTTACTGTAAGCTCCTTGTTGAAATTGTTCTTGGGAAACGGAAAGATTGAATGTCATTATGTGTGATGTTAAACCCAGCCTATGAAATAATTCAGGAGCTATCACATAAAGTATCTTACGCTCTCAGAGGAGGCTTTAAGAGACGATAAGGCTGGGATACTAACCGCTAGCTCGAGTCCACGCAAAACCGAATTAATCCAGTAATGCCCAGGGCCCGGAGGGAGGGGGCCGTTCTGTTAAGACCACCTTTATTCAGTGGCCCTCAGCACCCAGAGCTAAATGACAGCCGGAAAATCACAGCAGCAGGGTCGTGCACGGTGCATTACGGGCTCCACCGCAGCGCCGGTACAGTACTGGTCTGAATGCCGCCGTCACAAAGAGCAGCTTCCCACCGCGCTGACCAGAGCCTGAGAAACACAATGGCCGGTGTGAAGGAATGCACTTATGCACTCACGGTCCGGCGTCCAGAAAGCACTCTCCTTTCTGATGCCGTGTGTTTTCGTACAGTTATATTAGTCTCTGTGACGAAAACATGTATGTATAATTAGCACCTAACGAAATTACATCGAAGCCTTATTAGACGCTAAATCACACGACGCTCTTCCGTCTTTTTGAAAAAGTCCTCGCAGCGAGAGCCCTTCCATTTCTGCAAACTTGCCCGAGCATTTCTAACAGTAATTTACACCTATACAATTACAGTGCTCTGGAGAAGATATAGTGTCAGTCCCTTCCTATTTAACAGCGCGACCCGTTGCCCTCCGAGGCTGGAGCAGAACGAGCGTTTCCCTGATTAATGGAGAAAAGAGCCAGAGCTCCAAACCCTGCCAGGAGAGGTGGGCTGCTCTCAGCCTTTTTATGGAAATTAACCGCAAAACACAGCCAATTAGAAGTGTGTTATTTAGAGCGACTTTCCCCCCTCTTTTCATTTGGCTGAATAATGACATGGCGTGATATCCGAATCCTCTGTGGCAAATTAATGTGATGTTCGGTCTTTGCCAACTCCGACTGCTGAAGGAAAGTTACGCGGTCTCTGACAGAAAGCCGACCGTACGGTCAGACCGGACGAGATTCGCGAGAGGTGCTAATGAAGGCCAAGTCTCGAATCCGGCTTCTTGTGTTCGTCACTGACAACAGAGTAAATAGTGAGTAAAAATAATATTCCCTCTCGCCCACAAAACATTTTTTTCAGAAGGCTTCAGAGCCGAGTGACATTACAATTTGGGTAACACAAAAACTACCCAAACACTGGGTTGTTACGTCTGACCCAGGATCTGAGTAACACAAAAACTACCCAAACGCTGGGTTGTTACGTCTGACCCAGGATCTGAGTAACACAAAAACTACCCAAACACTGGGTTGTTACGTCTGACCCAGGATCTGGGTAACACAAAAACTACCCAAACGCTGGGTTGTTACGTCTGACCCAGGATCTGAGTAACACAAAAACTACCCAAACACTGGGTTGTTACATCTGACCCAGGATCTGGGTAACACAAAAACTACCCAAACGCTGGGTTGTTACGTCTGACCCAGGATCTGAGTAACACAAAAACTACCCAAACACTGGGTTGTTACGTCTGACCCAGGATCTGAGTGACACAAAAACTACCCAAACACTGGGTTGTTACGTCTGACCCAGGATCTGAGTAACACAAAAACTACCCAAACACTGGGTTGTTACGTCTGACCCAGGATCTGAGTAACACAAAAACTACCCAAACGCTGGGTTGTTACGTCTGACCCAGGATCTGTGTAACACAAAAACTACCCAAACACTGGGTTGTTACGTCTGACCCAGGATCTGAGTAACACAAAAACTACCCAAACACTGGGTTGTTACGTCTGACCCAGGATCTGGGTAACACAAAAACTACCCAAACACTGGGTTGTTACGTCTGACCCAGGATCTGGGTAACACAAAAACTACCCAAACACTGGGTTGTTACGTCTGACCCAGGATCTGAGTAACACAAAAACTACCCAAACACTGGGTTGTTACGTCTGACCCAGGATCTGAGTAACACAAAAACTACCCAAACACTGGGTTGTTACGTCTGACCCAGGATCTGAGTAACACAAAAACTACCCAAACACTGGGTTGTTACGTCTGACCCAGGATCTGAGTAACACAAAAACTACCCAAACACTGGGTTGTTACGTCTGACCCAGGATCTGAGTAACACAAAAACTACCCAAACAATGGGTTGTTACATCTGACCCAGGATCTGAGAAACACAAAAACTACCCAAACACTGGGTTGTTACGTCTGACCCAGGATCTGAGTGACACAAAAACTACCCAAACACTGGGTTGTTACGTCTGACCCAGGATCTGAGTAACACAAAAACTACCCAAACAATGGGTTGTTACATCTGACCCAGGATCTGGGTAACACAAAAACTACCCAAACACGGGCAAAATGACCCAAATACCCAGGACTTGGGTAGAAAGGTGCTAATGAAGGCCAAGTCTCGAATCCCGGCTTCTTGTGTTCGTCACTGGCAACAGAGTAAATAGTGAGTACAAATAATATTCCCTCTCGCCCACAAAACATTTTTTTCAGAAGGCTTCAGAGCCGAGTGACATTACAATTTGAAGCGCTTGTGTCTGAGTCAAAAATACCCTTTCCTTTTTATGTAAATTAAAATGACACGATTTGTGGAAAACCTCTTTCCCGTTGATTTTAGCGCAGCGCGCTTATGCAAAAAAAAAAAAAAAAATGCCATTTTTCTCATTTCGTGGCACGTTGAGGAACTCGCGGGGAAGGACCCTGAATGTGCCAGAACACACTGTGGAAGTTTCAAAGGGCAGAGTCTCTAGGAAATCTACTTTTTCTTTGGAAAAATGTCACAGGAGAGATGGGAGATTGGCACCACAAAGGGCCTAAAATAGCACGGGCTGCTACGCATTGTCAGACAAGATTTAGACTGAGGCGCTGACTTTTGTTCTGTGAAGTCTCGGGCCCTGAAAAGGAGATTGGAGGTGTAGAAATTGCAAATGATTTTTTCCTCCTGGATATGCGTTGCCCACACGAGCGTCCCGCACCGACGTCGGTTCACCTGTTATCGCCGCTGCCCTCGTATACTTAATGCAGCTTCACCCCCGGGACTCGTAATAGGATTAGAAATCATTTCTACAAATTTACAAAAACAAATCACATGGCCGGGCTTAGAAATTGCTAATAATTTCTCCATAGCTGGTAGATCAAAGGAGTGACCCCGCTCAGGCGTTTTTAATGAAGGGGTTAATCTTCTCAAAGGTGACCATTCAGGAGCACCAGTGTGACCAAATGAAGAATTCAGCCCGGGATAATCAGCACACAAACACTCCGAGGAGCGTCGAGGCCGATCGGCCTGTTTTGACACGGCGAGCTCGACGCGATCTCGCACCTGCGCGACGGGACCTTCGGAAGATGATGATGTCGGTTCTCTTCCTCACGCTGGTGAAACTTTGCGGCGGCGTGTTTGAGTAACGGGGGCCGAGCGCCTTCAGAAGAGCAGCGGGAGGAAGAGGAAGATGGCTTAATATTGTGCACGCATCAGCCCGGACGGATAAGTGCGCGCGGACGTGTAATCAGAAAATGGGCCTCCCGGTAATTAAGAATAAATGAAATGGCTTATCAATTAGTAAGCGACTGCATACACCATTTGGCTGTGTTCTCAGGGATTAATCAGGGAACCATTGACATTACATTGTTCCATAATTATCATTCATACGTTTTATGGTAATTGGAGAATTTTTCATGGAGGAATTACAATGTCTCGGAAACACCAGACAATATTAACGCTCTCAAATATAAACATTAATTAATTTCGGAGCAAAAGAGGAAGGAGAAAAGCGTCGGCTCTCAAACAATGACTGTAAACAACATTAATGAACTGAAGCCATGATGAGAGAATATCCATCAAGCTGATAATTGATAACAAGGCGCAAAAAGACACACATGCATGAAAAAACATATGCCGGTCTCGGAGGAGAGGTGAAAAGCCTCGAAGGACCGTAACGCTGAAAACATCGCAGTCGAGAATATGAAAATCCATCCCTGATCAAACTAACGTTCCCGAAGACGTTGATCAGCGGGTTTCGGACTGGTTCGTAAACTCGACTGGGCCTGTAGTTGAGAAACCCTGACTTAAAACAATTGGGAGGAGCTTGTTCATCTAATCCTGTCAATCCCTGAATCCCTCCACCTTTATTTCTGTCCTCTTGCTTTATCCTTTCCATCCATGCGGGCAAACTAATGAATTCTTTGGCTCCAAAAGTGGGTTTTCACAGCAGTGGCATAGAAGAACCGTTTATGGTTCCCCAAAGAACCATTGTTTCTTAATGTGACGAACATTTTAATTATCTAACAAATGGCGGGTCCGGACCGCGAGACCGGAGAACCATTTTACAGTTTCTGGTTCTTGAGAAAACTACTCGTAAATGGTGAGGAAAGACAACATAATCTTTGGAATTGCAAATTAGCCTTGTTTTCTGCTCATGATGAGGGGTTTTGATTATTATGTACATCGTTTTTAAGTACTTCGTTTAAGCAAAATATTAAAATGGTCCAGACTGAATCCCAACCCTGAACCTCTTGTATCCAAATGTAAAAATAATAATAGCTTCATAAAACATCTTACCTTTCAATATTGACATCTAGCATAATTGGGCTCAACTGCACTCTAAAAAATGCTGGGTTAAAAATAACCCAAGTTGGGTTAAAAATCGATATATCCAGCAATTGGGTTGTTTTAACCCAGTGGTTGAGTTAAGTGTTTGATCCAACCAGCTGGGGAGTTTTATTTAACTCAACTATTACTTAAGAATAACTATATTGCTCACTCAAAATGATCCCAAAATAGGTTGAAAATGAACTAATTAATTAATTAAATTTCTTATTAATAAATGTTCATGTTTTGATGTTGCCTCTAGTAATTATGTGTCTGATTTTTAATTTCAAACCTATTTTGGGTTATTTTAAGTCAGCCATATAGTAATTTTTAAACAACCGCTGGGTTAAAACAACCCATTTGCTGGGTTTATCCATATTTAACCCAGCATTTTTTAAGAGTGGGATGATTTTGACTGCTTAGGGTTTTTCTTTTACCAAGCACTACTGGTGCCCAGATGGAAATGTAAAACTATTACTTTATATACACATATATATATATATATATATATATAAAATATAAACACAGTCAGGTTTGGGTCGGTTACTTTTAAAATGTATTTCACTACAGATTACAAAATACATGCTTTAAAAAGTCATTTGTAACGTATTTCGTTACATTACTCAAGTTTAGTAACTTAATACTTTAGAATACTTTGAAATACTAATAAGTGTGAAACAAACACAAAAAAGGTAATTGCAAGTTTTTATCTCACAATTCTGACTTTTTCCCTCAAAATTGCGTGATATAAAGTCAAAATTATGAGATATAAACTCACAATATTGAGAAAAGTCGAAAATTATGAGATATAAACTCATACTAAATTCACAATTGCAAGAAAAAAAGTCAGTATTGCAAACTCACAATTGTGAGCGAAAAAACAAATTGTGAGAAAAAGTCGCAGTGTCGAGTGAATTATAAAATGAATCACAAAACATGAAAACAGTGGAAAACATGAAACTGAACTCGTCTTTTTCAGACGGTCAGAGTCAGAGAATCAGCAATCGCTGTTTAAATGACATTAAAACTCAAAGTAATCACTTTGGTAATCTAAAACACTTTTCAGATGGAACTGGAATCTGATTACCACCCATTTAAAATGAAATACAGTCACTCACATTTTGTATTTTAAATACGTAACTAAGTTACTTGTATTTCGTTACTCCTCAACTCTGCACACAGACCTCCGCTGGGAAAGAATACCCCTGATCTAAAGACTCTTTTTCCATAAAGAACATGGAAATGAAGGTTCTTCATGAAACCACAGACTTTTGAACCTTTACTTCTAAGCATGTTCACAAAGGGTTGTGTCCATAAGAAGGCACATGATATGGCACATTTATCTCGTGCTGTGCGTGTGATTGTCCAAAGTGACCTCAAGACAAAGTCAAGCTCAATCCTCACACTTGGGGCACTTTATCCGCAGGTCACTCGGAGGTCCCTCACAACAGACCCGAGTCACGGCGCAGGGCCAGAGAGTATTGGCACGAGGTTTAATGAGGTAATTAGTCAAAGGCCATGTTGACCCTGGGAGGGTAATACCTGTGAACTTTTACCCCTGGTTCCTAACACGTCTCAAGGGAGCTCCGGACGGCACGCTACAAAGGTCACGCAGGCACCTGCGGGCAGAGCCGCCCGTCTTCTCCAGGTTTCTAAGTGAGGGCGACAGTCACAGTCCACTCCCGCTGGGTCCGAGCGTTTGATTGGTCATCGGGAGCTTTCACGAGCTTCATCCGTCACGTTTGCCTACAGCAGGCACGTGAGATGAAGCTTTGTGACCGGAGACGTCAAGGGCCCTCCAGTCGCGAGGACTCAACTACCTGCAATCGGCGCAATTAAGCAGCTCTGAGACAATAGAAATTGAGAAAAGTTGCACCTCAGCCCTCGTGTTGCTGTCATTAAAGAGGACAAAAAGACGGAATTAACCCTCACAGCTTCCCTGCATTGATCCCGGGCTTTTATGGTGTCCCTGGAGCGTGGCAGACAATTACAGATATTATTACATCTGCATTGATTTCTTTAAGAGAGCCCGGCGTCTCAAAGCAATTTGAAAAAATTACAGTTCGGAAGTGGGCCAATTAAAATGCCCCGGGGCCCAACGGGGGGACGATCACCCCTCGCAACTGTCAGAATGTCACTGTGCTCTCACCTTACAGCATTCAGATGCAGCACACACACACACACACACACACACACACACACAGGGTTGTTTTGCTATCAAAGTGAGGACATTCTATAGTTGTGATGCGTTTTATAACTGCTTGTACAAACTGCACGTTCACACAACACGCGCACACACACACACTCACATACAAACACAACACACGTGCACACATATGCACACACACTCACACAAACACACACATGCATATTTAGATAACACGCATACAGATACACACGCTCACACAAAACACACACACACGCACATTCACACACACACACACACACATACACAACACTCACACACGTACACATGCTCACACAAACACACACACCTACACTCACACACACGGCACTCATTCACACAAACACACATGCACATTCACACAACACGCACACACACAAACACAAACACAAACATGCACACACACACACAACACTCACACAAACACACATACAAACACAACACACGTGCACACATACGCACACACACTCACACAAACACACACATGCATATTTACATAACATGCATAAAGATACACACACACAAACACACACACTCATGCACATTCACACACACAACACTCACACACACGGCACTCATTCACACAAACACACATGCACATTCACACAACACGCACACACACACACACACACACAACACTCACACAAAACACACATACAAACACAACACATGTGCACACATATGCACACACACTCACACAAACACACATACAAACACAACACACGTGCACACATACGCACACACACTCACACAAACACACACATGCATATTTACATAACATGCATACAGATACACACACACACACTCACACAAACATACACGACACTCATTCACACAAACACACATGCACATTCACACAACACGCACACACACACACACAACACTCACACAAAACACACATACAAACACAACACATGTGCACACATATGCACACACACTCACACAAACACACATACAAACACAACACACGTGCACACATACACACACACACTCACACAAACACACACATGCATATTTACATAACATGCATACAGATACACACACACACACTCACACAAACACACACGTCACTCACTCACACAAACACACATGCACATTCACACAACACGCACACACACACCACACACGCAGACGCAGACACACACACAACACTCATACACACGACACTCATTCACACAAACACACATGCACATTCACACAACACTCACACAAACAACACACATGCAGACACACACACACACACACACACAATACTCACACACGTACACACGCTCACACAAACACACACGTCACTCACTCACACAAACACACATGCACATTCACACAACACGCACACACACACACCACACACGCAGACACACACAACACTCACACACACGACACTCATTCACACAAACACACATGCACAACAATACTCACACACGTACACACGCTCACACAAACACACATGCACATTCACACAACACTCACACAAACACACATACAAACACAACACACGTGCACACATACGCACACACACTCACACACACGTACACACGCTCACACAAACACACATGCACATTCACACAACACTCACACAAACACACATACAAACACAACACACGTGCACACATATACACACACACTCACACAAACACACATACAATCACAACACACGTGCACACATACGCACACACACTCACACATACGCACACACACTCACACAAACACACATACAAACACAACACACGTGCACACATACGCACACACACTCACACAACACACGTGCACACATACGCACACACACTCACACAAACACACACATGCATATTTACATAACATGCATACAGATACACACACACACACTCACACAAACACACACGTCACTCACTCACACAAACACACATGCACATTCGCACAACACGCACACACACACCACACACGCAGACGCAGACACACACACAACACTCACACACACGACACTCATTCACACAAACACACATGCACATTCACACAACACTCACACAAACAACACACATGCAGACACACACACACACACAATACTCACACACGTACACACGCTCACACAAACACACACGTCACTCACTCACACAAACACACATGCACATTCACACAACACGCACACACCACACACGCAGACACACAGACAACACTCACACACACGACACTCATTCACACAAACACACATGCACAACAATACTCACACACGTACACACGCTCACACAAACACACATGCACATTCACACAACACTCACACAAACACACATACAAACACAACACACGTGCACACATACGCACACACACTCACACACACGTACACACGCTCACACAAACACACATGCACATTCACACAACACTCACACAAACACACATACAAACACAACACACGTGCACACATATGCACACACACTCACACAAACACACATACAATCACAACACACGTGCACACATACGCACACACACTCACACATACGCACACACACTCACACAAACACACATACAAACACAACACACGTGCACACATACGCACACACACTCACACAACACACGTGCACACATACGCACACACACTCACACAAACACACACATGCATATTTACATAACATGCATACAGATACACACACACACACTCACACAAACACACACGTCACTCACTCACACAAACACACATGCACATTCGCACAACACGCACACACACACCACACACGCAGACGCAGACACACACACAACACTCACACACACGACACTCATTCACACAAACACACATGCACATTCACACAACACTCACACAAACAACACACATGCAGACACACACACACACACAATACTCACACACGTACACACGCTCACACAAACACACACGTCACTCACTCACACAAACACACATGCACATTCACACAACACGCACACACCACACACGCAGACACACAGACAACACTCACACACACGACACTCATTCACACAAACACACATGCACAACAATACTCACACACGTACACACGCTCACACAAACACACATGCACATTCACACAACACTCACACAAACACACATACAAACACAACACACGTGCACACATATGCACACACACTCACACAAACACACATACAATCACAACACACGTGCACACATACGCACACACACTCACACATACGCACACACACTCACACAAACACACACATGCATATTTACATAACATGCATACAGATACACACACACACTCACACAAACATACACGTCACTTACTCACACAAACACACATGCACATTCACACAACACACACACACAATACTCACACACGCTCACACAAACACACATGCACATTCACACAACACTCGCACAAACACACATACAACACACATGCAGACACACACACACAATACTCACACACGTACACACGCTCACACAAACACACATGCACATTCACACAACACACACACACAATACTCACACACGCTCACACAAACACACATGCACATTCACACAACACTCGCACAAACACACATACAACACACATGCAGACACACACACACAATACTCACACACGTACACACGCTCACACAAACACACATGCACATTCACACAACACACACACACAATACTCACACACGCTCACACAAACACACATGCACATTCACACAACACTCGCACAAACACACATACAACACACATGCAGACACACACACACAATACTCACACACGTACACACGCTCACACAAACACACATGCACATTCACACAACACGCACAAGTCACAAAACAAAAAAGATATAAAAGGACAACCAAAAAAAGTAGACTATCCCTTTCATAAACTTTATTCCAAGTTTTCCAAAGTCATTCGAGGCTGTAACCAAAGAGTGAAGTTCAAGTTCTTCTTCACTGCCTTTAAAATCTACTCGATCTCGATCCACTTTCATTCAACAGCTTTTGTGTCCCATGAAAGAAATTCATTCAGGCTTTGAGCAAATCCTGACAGAATGTTCATTTTCGGGACGAATGTTCATCTGTTACGTTCAGACGCAGACTTTGCGCTATACTGTGTTTTTGTAATAAGCGGATGAGTTTCAAGATCAGCCTCTAAAAATATTCAAACCCCTGCAAAATCCGAAGAACATTCAGGTAACAGTTTCCGTGTAACATCGCTGCTCTTGCATAATCAAAACAATGAGAATAGAGTCATTTTTGACGGGTTTCTTTGCATCAAAAAATCTTTTTACCTCACGTACAATTAACTCAAGTATTATTTTTTTGGTCTAAGTGCTTATGACTTTCAATTGAGTCAAATTTTTTCACAAACTAACAGTTTTGGCACCTCACAGTTTGGGGTTTATTAGGCCGCAGTGTTTAGAGGAAAGTTGACCGTAACCGAGAGGAAACAGTCTAATTTTAGCTCGTCAAATGGGCTGTTGATTGAACGAACAATGAAAGGAGAGTCGCGGCTGATAACGGAGCGCTCACTTCTTCAGCCTCGGCATTTCCTCCATAGACGTTTTCAGAAAAGAAAGATTCTTCAGTATTTGCCCAACAAAGCAGCTGTGAAACGAATCGTGCAAACACAACAAATCAATGTTGATTGAAACGACAGCACAATGACTTACGGTGATCAATTTATAGATATTAAAACGATATATTTGAAAGTGCACCGACTTCATCTGCCCAGTCGTTGCCGAGCACTTTTGTTCCTGTTTCCACGGTAACAGCGTGCGATTGGTGGCTCTTTCAGGTGTGTTTGTCATCAGCAAAGCAACATTATTTTTATTACGTCTCGTTTTACTGAAGGAACTTTGTTGTAGTTTTTCCGCTCACACCTTCTTCTTCTAACATCACGGGGGATGTTGTTTCAGTGTGACGGGCTGATTATAAGTCTGTTTTCTTTGGCCGGACGCTCCACAAACACGCCGTGAGGAATCGGCATCACGTGACGCTCTCAGGCTTTGATTGAGATCATACAGCATCAGCAAAATAGCGTGACGTGGCATTCTGAACAGCCATCTTCCTCTTCTGCTTCTCTTTGTGAATATCACAGGAGAGGAAGAAAATGCTAATTGCTGTTATGGAAGCTCAAAGGCATTAGTGCAGATAAGAGCGGTAGTGATAGCGCTGTGTAGTCTGGGCCGAGCGTCGGCTTCCTCCTCGCTCCTATCAGCGGCAGACAGAAACCAACCTCATTGTGAACCGCGGCACAAACACCTTCACCTCCGTCGATGAGCGGCATTCAACGAAATAAACAGCCACTGAAACAGACACGTGTTATCACTGCGTTTCATTAATCCTCGAAGCGTCCAAATAAGTTTACTTCTCCTGGATTAAAGGTCCTAAGAACAAACACTAACCTAAACAACAACCCAAACAAATGAAGCGGCTTATAGTGCATTTGCAGATGCTAAAAGAATTCCTGTTTCTGTGCCGATAAATGGGCGGATCGTCACTTCCTCCCGGATTACAGCGCCGGAGGGTTTCAGCGGCAGCTTGTAATCTAGGAAGAGAGGAAAAGGCGTTTTCCACACAGGAACACAATGCAAACGCGTGATTAAAGAGAAGCAAATATCAGAGAGAGATTTCCGCACGCGGATGCACGTCATGTTAACCCTCATGTTGTGTTCTTAAAACTATTTCTGTTTGAAATTTGGTGAATATTTCTCACTTAAGCTCCAGGTATACTTGGTTTTTTTTATGCGTTCGCGAGCAATCTCATAGTTTTGAGGAATCTCTCACCACGAGTTACAACCCTTTGTGTTCTTTCATGCCACAATTTCTAACCTCTTCACACGATCTCTCGTTTATGGGCCTCTATTGTCACTGTAGCTTGCATGTGTTCCGGTCTGTTCTGTTTATGTAGTTTTTCTTTGACTGCCTTGTGGATTAACTAATTACTGCAAAAAAATGTTAAATGCGCATGTACAAAAAACTGATGATGAAATTCGCGTCACATGCACTGTACGCTGACCAAAGGGAAGGTTTTAGGGTCATGAATGTGCATGCAAAGTTTCAACTCATAGATGTGTTTTGTACGGTGGCCCAGTAGTGCACAACATAATGAAATTAAAAAATGCAAACATAAGTTCACAACACAACGAAATAAAGCCACAACACAACGGAAATCCTCCCGACCACTAGGGGGCTCTCGGAGCTCGGTAAAGTTAGATATCAATACCATGATTAATTTTAAGTGTGTAAACATTGTACATCGACTTGAAATATTCATATTCATACTTGTGAATAATTTGACGCGCTACCACGACGCACGATGAAGGGAACGTCTACCAATTCCAAAATTTCAATTTTAAAACTTTAATCTCAACATTATTTATGCATTCATAATTGTACCAATTCAGATGCAACTTTTGTTCCACCTCTGCAGTGTAAAGAAGAATTTTGTCGCCAGTGATTGGTAACAGCTCTACATACTGTTTTATTATTCAAATTGTAATTATTGATTAAAAATAAGACATTCTCAGGCAGTAAATGTGGATCTTTCAGATTAATTTGAGGTGTGCTTTTCTGGTCTCGGTCTCGGATTAGGTGGTCTTGACTACAACACTACTGTGCAAATATAACCCCTCCTGTTCGAACCGCACACTTTAAGCGGGACTCGAACATGCATGGGAATCGGCACTCTAACAAGGAGGCTAAAGACCACATTCTCTAGTGCCAGACTTGATATTAGGGGAGGGAGGTTTACACGCACAGCTCTTACCGCCCGTTACAATCACCCCCTAAACCTCACTCCCATCCGGGTCACGGCACCAATATAAACCCTCTATTCGAACCACAAGCTCTACGTAGGGCTCAAACCTTGGTCCGCTCTTTGTTATCTCCATGTATAAGCACGTCCTGTTTTGCTCTGTTCTTTGTCGGTGTTTTAATAACATTATGTGTGCAAAGTGTTTATGCTACGTATTTATTTTGTTGGATTAAAAGAAGATTAAGAATGAATTCTGGTTGACAACAATAGAGTGCTCCTTTTTTACATGAATATTCAGCATATTTCAAATAGTGTAGAATATTTTGCCAATTGCATAGAAACTAATAAGGCCACCGCACACCTTCTCGACTTTTTAAAGAGCCGAAGTAACTTTTCTGCATTGTTTTGCACGAGATAAAAACTAATCAAAATTGGCCACTGAATTAGCAGCAAAACAAAACAGCTGACGGCATTTAGTAAAACGCGCTGTCGGCTCAGATTTAAAAGCGCGTGTGGAAGGTGAAGCTGAAGAGGCTGGACGTATCGGAGCAGAAAGAGGAAGCTTCATTCGGCATGGGTCGAGGGGGGTATGGTGAGGCCGTGACGGGTGACTGTCATGCTAATCGCTGACGGCTGGACACAGTGTGCCACATGCATTAAGGAGACTGTGGCGTCATGAGGCCTGTGCGTTCCTCTGAAACCTGCAGGATAAAAGCCTGGGATTGAACTGCTGCCTTGAGTTAGAGAACCAGAGGTCTGACTGGAGACCAAAGACAAAGAACAGCTACAAACATCAACTATTTCCCAAATCAAACTCATCCCAAAGCTTTATATTGTATATGAAACACAAAAGGCGAGAGAAGTGCATATGAATGTCTGTGAGAGATGGACCGCAGTTATTCACTAATAATCATCCCTCAAAGTTTGCGTCATGCATCATGTTTATTTGAAATAAATAACAAGACTGCTGGTTTGAACCGACATGAGAGAGAGTCGATAATGACAGACGTTCAGGTTACACTTTTTTCATCGTTCCCTGTACCCTTACGAAAAAGAAGTATACTTAAGTAATGTTCAAGTATATTTTATGTAGTAAGTATACTGTACTATTTCAATACTGCTTGAGACTAAATTGGCCCACTTTAGTATATAAAAAGTACATATTTAAGTGTAACAGTAGTGCCCAACTACGTTTCCCATCTGTACTACAAGTGAGCATTCTAGTAGTGTACTATTTTAATACTAGTAGTGCATTTTTTTAGTATATGAACTCAGTAAACTACTAATTTAGCAGTTTTTTTAATGCAAGAATACTTGTACGTGAACATAATAATCATACTTATTTACTGTTTATATATTATTTTTCCACTTTAAGTATATTACTATGTCCCTATTTAGTTCTCTTTCCATTTTAAGAACATTTTATTTATAAATCAAAATTTTTAAACAATGTAACTGTGTAAAACTATGAAAAAGCAATTGATAGGCTACTCCATCAAAAGAGTAAACAACTACTTATTGTGCGTTCACACTTATGGTTCGGTTCGTTTGGTTTGGACCAAAAAAACTAAAACAAAACATATAGTCCTGGTCCTCTTAGCGTTCACACTGGCATTTTTAACTAAAGTGACCGAACCGAAGGCGTAGGGATACGGTCACGACCCGATTGGTCGGCTTTTATGACGTATATTTGGCGACGGACTCGCTTACCGAACATTCAAAACAACGCTGTGTTCTGGATTAAACACCATCATTTTATGCTTTATTTTTACCAGCTGAGAATCACGAAGAGCTCATCAAACGTTCAAAACAGCAGCAGGATTTTCTCCGTTGTTTGCAGAAACAAATATTGATGAGGCACTTTACCTCCACGTTGCCCTCGACTCATTTTGGATACGCCGATCTTCCCGCGTCGTCGAATCAGCTGACTTGTAGCGTCGCATCTTGTGACATCACGTCCTGTTATTGGTTCGTTTACATGTCTTTGGTCCGGGTTGCGTTCGGGTTAACAACCGAACCGCACCAGAGTTCGTTTTAATCGAACCAAACATGACAAGTGTGAACGCACCCTTAGAATAATTAAATATACTTTTAAGTATCTCGATCAACAGACTGAATAT
>CM074314.1:4999442-5191942 GCA_037194245.1 Opsariichthys bidens
CCTGTTGTTTCAGACTAGTAGAAAGAAATACACCCAAAACACACATTTAAGTGTTTATTTTATTGCACTTTGTGTATTTGCATCTGTAAATTTCAATCTTTAAAAGCAGTGAGTTGAGTCAAATTGTTCATGTATCATTTGCCTGATTTATACATTTTATTCCTAAAAACATGGTGAAAATTTGGTAACTACATAGCAATTTTCCATCCATTTGGATTACATAGTTTTAACATAAACAAAACTTCATTCAATTCATATTTCTCAGTCATATGTAGATGAAATAGATAAGATTTATGTAATAGTTCACAGAAAGATGCCCAGGTTAAAGTAGCGTTGAAGCAGCGTCAGAGTTCATGAGATCATTAAGTGATGATTGAGCAGTACTGATGAACGCCTGCCGTTAACAAGCAGAATCACTGAAGGACAGAGAAACACTCAACTGAAGATAAAAGACATTTAATCTCTCAACTATTCATTATATAAATCTGACCTATTTCATCTACATATGACTGACAAATATGAATCACATTAAGTTTATAAGTTTGTTTATGTTAAAACTATGTCATCCAAATGGATGGAAAATTGCTATGTAATTAAATGACATAAAACGTATGTTTAGACTGAAATATAATGCAAGTTAAAATGCATTATAACATTTGCAGATTCCTTGTTACATCTGAAAGTGTTTGCTTGTTGTGGGTTTTAATGTATTATACTTCCTAAAGGTGTAAATTATTCATGAGATCATGAGAGCATAATTAATGCATTCACATTTATTAGCACTTCTCACAATGCATATGGTTTCAGAGAAGCTTTACAGAAAATGCATGTTTCTACATTACAAATACTTTTATAATGCATTGCATATAAAGGCCTAAAGTAAAGGTTCTTTAGATTATTCAAATGTTTTTAGCTCTAAGAAAAATATGATTCTCTGAGGAACTAAACAAGGTTCATCATTTGAAAACATCATTTATTTTTAAGAATGTAACAATTTTGAAATCTGACTGTAAGTATAAGAAGAGCTTTATAAAGACAAACTGTTTCCAAAGGTCAAATTTCAGCATCTGTCAGAGCCGCCTGTCCGCTCACCTCCATCTCTGACGGCACTGAAAGCACTTTTCCTCTTAAGCCGAGCGATTGGCAGCGTTTCTTTCTTTGACATGTCCGCGCGGGGCCTCCTGCAGCTCAGGGCCAAATAAAGTGCAGCTTTATAAAAGCCAGCGAAACAGAAAATAGCAGAGCGCTCGGCGGCTAAAAGCTGCATTTTCCTTTTCAGCATGTTTCTCATCAATTCTTTTCATATCACTGACTGACACAAATCCTATACGGCTACTTTTGTTTAACGAAGAGCATTAATGAAGAGCTCTCCAGCTAAATACATCTTTATTCTGCTATTAACGCTGCTGCTTGAAGTCGCAGCTGAAGGAGGGCGTCTGAGAGCCTTCAAAGTCGAGGCATTTAGAGGCACTTTCCCATCAATCAGGCCTTGTGTCCAGTAAGTGGCGCTTACATTTACATGAAATATTCATAAAGCATTCACTTGTGCTTTCCAGCGCTGTAATCATCAGCCCTCCACCCCCTGAAATAGCTACAATCATGTCGGGGAGGGCGGCCGAGTTACGGGACGCGTCCTCCTCATCCCGCCGCCAGCGCAGCGCTCGTTTTTAATAGAAAAGGCGTCAAAGGGTCCCCCTCCGTGTGTGCCGTTGGTCGGACGTCTGCTGGCATGAGGCTCTCAGAGTTACTGAGAGAATTGCAAATTAAAAGTGACTCATGGTTTAATGTTAAGACAATCACTTTCAGGCTGTAAAGTAATGCTTTACAGTATAAAAAAAAGCAATTAATTGCGTTTCTGAGATATTTTGGGGAAAGTAATAGATTATGTTACCTGGGCTGGTGAGAAAACAAAAAAACAAACACAGTTCTATTGTTGGCAAATGTCCCACCGACAAATAAAATTAAATAAGCACAAAATCACGGCTGTCCAGTAGAGGGCGCAGCTCAGACAAACCTTTCAGCTGTGCGGCCATTCTGGGTCGAATATCAAGAAAAAAGTTCAAAACGCTTACGCGATGCAGGGCTGGGTGGGTTACTTTTAAAATGTATTTCACTACAGATTACAAAATACATGCTTTAAAAAGTCATTTGTAACGTATTTCGTTACATTCCTCAAGTTTAGTAACTTCATCTAAATACTTTAGAATACTAATAAGTGTGGAACAAACACTAAAAAGGTCATTGCAAGTTTTTATCTCACAATTGCATGATATAAAGTAAGAATTATGAGATAAATTCGCAATATTGAGAAAAATCCGAATTATGAGATATATACTCGCAATATTGAGAAAAGTCAAAAATAGGAGATTTAACTCACAATATTGAGAAAAGTCAGAATTATAACTTGTAATTGTGAGTTTAATCTCGCAATTCTGAGAAAACGAAGTCAGAATTGTGAAATGCAAACTCACAATTGTGAGGGAAAAAAACTAATTGTGAGAAAAAGTCACAGTGACGAGTGAATTATAAAATGACTCACAAAACATGAAAACAGTGGAAAACATGAAACTGAACTGGTCTTTTTCAGACGGTCAGAGTCAGAGAATCACCAATCGCTGTTTAAATGACATTAAAACTCAAAGTAATCACTTTGGTAATCTAAAACACTTTTCAGATGGAACTGTAATCTGATTACCACCCATTTCAAATGCAACTGTAATGAAACACAGTGACTCAAATGTTGTATTTTAAATACGTAACTAAGTTACTTGTATTTCGTTACTCCCCAACCCTAACGAGATGTCCCTACGCCTTCCGTATTCGATTTACAAAAAAGTGTAACTGACACGACGCCTGGCGGAAGCTAGTTATTTTACTTTACAACTTGTTAAATATGAATATTTTTCTTATTCAAACGCATCATTTTTCTTCAGAAGACAAAAAGCAGTCAGGGGAGTTAGTAGATTAAAGTTGGTGAACTTGAACTTGAAAAATTGTTGGTCCTCACATCTTTCCACGCTTGAAATTGTTTTGTAAGTGACATATCACAGCAGATTTCAGTAGAACAAACGTTAGATTTTCACATTTACATATAATTAAATACAGTAATGCGTATTTGGCGTGTTGTCCGGGGGCAGGGCTCCGGAATTTGACATGTGATACCGGATGTGATAAAAATATAGAACCAGAAGATGCTGAAAACTGCGAAACGAATAAAGGTAAGTCTGCTGTATTTCTAACTCTTGTCGTTGGTAGATTAAAGGCACAATATGTATTTTTTTTGCCGCTAGGGGTCGCTAAACTCTTCAAAACAATTACAAAAGCAGTGAACGAGTGGAACATGGAACTTGTTGTCATGCCGATGGATCTAAAACTGTTTATGGGGAAATTAATGCATGTTTTATCATGACTGTGGTATAAAGAAGGGCGGGGCCGAGAATCACGGGCGCGGTTACTAATGAGAGACAGATATCAGTGACACACGAGTCATAGAAATGAGGACATTTCATTCTACCGAACTACTCATAAGTGCTGAAATACTCCTCATACAGGTCCGTTTATTTGACGAATTAAAACTGTGAAGTAACGCGGCGCTGTTTCACTTGATCTAACGTCACACTATCATACTAAACTGTGTTGAGAGTCGTAATGTTTAGTATTAATTTGTTGTCTGTGTGAGATCAACATTACAGTATCACACTGATGATATTCTAACACTTCGTCGTGTTGAGTTATAAAACATTGATTAGTCTAATAACGTGCGAGAGCGCCGTCTCTGTCAAGTCAAAGTTTGTCGTAAAGCTCTCGCCATCTCGGAAACGCCACGCCGATGCTGATCCTCGTTTTATTTCTTCTCATGTCCCAGAGTTTGCTTGCCATGGTCCATAATGTTTGAACGAAACAACAACAGCGCGCCGCTCTCGTTACGCAGTGTCTGTTGCCATGGTTACTATGCAGTACAAGCAGAAACCAGAGATAACGCAGATATTACGTCATTGACAGGCGACGAGGGAGGGATGGGCACATTTTAAAATTGTGAATTTCTTTAAATTTACAAATTCTCGGAAACATTTAGGATAATGTAAGCACACAGCTGAACGAAATATATAAGTGGATATTTTAAGATAAAAATCGTACATATTGTGCCTTTAACTGAAAGCTCTCCACTTCTGCTAATTATGTTAATTATCTGAACCTGCTCCTCCCGAACTTTGTTAGTTAAAGAAAGCGTTTGTTTGTTTTATTCCTCCATATCTTTTTAGGTCTCAGTCTTAGACAGGTTTGTTTCGTCGTTTTCTTAAGTAAATGGAAACTCTAGTTAAAGAGGTCGTTCCACATTATTAAGCAAGTCCTCACGCAATATGGGGAGGAAGAAAGATCTCTCTGAAGATGATAAGGAAACTTTCCGTCAAAACTGCAGCCTCCTCTAACCAGAGCTCAGAAAGAGAGACGTTTACGGCGGGAGAACTACATGAAGACGACAGGAATGAGCAAGCGGGTGATGCTGAAAGCAAATAAACCAATGTTGTTGTTGTATTCTCAGTATGTATTTGTGTAATTACACACTGCAACATTTAGTCACTTTGTCTAATTAGCTATTTTGTCCGAAATCCCTTATGCGCTTGTTCCTATAGGACAGTTTTAATACGTCCAAGTGAAATCTGAAGCAAAACCAGTAGAGGACCATTGGTCTAATTGATATAAACTCCCATCGTCATCATCACGGACGGAGGAATTGTAAAGCCAGACGTCGATATCTCTGCTGCTCTTTAAATATGAGCTGGTGTTTGCACAACGGCTGAGATTCTGAACAGGTCCGCCGCGTTCATTTGCAATTCTTATTGCCGTAAAAGTTAATCTATCCCGAGTAATAAATCAGAGGCCGCCCAGCTTAAGAGAATGTCTCCGACGGGAGAAAAGCGCGGGATGATTTTCCAAACACAACTGAGCTAACATAGATTTATTACCTCAGTTTATATAACTCATATTAGGAATTCATGGACCTGGCAAAAGGGATTAGAGCGTTTATTTCAGGCAGGGAGATGATCCTGTCATTAATGGTCGATACTTTCATCATCGTGTCGAATTCGCCCTGTGACGAGTCACGGCGGACATATCAGGATTGTGCAGCTGTACTCGTTATCTGCCGGCGACCCGCTCGCGCACGCAACGCCGACCGCCGCCCATCAAACGTGGATTAGGCTGTCAATCAGGGGACCGCGGCGTATTCTCTGCTGCGCTTTTGCTCAAATGTCACTGAGATCAGAGTAATTTCTTGGCTAATTGCATCTCGTTCGCCCTTAATGCTGCTCGTTTAATGTTTTGTTAGACTGCGTGACAAGACAGAGACGACAGAAGTACAGCCAGAGTTCACCGCGTGATTCTTCCACAAGGCATCGATTTCATCCGCCCGTCCGTATTGTCCCTTTATTAGCATTAGAGGGCCATTTAGAGGTGAAGGCCTCAATAATAACGCAAACTTTTTGCCCAGTGTCACTGGAGCGTAAACTCCAGACGGATCCGAGTTGAGCCGAAAAAGCGGATGTTTTAATGAAATTCACTCAGGCCTTTGTGAATCAACACTGATGCAATGTGTAAATGTGAGGATTATCTATGAACACAAGTGCAATTTCATAGGGATATACAGAACGTTTTCAGTGGTGTATAAAGACTTTACATAAGGAACCGTTCTGTTTTTATTAGCCATTTCTATCTACATACACGCATTTTGCGCCCAAATAGTAGCCTCAGACTTTGACTTTTTTGGTCCTGTGTTGGCCACCGTAGCTCCTCTATATTGAAATTCACAAACACACTGCAGCTTTCAATACTAATTCACCCCAAAAATGTAATTTTCAGTCATTAATTCCTCTCCCTCATGTCGTTCTACACCCGTAAGACCATCTTCAGAACACAAATGAAGATATTTTTGATGAAATCCGATGGCTCTATTGACAGCAAGATAATGAACACTTTTAATACTTTTAAAACAGTTCATGCGAGTACAGTGGTTCAACATTAATGTTATGAAGCGGCAAGAATATTTTTGCGCCCCAAATCAATAACGACTTTATTCAACAATATCTTGGCGATTTCAAAACACTGAAGCTTTACGAATCTTTAGCTTCGGATCAGTGGTTTGGAGCATGAACGTCGCATGATTTCAGTAAACGACGCAATTTTAAAGGTTCGTGTGACTTTTCGAATCACTGATTCGAAACAAAAGATTCGTAAAGCATCACTAGATACTGTTGGCTAAAGTCGTTGTCCTTTCATAACATTAATGTTGCACTCACATGAACTTTTTTAAATATGTCTTTCTGCACGTTTGAAGGTGTAAATTTGCTGTCAATAGAGACTCACCGAACCATCGGATTTCATCAAAAGTATCTTAACTTTCGTTCTGAAGAAGAACGAAGGTCTCACGGGTGTGAAACGACATGAGGGAGAGGAATTAATGACAGAAATCTCATTTTTGGGTGAATTAACCCTTTAAGCGTGTCGCTGGCCTGCATGTGGAGTCCATTTCCAAGCCTGTGGATATTATTTCATATCAGCCGACAACTGACCAGTCTCTTACACAGGATTATGCGCTTCGTTACAGTGATATAAAAAGCTAAAGTCGCGTTTAAAACATTGCATTCAGAATCCATCCGCAACGGTTAATGAACAGCGAGAGAGCCTCATTAACACACGCAAAATCAAACGGCGTGCCGCTCTCGTAATCTGTTTTCATTCTGTGTCAAATCACATGATATCGCCGTCAAAGGTTGAGTTGAAATTGTTCAATGCCTTAAGCAGTTTATAAGTGTAGCCCTAATCTGCAGCGGACTTTGCATGTAAATGACATGCACAGTTTAGTCTGTGGCCCGTCGCCTGATGGAGGGAATATGGAAGCATTTGAGTATTAGTGCCGCTCACTGAGTGCGTAAAGAGGTGAAACTCGTTCGCATGCAGATTGTCAGCAGGAGCAGTTGCTTTTACAGTAAGTATGAACGTGTTTGGAAGGAGACAGAGCTTACGTAAGCGTATATCCGAGTGAAACAGCTTCTGGAACAAGAACAAATGAAGGGCAGGGAATTGATTGGATACACCGTTACTGACAATCCTCATTTTGTCTCCGTGAGATTCTCCAGCTTTGTTGTTGTTGAGCTGTTAAAGCTCCGCCCTCTTCTGGAGCAGCAGCTCATTTGCATTTAAAGGGACAGAAACAAAAACACTGCATTTTTGCTCACACCCAAATTGGGGCAAGCGATAATAAATGATCTGTGGGGGATTTTGAGCTGAAACTTTACAGACACATTCTGGAGACACCAGAGACTGATATTACATCTTGTAAAAGGGGCGTTATAGGTCCCCTTTAACAATAAAACAAAAAAACTCTTACAAATGTAATGTTACAAATATGTTTCAAATGTCATTTCCATCACAGAATTGCATTACTTTTAGAAACATTAATTTACGGAATTCTTCTTAATGCATTTCTATTTATAGACACTTATTGTTTGAAAGGTTTAAGAAACACACTAATAATGCTTGATTTCTGTTTAGCTAGTTTTGTAGGGGGAAAAATCCCAAATCGTGTTGAATCGTTACTTGATGTCCAACGTCAGAGTTACCCTGGGGTTTATTCTTATATTAGCATATTTTCTGACCATTCATCGATTAACACTGAGGTGAACTTCAGACATCATATGTTGAGGAGTAGCTTTAACGACATTGTGTTATATATTTGTGCTGGACCGCAGCATTCTGTATAATTGAGATTGCTGCAGACAGCAGGAACGAACAGGAGCTGCATGAGTCTGTAATTACTGCTCTCAGAGCTGCAGAAGGGCAGGCGTCGAGCGGACGCGCTCGTGTCACACGCGGGATCTGCTGCTGAGCTGCCCGGGAGTTTGGAGGAACCTCAGTGCTGCTCATATCAACAAATCCTAATCAAAAGACTCAAATTGTCAGCTGCCACATAGTTTGTTGTCATCTTTGGTTCCCTGTCCTCCTCTCTCACTCTGTCACATACACACACACACACACACACACACACAAAGGAATGTGGTCATACCATGGACATGTTGTCTGTATTGCCATTGTTTTCTTTTACAAGGCCAGACTGGCTTTATTCTAACCTCCTAGAAGAAGGTTTAGGTTTCCCACCATGGGATAATTATAAAAATGAATTTTTAGTCAATTTTGATTAAGCATATGGTCTTAAAAAAATCTCTTTCCAAGTTTTTGGATTTGGCTGATTCAAATTAGAGTATGTTTTAGGTTGGTCCAAAGCATCCATATATCCTATTGCTATTCAGGCACGGTGTGTGACGGCTGATGTGTGTCGATGTCCTGAGGTCACCGATCTTCACTTTTATACACCATTCATAGGAACTCCAGTTCTGTTAGGTGCAGCAGTAGTAATAATAATGAAAATATGCACATTTCATGTTTTTTGTCCGGCTGAGCTTTAATAGTTTAGGGTTGTAGAGTCAATCCAAAACTTGTGCTCCAACTTAGGGGTCACTTGAGAGCGGAGTGGCTTTGATCGACCGACTGTTACTAAGAAGCTCTAAGAGGTTTATAAGACCTCAGATGTTTTAAATGGACAGAGCGAAAGCATGAGAGTGTGACACCGCAGAGGTCAGAGAGTGTATGCGCAGGTACTGCTCAAAGAACAGATCAGCATCTTCACACGTAACGGCTTCATAAGAAACGTCTTTCATGCAGAGGTCCCGCTGATCCAAAAACAGCTTCTTTCATACATGCTGTCGAATGCGGGGGGAGGGGGGGGGGGTGTTGGAAAACAACCGACACACACTCTTGATAATGTGAGTTTGAGAAGAGGATAAAACACAAAGGGTTTTTTGGGGGGTCTGATCAAAGTTCATACCAAAACCTTCTGAATACTCGTAATCATTGTCAATGTGCACTGGCAGCTTTTAAGAAAAAGTATTGTGCTTAGTACAAATGTGTTATTTTACTGTACTTACAAGTAATGCAACCACATTTAGTGACATCTGTAGTTACACTATTGTAAATATGCATCTTAAGTTGCACCCCAGTGTAAATAGAAATGAAGGTGTCGTTGTTACAGTGTAATTATACTTTTAAGTACTGAGTAATAACAATTAATGTGGGTTACGGTTTCAGTACAGCTTCAAAGGGCTCTACACGATCCCAGATGAGAAATAAGGGTCAAAGTTTGAACTGAATTGTCATATACAATATGCTAGTGCAAGTATATAAGAATTAGTTCAAACTTTGACCGGTGGAGGGCAGTAATACACTTAGCGGCATCTACACTGCCGGAATTCTACAAGAAGAAGAAGAAGAAGAAGAGAGCTAGTGCAAGATGAGCATTTGTGGTTAAAAAGTCCATCCACTCATCCATCTTCTACCGCTTATCCGGGGCCGGGTCGCGGGGGCAGCAGTCTAAGCAGAGATGCCCAGACTTCCCTCTCCCCAAACATTTCCTCCAGCTCTTCTGGGGGTGAGGCGAGGTGTTCCCAGGCCAGCCGAGAGACATAGTCTTTCCATTGTCCTAGGTCTTCCCTGAGGCCTTCGCCCGATGGGAAACAGCCGGAACACCTCCCTAGGGAGGCGTCCAGGAGGCATCCGAGACAGATGCCCGAGCCACCTCAGCTGACTCCTCTCGATGTGAAGGAGCAACAGCTCTACTTTGAGCTCCTCCCGAGTGACCGAGCTTCTCACCCCATCTCTAAGGGAGCGCCCTGCCACCGTGCGGAGAAAGCTAATTTCGGCCGCCTGTATCCGGGATCTCATTCTTTCAGTCATGACCCAAAGCTCATGACCATAGGTGAGAGTAGGAACGTATATTGACCGGTAAATCGAGAGCTTCGCCTTGCAGCTCAGCTCCTTCTTCACCACGACAGACCGGTACATCGACCGCATCACTTCAGAAGCTGCACCGATCCGTCTGTCGACCACACGCTCCTTCCTTCCCTCACTCGTGAACAAAACCCCAAGATACTTGAACTCCTCTACTTGAGGCAGGAGCTCTCCACCAACCTGAAGAGGACAAGCCACCCTTTTCCGACTGAGAACCATGGTCTCAGACTTGGAGGTGCTGATCCTCATCCCAGCCACCTCACACTCGGCTGCAAACCGTCCCACACTGGAGGTCCTGGCCCAATGGAGCCAACAGGACAACATCATCCGCAAAAAGCAGAGACGAGATCCCGTGGTCCCCAAACCAGACTCCCTCCGGCCCCTGACTGCGCCTAGAAATCCTATCAATAAAGATTATGAACAGAACCGGTGATAAAGGGCAGCCCTGCCGGAGTCCAACAGGTGCCGACTTACTGCCGGCAATGCGAACCAAACTCCTGCTCCGGTCGTACAGAGACCGGACAACCCTTAGCAAAGGGCCCTGGACTCCATACTCCCAGAACACCCCCCACAGCGCCTCGAGGCACACGGTCGAATCCCTTCTCCAGATCCACCAAAAAAAGTATATAATTTTTATGTTTTTTTTTTATGTAAAATGTCGGATCAGACTCTTATTCCTCGTCTGGGATCATGTAGATCCTTTGAAGCTGCACTGAAACTGACATTTAGACCCGTTGAACCTCAGTGAAGTCCACTATATGGAAAAAAATCCTGGAATGTTTTCCTCAGAAACCTTCACTTCTTTTCCACTGAAGAACGAAATACATCTTGGATGACATGGGGGTGAGTAAATTATCAGGAAATTTGAATTCAGAAGTGAACTAACCCTGGGATTAAAAATTGTAGTTTTCAATGTGGATATTTTTCTCCTTAAGGTCCTGAGTGGAACCTTTTTGTGTTACTAATGTAAAAAAGATTTATTCAAGTAAATGGGGGTGAAATATTAAAATTCTAATAAAAATGAACACTTGTACCAAAATTTATGCTGTTGGCATTAACACAAGCAAAATGATCAAGAAAACTGTCCTTAAAAAGTACTCTTCAGCATCAGACGAGGACAGATCATAACTGAGGGAGAGTGTGTGCTCTTTATAGTGCTGATGATGAGGGCTAGGAAGGATGATGGGAAATGCAGTTAGTGACATTAGATGGTTCGATGGTATCCAGAGTTCTGTGGAAAAGTCCACACCATGACTATAACAACAACACCACTGAGGACTGGCATCACATCCAACTTCAGAGCTGATAAACAATAAAAACATTCATTGAGATGCTTATTCGTCTGTATTTCTTTTAGTTCCTTTGTGGAGTGCAGCGGATCATCTACATTCATTTCCAAACGCACGCTTAGATTAAACACACTCTTGTTTTGGATGTTGATACAGTTATCATTATAGTTTTTGTTCGCTATCTGAACTCTTACGTTAACCTTTACCTTCTACGGCAAGTGTGAACATTATACCAAACGTTTTACCTTTGAATAGTTCAAATAAAGTGTGACTTAAAATCATTAATCATTATTGCTGATGACAGATGATTCACTTCATCAGTGATTAAAATGGAAAGGCCGATTGCTTGTTTATAAAGGCATTTGCTCCGTCAGGAATAATGCTTGTTTATGTGTCTGTAAGCAGGATCGTTTGACTCGCTGAAGCCCCTCTAATTACTGCAGGGGCTTCATACCTGTAAACGAAGCTTCATAATGAGGAGCTGAAGAGGTCAGCAAAAATCAGCCAAGCGGTTTCAATTTAATAGACATTTAAGTAGTGTTAATTAAACGGCATGTAATAGACAAGTGCTCTGGACAGTCTGGAATGGAAAAGCTCACTGAGAAGGAACTGAGAAGGTTTTCGTGGCAGCCTCCAAACACCTGCGATTCACGAAGATCGTGAGATCAACAGCGTTATCGATATGAAGGTGAAAACCTTTGTCAAGGTTTTTTATGGACTAATCTGCAAGTATGCTTATTACTAACACTTGATTATGGTCAATCACGGCATTCAGCGCTCATCGGTGTTTCTCAACTGGTCGGTCGTGGACAAACAACAACAACAAACAAACATAATTCTAAATGTTTTAATGATGCAAGAGTGAAAGAGTGTGAGGAACGCTCTTGACTCTAGTAAATATGTTACACTATAAAAAATGCATGGTTAAAAACAACCCAAATTGGGTTGAAAATGTACAAACCCAGCGACTGGTTTGTTTTAACCTTGCAAAGGGGTTAAATGTTTGACCCAACCTGCTGGGTAGTTTGATTGAACTCAACTACTGTTTGAAAATTATTGCATTGCCCACTTAACGTATGTTGGAAATGAACATGTATTTATATGTGTAATAAATGAACATGTATTAATTAGTTTAATGAATAATAATTAAAAATAAACATTATTAATAAATGTTCCTCTTTTGATCATTATTGTTGCCTCTATTAATTATGTCCAACATATTTTGCGTTCATTTTAAGCCGGACATATAGTCATTTTTAAACAATAGTTGGGTTAAATAAAACTGGCCAGCAGGTTGGGCAAACATTTAACCCAACTGCTGGGTTAAAACAACCCAATCGCTGGGTTTGTCCATTTTCGACCCAACTTGGGTTGTTTTTAACCGAGCATCTTTTATAGTATATACGTATAGTATATATTATATTTAGCATTATATGGGGAAAAAATACTATGGAAGTCAAAGCAACTGTTTGGTTATTCAAAATAACGTATTTTGTGTTCAACAGAAGAAAGAAACTCATACAGGTTTGAAACAACATGAGAATGAGTAAATGATGACTTACTGTTTTTTTTATCACTCTTGGCGATATTCTTACAATTTATGTGTATGTTAAGTAAAGTGGGACGGTACTTAACATATTTAAGAAATAATACTTGGATCAAATTCCTAAAAATGGCTCTGATCGTTGGAAAATGTGGGTTCCATGACCAATCCAGTTGAGAGCCACTAATCTAGAATATTCGGTGTCGAGTATTCATTTAATTTTCTTAGTAGCTCGATCATGATAGAAATGATGTCTTTATTGACAATGCACGGACCTCCGTTTTCATTCGGGTTCTCAATCACGTGGCTGGAGTTTATTCTGTGAGAATGATAAATAATCAATTGAATTTCACCTTGAGTAAAATTATTCTGCCCCACAGCAGCTCATCATAAACACCGACGTTCAAGAATCCAAGGCAAATCAGTTTCACATGGGCATTTCGCTTTTTAAACAAACACATTGGTCAATAGACTTGCAGTCCATTTATCTCTTCGGAAGTTAAGCAAACTACGAGTTCTCACCAATCAGCTCAGTCTGAATGTGCCATGAGCAGTTGATGCGCTTGAACGTTCCTCACTGGTTTCTGTTCTTCACGCCTCTGGCTGCGTCTGCAGTCGACCGCGCTGCTCCTCAAACATGATTATTATCCTGATTTCAGACGCGGGTGTGATAACAGTCATTATGGTACCTGTGAGCATGTGAAGGTGCTCATTTAAAGACACGGGCGTTCATTAGAAAACAAACACAGGTGAAAGTAAGATGACATCTGGTGGAAACGCTATGACGAGATGAAAATGAGCTTTCTTCCACTTTTATTCATACGCTGTCTTTAGAACGCATACGAATATGCACCAAGTTGTATATCATTCAGATGTTTTAAAAGTTCTGATTTTTCAAGTTAAAATTATCTATACACACACACACACACACACGTTGTGTTTTCATGGTTTATGGGGACATTCCATAGGCGTAATAGTCTTTATACTGTACAAACTGAAACCTACCCATCACAGAAAATGTGATTTAAATTTTCAAAAAAGATCTTTCTGTATGATTTATAAGCTTGTTTCCTCATGGGGACCAAAAAAATGTCCCCACAATGTCAAAATTTACTAGTATGTCTATGCCTGTGGGGACATTTAGTCCCCATAATGTAGGGAATACCCACACACACACACACACACACACACATTGTGTTTTCATGTTTTATGGGGACATTCCATAGGCGTAATGGTTTTTATCAGGTACAAACTGTACATTCTGTCCCCCTACCCCTAAACCTACCCTCACAGAAAATGTTCTGCTATTTTAGATGTTCAAAAAAGATCATTCTGTATGATTTATAAGCTTGTTTCCTCGAGGGGACCGAAAAAATGTCCCCACAATGTCAAAATTTCTAAACCTGTGGGGACATTTGGTCCCCATAACGTAGGAAATACCCCCCCACACACACAGACACACTCAGGTTTGTTTTGCTATCTTAGTGAGGACATTGCATAGACTTCCACTGATTTTATATCTATTTATATATGATATTTTCTCTCTCCTAACCCAACCTCTACTCCTAAACCTACCATCACAGAAACATGTGACCATCACTAGATTTAAATAAAAACTTATTTTGTTTGATTTGTAAGCCTCTTTAACTAGTGAGGACCAGTCAATGTCTCACTAGTGGCTTGAGAAAGTACTTCACAATATAAGTGAGGACATTTGGTGCTCAAAAGTATAGTCAAAACAAGCACACACACACACACACACACACACACACACACACACACACACAGAGAAAGCCAGTAGTACTGTAAGTTGCATTGCTAAATATACTTATTTTCAAGTATACAGTGACTGCTTTAGAAACAATTTTCACTCTGAAATTATAAGTAAATTTCTCAACAAATTAAGAAATGGCAAGTATCACTTTGAAGTAAACGTGAAATTTTGAAAGTCTGAAATAGGGTTGGTATGTTTTCTAAAAATGTTCTTGTAAACATACTCTAATTATCTTTGTTTTACAACTTTGAAAAAAAAAAAATCAATTACTGTAATATTACTAAAGTACTCAATTCTTGAATCATTAAACAGTAAATGAAGTGTCTCTTTTGGCATCTTGGAACAAGAATGCCATTTCTCAGCAACTGTTCTGGCAAGGTTATGAACAAACGTTCTTCCAGTAACGTTCATAGAACTTTAATAACGTTCTCAAAACATTAGCCCCAAAACATTAGGCCTGCATGGAACGGTTTATCTCAGAAAGAACATTCAAGAGTAACGTTTCCAAACATTCCCTTAGCGTTTTTTTATGGACGTTTTGAATGCTCCTTCAGAAATAACGTTAAAGGGAACGTTGGCAAAACGTTTGGAACATGTTTTTGTTGGCTGGGACGTCTGGTGTCAAACGGATCAGACCACATCACTTCAGTCTGATACATTCAAAGTCCCGCGCGCGTTTCAGAAGCAATTGAAATCTGGAATGAGCCGCGGTGCCGCCCGCTGTGCTGTAATGTGCTTGTTATCCATAATCGGCTTGTATTCAGCAGCCTCGCGTGAATGAGAAGTAAAGCGCGAACACGGGCTGTAATCAGATGAAAGCGCAGCCGCTCGCCCTCCATCACGTGCAGACGCGGAAAACATAAAGTTTGGCTTTAAGTTTTCGACCGTAGGTGTTTCGTGAGCGTCAGACCTCTCGAGCTGACACTTATGCTAATGCGGCGCTCCTGCGCGTTGGCGATAATGCGATCACATGACACGAGCAGACGAACGGCCTTCGCATGTCATCAGAATTTCACGGCTTCTCTCCATGTACACACAGAACGCTCAGAAATGAAGCCGTGCTCTCACGTCTCTGAAAATGACACGCGATGATGGAGCTCGAGCTTTCAAGTGGAAGCGGGATCCGCCGAAACACTCGCAGGCGCTAATGAAAACACGTCTGTTTGCGCGTCCAGAAAGAAAGATTTAATCAGCTAGAACAACAGAGGACTGCTCCACTTCTTCCAAAACAAACATTTCACATGGAGAAAGGGAGAGATTGTGATTAGTGTGGAAGAGGAGGATGCTGGGACACGTTCCACACGCCAGCGCCTTTCATTTGCAGCTGATCATTTGTGCTGGTGATTAGATGCTTTTGTTGCACCAACAGTTTTTAATATAGTGTGAATTACCCACTGTGCATTACAGGGCCAAATCAGGAGAGTAAGATTGCTCCAAAGCCAATATAAAAACACGACAGCAAGCGAGTGACATTATCCGCCTGCTAATGTGTAGTCGATGCCTGCCGTAGGTTCGAGATGCTCTGCTTATGTGTCATTAAACCAGAGCGATCCGGCTCCCGCTGCGAGACCCTCAACCCGCAATTCACTCAGCAGCGCAATTTTGAAATTACCCGCGAAAGCCGGCAAGCTCCTGCTTTAACAAGCTCGGGTAAATCCAAGATTGTTATTAAAACAGCGTCCTGTTCATCACGGAGCACTTTAACACTCTCGCCTGATTATTTCACGCACAAACACCGCGCGAATGTAAATGAACTGATATCGCTTCGCTGTTTTTAGCCTCTTTTGGAAACTCGCGGGGCTTTGAAAGGCTCTCAGGATCTTGAGTGAGTGAGTGTTTGGCTGATATTAACATCTCCAGCTGGAAACACACACAATATTCTGCTCACAGTTCACAGATAGCCCGATAATCCACGGCGTTATTTACTCTCGCGCAAAATGTCACGTCCGTAGTGATGCTTTTCCAGCATGCTGCGATACTGTTTGCTCTCTGCTTTTGATGGGGGGACAAGAAAACATATTTCTGTCTGTCCAGCAGATCAATGAAGATGCGTTTACCCGTTCAGCGTGTGATAATGGATCTTAAATGGCGTGTTGACTGAAGGCTTTTCTGGCGGTCGCTTGCCGATCTATTAGCCGGCCTCTAATTCGCCCGAGGAGGTGATGTTCGAGTGTAGGTCATCGTGGGGGAATAAAGAACACGAGTGAGGCGAGCGCGAGTGTTCACCACTTCTCTGAAAACATAAAACAAGGTTACAATAAAGCAGGTCAGATATGTGAGGCTGAGGAGAAAGCCTTTCAAAGAACGTCCTCCAGTCAGAACATTTGAACATGGGTGGTAGTTTGTGATGTTCGTTAAATGTGTATCATTATTTGTACTCGGAAATGATACGGCAAATCTCAGTTATCGCATTTACATTTACACATCTGGCAGACACTTTTATCCGAAGCGGTTCAAGGTACACATTTGCATTTGATCAGTTCTTGCTTTCCCTGAGAATCGAACCTATGACCTCGGCGTTGCTGCCGTTCTTTACAGTTTGAGCTACAAATTGCATCGACAGTACTGGTTTTTAACAAAGCGAAATTCTTGTCTTTATTCTTGGTTTATATAGGAAATGTGAAATGCCTTTTTCAGGGATATACTGTTAGCGAACACGCCAACGCTGAATATGTAAATACGTGCTGCACACTTTCCTCTCAAAACCACAGCGATGAAAAAGCAGCAGTTCAGAAAGCATGTTTGCTTCAGCTTCATGTTTATTTAAACAGCTCTTTATACAATAGATTGCTTTAAAGTACTAAACATGAAAATCAGTGTCAGTGTCGCTTTTAATTAGAATTACAGCTTCAGTTTCTACTATAAAGCGGCTCTCCGGTGTGTTCGTTTATTTACTCAAGTCTGACCTCGACCGACTGAACAGAAGAAATGAACCAGAGAAGATTTAAACCTTAAAGAAGGCGGAGCCTCAGAGCCACTCCCACCTATTGCATCATCACCACCAACCAATGGGAGTTCAGAGGTGTTTACCAGCCAGAGCGAACTTTTCACTTTGTTTTTTTTTTGTTTTTTTTGCCAAAGTTAACATGTTGTCTTTATTTTTTAATGTAAAAGCGATGTTGTCGAGGCTTCCTGTGTCATTCGCTTCCAGTTATTTTTAACTGTTCAAAAACTCTAATAGTCTCAGAGTGGCTTAGAAAGTGCGTTACAAAGATAATATGACATTGTTACACCAACAACCGACACAACTGAACAGAACAGGGAGTAATAAATACACATAGTAACCGAGGACACTAAACAGGCACAGCTGGACAGAGACTAATGAAACTAATGAAACACCAAAGCAACTAATGAGAACTCGTGTAGACATTACCGAAAACAATATACGTGAACATACACGTGACATTAGCCCTCCTCGCGCCGTGACAGAAACAGATTAGGAGGAAGAAAGAGGATGGAGGCTTCGGTGGAGTGTGAGATGGACAGAAGCAACAGGCACCATGGCGGAGAGGGCAGAAAGAAATCTGGGACTGATCAGTGGAGGCGGAGCAGAAAGGCTGACGGACTTGGCAACATCAAAACCTGGGGCTGAGCTGCTGGACTGAGGCACCGACGGGGACTCGGAGACTGGGATAATGATGGGGTGAGTGAGGCCGACGGGGAGGTCGGAGGAAGGGAGGAGCCCAAATATGCCGTAGGGTGCAGGGCATAGGCACAGCTGGAATCCCAGAAATCCATTGCGGAAGCTGGGCATCGACCACCGGAGGCTGACCTGCAGTGACGAGGGAGCCCTAGGAGTCTCGGGGTTCGGAGACAACGAGGAAGTGAACATACACGTGACATTAGCCCCCCTCCAGAAGGCGTGACCTCGCGCCGTGACAGAAACAGATTAGGAGGAAAAAAGAGGGTGGAGGCTTCGGTGGAGGGGGTGGTGTTGGAGATGGACAGAAGCAACAGGCACCATGGCGGAGAGGGCAGAGAGAAATCTGGGGCTGATCAGCGGAGGTGGAACCATGGTGAGAGGAGGAACCGGTGAAGCAGAAAGGCTGACGGAGCTGGGCGACATCGAAGGCCTGGAAGCCTGGGGCTGAGCTGCTGGCTCGCTGGACTGAGGCACCGACGAGGACTCGGAGACTGGGATAATGATGGGGTGAATGAGGCCGACGGGGAAGTCGGAGGAAGGGAGGAGCCCAATTATGCCGTAGGGGTGCAGGGCATAGGCACAGCTGGCATCCCAGAAATCCATGGCGGAAGCTGGGCATCGACCACCGGAGGCTGACCTGCAGTGACGAGGGAGCCCTAGGAGTCTCAGGGTTCGGAGACAATGAGGAAGCGGTGAGCTGAGGCGATGGCGACAGGCTGATAGGCCGAGGTGGAGATATGGACCTGGAGGCCTGAGGTGCCGCTAGCGACTCGGCCTCACGGCAAGCTGGTGGAGGGGAAGCCCGAGGCAAAGAAGATGAGCTGCACGGAGTGAGTGGCGGCGGCACCATTGGTGCCGATGGATCCAGAGGACTGGCTGTGACCAGCGATGGAGAAGGGATTAGGAAGTCAGGCAGGGAAGATTCTTTTCGGACAAAACCAGAACGAGAAAGATGAAGACTTGGGTGGGAATTGGATCCACAGACCACAGATCAGGTCTAGGTCCACTCCTGGCTCTGAGATGGACTGACCCGCATGCGTCGACTCCAGGGCTGTCACGTTCTCCGGCTCTGGTTCCTGCTTCATGGGTGCCTCGGGCTCGATTCCAGAGAATCCAGGCCAAATACTACCAAAAGTTCTCGGAGAGGAGGAGGAGGAAATGTAATGCTGGCGAGTCCGTTGTTATTAACTTTACTCGTTCTTGAGTGGTTGGTTATTCTGTAATGGTCTCAGAGTGGCTTAGAAAGCACGTTACGACGGTAATAGTATGAGAACTAGTATGAGGATTATAAATACACATAATAACTGAGGACACTAAACAGGCACAGCTGGACAGAGATAAACTACACTGTAATGAATTGCTGTAAAAATTACAGCATTATTTTACAGCCGCTGGCTGTTTTTTAATAATACAGCATATTGCTCTAAACCGGAATGCATTCTGGGGTCACGTGTTGGTTTGACTCAAATTTACAGAATATTGCTGTAAATTGACCCTTTGTAATTTAAAAAAATACAGTTATTTACTGTAATCAGAGAATACAGGGAAATTCTGTCAATTAAATTACAGTAACACTACTGTAAATTTTACAGTAACTGGCTGGCAACCCTGCTGCCAGTATTATACTGTAAAATGTACAGTAATTTTTTAACAGTGTAATGAAACACCACAGCAACTAATGAGAACTGATGTAGACATGACCGAAAACAATGTACGTGAACATACACGTGACAGCTTGATATTGCAATTTATTATTATAATACATTTAATATATAGGTGCCTTACATGACATTCAAAGACACCTTACAAATATAATAAAACAATCAGCATTATATAACAGTTGATCCTCATTACAGTCTGGATACAAATATAACCACATAAAAGCCTGTCTAAGAAATGAGTCTTAAAGGGATAGTTCACCCAAAAATGAAAATTCTCTCTATTTACTCACACTCAAACCTGTGTGAATTTCCAAATTTCCGGTCAGTGTTGGATATGATTTAAGAGCCCATTTTGTGACTATGTATTTGCGGTGCGGTCGATATGTGATGTCCTGCTGAAAAGGAGGCGAAAATGCAGGTGAAACACTTCCGACGCCGTATAACGATGAATCAAAACCAAAGAGAGAAGAAAGGACAATCCAGACAGAATGCAATCCATATTTAGTGATCATCATATTCCCAACTCGAACAGAGCAAACACTCCGACTACTGAAAGTTTCCAAAGACTTTCATTAACATGGCAAATTTATGTCAAGACAACAGCAGAAACAGCTGAATAAAGCCCTGCACAACAAAATCATAAAAACAGCCGCATCCTCCTGGAGTTGTTGTCATATTATTTCAAGTTTATTATAATAATCATAAACACACTGGTTTATAGCGCAATTAGTTTTACCATTTACTGCACTTTGTTATTTACCTATAGCAGCTAATGAATCACAAGTCCTGCACATTCACAGAAACAGCAAAATAAGGCAGTAAAAACCGTTAAAATAATTCTGCGAGTGGATTATCATATTTTTGATGACGCAAGAGCCTCAAACACAGCATTTCAGCCGAACCTCAGAACAAACAGGCGAGCGCGCTCGGTACGCAGCGATGCATCACGCGCATTCATATCCCGTGACAGCGAGCCTCGCAGAGCAGTGAAGGATGCTGGGACAGCGTTCTCCATCTCATCACTTGAGCTTCCTGCACAGCCTCATCTATATGAGCTCGGAGTCTGTGGCCGTTTATTACCCTGAACTGCTCCCACGGCAGCCTTTATGCTGTAATAACCCACCTATGCTTGGCTTATCATATTCAAGCCTCCCACAATTAAATGCAACCCTTGTCATTTGGGCACTTGGGGAAATCTGGCGGATAGTTCTGGAGAGCGAGTAGATTAAAAAGCCTGGGTTTGTTTTACATAAAGGCTGCTTCTGTCAGGACGCAGCAGGGCAGAGCGAACGCCGCAATAAATCACCCGCGCCGAGCACTCGGTCCGCAGGCCTTCTGCTGACTGCACACTTTCTGCTTTAATATGTGACCTCACTACAGTATTTCACACATTCTGCTCCACAAAAGCACGCCGTGATGGATTCGCTCTGGTTTACATTTTTGGAGAACAAAAGGACATCAAGATGATCTTGTTGTCGCTCTCAGGTTGCTTTATTTGCTTCAGCACGCTTATTGATCAGGCATAAAAATGTTGGGTTGAAACCGTTGCCGTTTCAACCCAAACGTGTTGTTAAATGTTTGACCAGTGTGCTGGGCAGTTTTATTTCATCAAAACTATAGTTTAGAAATGACTTAAAATGAACCCAGATAGGAAATTGACAAAATCAGACACATAATTACAATTTTTTATATTAATTTATTAATAAGCCATTTAATAAATGTTTATTGTTTAATTGTTATTCATTAAACTTGTTAATAAACTTTCATTAAACATAATGAATGTTAATTTCCAACATATTTTTGGTTCACGTTAAGCAAGCAATACTATTTAATATTTTTAAACAATAGCACGTTTTAAATAAAACCACCCAGCAGGTTGGGTCAAACATTTAACCCATTTACTGGGTTTGTCCATTTTTTTAACCCAGCCCTTTTTATAGTGCATATGAGATATTTTGTCAAATATTTAAACACTGCGCTATTTTTTTCAACAAAATCCTTTTTACTCCAATCTAAATGATTTTTTTTTTATTTGATAGTATATAATTTCCCAGTGAAAAGCACCCCGGACCTCTTTAACTTACATAAACAAGCGTCCAATAGTATAATATTTTTATTATAATTTGCATACTATCTATTAGAGGTGGCTGATTTCATCATGGTTTGAGTAATTGTGCATAACATAACTCGCTCACACTATATTTTATTTTAAGATGATGTTGTTACAGTGTAATTACACAAGTACGTACTGCGTACTAGAAATTATGATGTTATTTATAATAATAATATAAATACAATATATAAAAATAAATATATTTCAATAGTATATATGCTTACTAGTAATTACAATGTAATTACATAAGTATAGATATGTAATTACATTGTAATTACTAGTAAGTGTATATATATATATATAGTAATTGAGCATAACTTAATACTATAGTGTGAAGTGTGTAACTGTAATGTCAAAACAAAGTGCTACGCATAACTGTATGATAGATTTATGATTCATTCATTCAAGATTAGATTCAATATTGCACACAATGAGTTGGTGAGATGAAAATGGAAGAAGCAGAAGATGGATCTAAACATACAGTAAGTATCTCTGACCATACTGCTCCTCCAGTCCTCTAGAAGTTTCCGTACTTGTGCAATAATTGAAATTACAAAGCAGGGTTTCTCTTTTAACAAACACTGATTTAATACTATGGATGGCTGAGGTTTGTGTGTGAGCGAGAGTGTTTTTAGACACGGCTGGCAGCGCTCTGGATTTGTTAAGCAGCGAGGGGCCGGCGGTCCGATCGGAGCTGTGTTTACGCTCATAACAGTAGCTAATTAAGTCCTCCTGATGGAAGGCAGAGCTGATTACACCGCGGTGAGCGGCTCATCATTAACATCCTCTCAGAGTGTGGAAGCGGGTGAAAGACCTCTCCCTTTGTCTGCCTTCTTTGGCTGTAATTGTGTGTCATGTGTTAAAGGAATTAGTCAGCCTCGATCCTCAGTCCACTAATGATGCCGCGCCGTCTGAGACACCAAATCACGCAAAAACAAAGATGCAGCCGACGGCCAGGGCGAACAGAAATGCTTACATTCACTCTGAAAAATACAGCTTCCTTAGTGGTATCGATGGTTCCATGAAGAACCTTTAACATCCGTGCATTCTTTCTATGACTGGAAAAAATGTTCTTAACACTAAGAACAAAAATGGCATCGATTACTAAAAGGTTCTTTGTGAAACTGAAAATGGTTCTTCTGTGGAGAAAATCCCCTTTTGGAACCTTTTTTTTTTTTTTTACAGAGGACCTGTTATGCACTTTTACAAAGTCTTGATGTTGTTTCTGGGCTTGTTTCCACTGTGAAATAAAAAGGTAACTGCGACTTTTTGTTCTCAGAATTGCGCGATATAAAGTCATAATTCCGAATCATACAGTCAGAATTGAGAGATATAAACTTGCAATTGCGTGTTAATGTGCAGTTGTGAGGGAAAAAAGACTTCAATTCTGACCTCGCAATTATAACTCATAATTATGACTTTATAACATGCAATTCTGAGAAAAAAATGTCTGAATTGTGAGATATAAAGAACTGCATGATAAAGACTCACAAAGCCCCGCCCCCTTTAGTTACTGTTGCCATGCGCTCTCACGCCACACATCATGTTCTCATGCAGTGAAAAATACAAAGAGGAGCAAAGAGGGCACCAGACAAGACAGAGCATTACTTTTGATATGATACAAAGTCTCAAATTTCAAATATTGTATTTTTTTAAAGCAGTTGAATGAATCAATAGCGTCTAGTGTGTGTTTAATGTGTCGATCATCTCTAGTTCATTTATAGCATCAAATAAACATGAATGAACATCAGAAGGAATGTTGTTTCAAGACGTGATTCAAGTTCACCAACGTTCATCTACTGACTCCCCTGACCGCTTTGACGGACAAAATGGACCAATGGTATGATTGGTCAGATCGCCTGTCAATCAAACTGCCAGCGAAGGGTCAATTGTGAGATAAAAAGCTGCAATTAGAAAAACTAGAACACGTTTTCATGCTTGAATGTTCATTATTTTCCTCATATTCTCCGTTATTGCGGCTCCTCTCTTCCCAGTCTGTCAGTAACACTCTTTGTCTCAATGAAGCCCCTCCTTCTGAAAAGAGCTGTGCTCTGATTGGTCGGCTGGAGCAGTGTGTTGTGATCGGTCAAGTGCATTTCAACTCGCTACTAACTAACTCAACCAGGCCCCGCCCCTTTTTATTCTGCGTGTGACTTTGAATATTGTGAAGAAAAGTCAAGATGGAGGCGTTTCAGGAGTTCTAGAGAAGAACTGGAACTTTGCAGAGCTTTTTCATGCTCAAACAGCAACATTACACACTAAAGACAGACGCTCTTGATACCGTGTTGTGTCACGTTATCCAGACACTCGCAGATGCACTTTTCTTATAAATTTATTAGCTGTCCCTTGTGGGTCGCGGGTGGGATTATCTCATTCAGCACACTTCCTAAAATCCTGCGTAAACATTTACAATTAATTTGCGCCGCCTGCAAAGCTTCCGTTTTACATAAAGCTGATCAAATGAAGTTGTTTGCCGCACCATTTACAGTCTGTCTGACGCAAAGCAGTCTTTCTTGTGGAAATGACACAGGATAGCGGCTCTTTCGGGCATTAACGTGTCTCCCTGTCCGTCAGCGGCGGCGGTCGGCAGAGGAACGCCGTCCCCTGCGAAGGCTTTGAACCTGCCAGACGGCTCCACGCCACGGCAAACAGCCCATGTGATTTGTATTATAATAATCCTTTAATTACTTCATGGCAAAATGTCTATAACACATTAAGTCATTCAGTGCAGCCATCGAAGGGAAAGGCGGAGAGATCTTGTTTTGCATAAAGTCTTTAGCTAAGTCCCGCGACTTTGGCTCCCTCTGTTTTGATAGCTAATATATCAGCCGAGGAATAATCCGGCCTACATTTCCAGGATATTTTTACAGACGCCGGCCTCTGTGAATGCGTATCATCCGCGGGGCCTTTAATGTTGCAATTTGCAGCAGCCCGTCGACACGCTAGGACGCAGAATTAAGCACAATAGTGCGATTTGCATAAAGGGATGTCGGTGACGTTATGAGTGACTGATCTGCAACACCAGACTCTTCACTTGAAGCCTTATATGTAATCAGGGCTGGGTGGGTTACTTTTAAAATGTATTTCACTACAGATTACAAAATACATGCTTTAAAACGTCATTTGTAACGTATTTCGTTACATTACTTTGGAATACTTTGGAATACTAATAAGTGTGGAACAAACACAAAAAAGGTCATTGCAAGATTCTATCTCACAATTCTGACTTTTTCCCCTCGGAATTGTGTGATATAAAGTTGCAATTGCGAGTTATAAAGTCAGAATTATGAGATATAAACTGACAATATTGAGAAAAGTCAGAATTATGAGATATAAACTGACAATATTGAGAAAAGTCAGAATTATGAGATATAAACTGACAATATTGAGAAAAGTCAGAATTATGAGATATAAACTCACAATATTGAGAAAAGTCAGAATTATGAGATATATAAACTGACAATATTGAGAAAAGTCAAAATTATGAGATATAAACTCACAATATTGAGAAAAGTCAGAATTATGAGATATAAACTGACAATATTGAGAAAAGTCAGAATTATGAGATATAAACTGACAATATTGAGAAAAGCCAGAATTATGAGATATAAACTGACAATATTGAGAAAAGTCAGAATTATGAGATATAAACTGACAATATTGAGAAAAGTCAGAATTATGAGATATAAACTGACAATATTGAGAAAAGTCAAAATTATGAGATATAAACTGAAAATATTGAGAAAAGTCAAAATTATGAGATATAAACTCACAATATTGAGAAAAGTCAGAATTATGAGATATAAACTCGCAATATTAGGAAAAGTCAGAATTATGAGATATAAACTCGCAATATTAGGAAAAGTCAGAATTATGAGATATAAACTCGCAATATTGGGAAAAGTCAGAATTATGAGATATAAACTGAAAATATTGAGAAAAGTCAGAATTATGAGATATAAACTCACAATATTGAGAAAAGTCAGAATTATGAGATATAAACTGACAATATTGAGAAAAGTCAGAATTATGAGATATAAACTCACAATATTGAGAAAAGTCAGAATTATGAGATATAAACTGACAATATTGAGAAAAGTCAGAATTATGAGATATAAACTCGCAATATTGAGAAAAGTCAGAATTATGAGATATAAACTGACAATATTGAGAAAAGTCAGAATTATGAGATATAAACTCACAATATTGAGAAAAGTCAGAATTATGAGATATAAACTCACAATATTGAGAAAAGTCAGAATTATGAGATATAAACTCACAATATTGAGAAAAGTCAGAATTATGAGATATAAACTGACAATATTGAGAAAAGTCAGAATTATGAGATATAAAACTGACAATATTGAGAAAAGCCAGAATTATGAGATATAAACTGACAATATTGAGAAAAAGTCAGAATTATGAGATATAAACTGACAATATTGAGAAAAGTCAGAATTATGAGATATAAACTGACAATATTGAGAAAAGTCAAAATTATGAGATATAAACTGAAAATATTGAGAAAAGTCAAAATTATGAGATATAAACTCACAATATTGAGAAAAGTCAGAATTATGAGATATAAACTCGCAATATTAGGAAAAGTCAGAATTATGAGATATAAACTCGCAATATTGGGAAAAGTCAGAATTATGAGATATAAACTGAAAATATTGAGAAAAGTCAGAATTATGAGATATAAACTCACAATATTGAGAAAAGTCAGAATTATGAGATATAAACTGACAATATTGAGAAAAGTCAGAATTATGAGATATAAACTCACAATATTGAGAAAAGTCAGAATTATGAGATATAAACTGACAATATTGAGAAAAGTCAGAATTATGAGATATAAACTCGCAATATTGAGAAAAGTCAGAATTATGAGATATAAACTGACAATATTGAGAAAAGTCAGAATTATGAGATATAAACTCACAATATTGAGAAAAGTCAGAATTATGAGATATAAACTCGCAATATTGAGAAAAGTCAGAATTATGAGATATAAACTCGCAATATTGAGAAAAGTCAGAATTATGAGATATAAACTGACAATATTGAGAAAAGTCAGAATTATGAGATATAAACTCACAATATTGAGAAAAGTCAGAATTATGAGATATAAACTCACAATATTGAGAAAAGTCAGAATTATGAGATATAAACTGACAATATTGAGAAAAGTCAGAATTATGAGATATAAACTCACAATATTGAGAAAAGTCAGAATTATGAGATATAAACTCACAATATTGAGAAAAGTCAGAATTATGAGATATAAACTCGCAATATTGAGAAAAGTCAGAATTATGAGATATAAACTCGCAATATTGAGAAAAGTCAGAATTATGAGATATAAACTGACAATATTGAGAAAAGTCAGAATTATGAGATATAAACTCACAATATTGAGAAAAGTCAGAATTATGAGATATAAACTCACAATATTGAGAAAAGTCAGAATTATGAGATATAAACTGACAATATTGAGAAAAGTCAGAATTATGAGATATAAACTCACAATATTGAGAAAAGTCAGAATTATGAGATATAAACTCGCAATATTGAGAAAAGTCAGAATTATGAGATATAAACTGACAATATTGAGAAAAGTCAGAATTATGAGATATAAACTCACAATATTGAGAAAAGTCAGAATTATGAGATATAAACTCGCAATATTGAGAAAAGTCAGAATTATGAGATATAAACTCGCAATATTGAGAAAAGTCAGAATTATGAGATATAAACTGACAATATTGAGAAAAGTCAGAATTATGAGATATAAACTGACAATATTGAGAAAAGTCAGAATTATGAGATATAAACTCACAATATTGAGAAAAGTCAGAATTATGAGATATAAACTCACAATATTGAGAAAAGTCAGAATTATGAGATATAAACTGACAATATTGAGAAAAGTCAGAATTATGAGATATAAACTGAAAATATTGAGAAAAGTCAAAATTATGAGATATAAACTGAAAATATTGAGAAAAGTCAGAATTATGAGATATAAACTCACAATATTGAGAAAAGTCAGAATTATGAGATATAAACTCGCAATATTGAGAAAAGTCAGAATTATGAGATATAAACTCGCAATATTGAGAAAAGTCAGAATTATGAGATATAAACTCACAATATTGAGAAAAGTCAGAATTATGAGATATAAACTGACAATATTGAGAAAAGTCAGAATTATGAGATATAAACTGACAATATTGAGAAAAGTCAGAATTATGAGATATAAACTCACAATATTGAGAAAAGTCAGAATTATGAGATATAAACTCACAATATTGAGAAAAGTCAGAATTATGAGATATAAACTCGCAATATTGAGAAAAGTCAGAATTATGAGATATAAACTGACAATATTGAGAAAAGTCAGAATTATGAGATATAAACTGACAATATTGAGAAAAGTCAGAATTATGAGATATAAACTCACAATATTGAGAAAAGTCAGAATTATGAGATATAAACTCACAATATTGAGAAAAGTCAGAATTATGAGATATAAACTGACAATATTGAGAAAAGTCAGAATTATGAGATATAAACTGAAAATATTGAGAAAAGTCAAAATTATGAGATATAAACTGAAAATATTGAGAAAAGTCAGAATTATGAGATATAAACTCACAATATTGAGAAAAGTCAGAATTATGAGATATAAACTCGCAATATTGAGAAAAGTCAGAATTATGAGATATAAACTGACAATATTGAGAAAAGTCAGAATTATGAGATATAAACTGACAATATTGAGAAAAGTCAGAATTATGAGATATAAACTGACAATATTGAGAAAAGTCAGAATTATGAGATATAAACTCACAATATTGAGAAAAGTCAGAATTATGAGATATAAACTGAAAATATTGAGAAAAGTCAGAATTATGAGATATAAACTGACAATATTGAGAAAAGTCAAAATTATGAGATATAAACTGAAAATATTGAGAAAAGTCAGAATTATGAGATATAAACTGAAAATATTGAGAAAAGTCAGAATTATGAGATATAAACTGACAATATTGAGAAAAGTCAGAATTATGAGATATAAACTGACAATATTGAGAAAAGTCAGAATTATGAGATATAAACTCACAATATTGAGAAAAGTCAGAATTATGAGATATAAACTCACAATATTGAGAAAAGTCAGAATTATGAGATATAAACTCGCAATATTGAGAAAAGTCAGAATTATGAGATATAAACTGACAATATTGAGAAAAGTCAGAATTATGAGATATAAACTCACAATATTGAGAAAAGTCAGAATTATGAGATATAAACTCACAATATTGAGAAAAGTCAGAATTATGAGATATAAACTGACAATATTGAGAAAAGTCAGAATTATGAGATATAAACTGAAAATATTGAGAAAAGTCAAAATTATGAGATATAAACTGAAAATATTGAGAAAAGTCAGAATTATGAGATATAAACTCACAATATTGATAAAGTCAGAATTATGAGATATAAACTCACAATATTGAGAAAAGTCAGAATTATGAGATATAAACTCACAATATTGAGAAAAGTCAGAATTATGAGATATAAACTCGCAATATTGAGAAAAGTCAGAATTATGAGATATAAACTGACAATATTGAGAAAAGTCAGAATTATGAGATATAAACTGACAATATTGAGAAAAGTCAGAATTATGAGATATAAACTGACAATATTGAGAAAAGTCAGAATTATGAGATATAAACTCGCAATATTTCGTGAGTTTAAATCTCGAAATTCTGAGAAAAAGTCAGAATTGTGAAATGCAAACTAACAATTCTGAGCGAAATAAACAAATTGTGAGAAAAAGTCGCAGTGACGAGTGAATTATAAAATGACTCCCAAAACATGAAAACAGTGTAAAACATGAAACTGAACTCGTCTTTTTCAGACGGTCAGAGTCAGAGAATCACCAATCGCTGTTTAAATGACATTAAAACTCAAAGTAATCACTTTGGTAATCTAAAACACTTTTCAGATGGAACTGTAATCTGATTACCACCCATTTAAAATGAAACTGTCATGAAATACAGTCACTCAAATGTTGTATTTTAAATACGAAACTAAGTTACTTGTATTTCGTTACTCCCCGACCCTGAACATAATGCACTATAAAAGTATTTTAATGCAATGATTATGCCGGTGCATGCGCCATATGATGCATTGCGATCTTGTGTTATAATAATAACACTTTAGAAAGTATAATGCGCATGATAAACAATCATATTGTTAAGCATTTTAACTTATTGATGAAAATATATCATGCATCATAACATTCATGATGAATATGAGCGCTCCAGTGAAACATGCATATCTTTGTAATCTGCATTTTCTCTCTGGCTGTGAGCATGTGACCTCTGACCTACCACTGCATCCAACCAAAGGTTTGATATTCAGATTAGCATTTCATCTTGTCTGCTATAGCAACCGGGAGCCACTTAAAATGATTTAAAATAAGACAAAACAAGGTTTAAAACAGCTAAAAAATTATAGCTTCATTTTAATTGAATCTGTTCCCTTAACAACTGCTATTTATATTTAAGAACACGTTTCTCATGACCTTGACAGTCCCGATATACTGGATGAGGGAATATTAAAAGTGTGACTTATGGACCTGGAACAGTCTTGGAAATTAAAATCTTTAGTCATTTAATGGGTTTGGGCAACATAGGTTAATTCATTGGTGATTAAAAGTATTAAACACATTCCGTTTGGATTCTTTATAATTATTTAATGTAATTATTTTGCTGCATCGCCACACTATATAGTTTGTGTAAATAAAAAGGTTGATAATAAGCTGCTTTGTCTTTGGAGATCGTAAATCTATAACAAGTGCTGCTGATGATCTCCGGAGAGCTTCTTCTTGACAAAAACTGTGACGGATCCAAATTACTGTGATGCTTTTAGAGTTTTTCATTTGCTGTTCATATGCATGGACGAGTGTGCATAATGAAGACCAATTACAGTGTTTCCATGGCACACAAATGCACTGGTGTCAGCTTTAATGCTCTTGTGTGTCTTGAAGAGGGTGAATCAAACACCAGCATGTCATTTTAATATTCAGAGCTTCTTTCTGAGTTTAATTTCCACCACAGATATGCTAGTTCTGGATATTTCCAATCGATACGGCCCTTCAGCGCGTGGAGTTCACGTCAACCATGTCTCTGTACACGAGCAACACGCCATTATCAGACTCTCGCCGAGCGTTCAGATGACTGAAATACAGCGCACGGGTCATATGGACCAGAACCAGCGGCTGCAAGGAGAAAAGGCTAGCGAAAAGAGAGTAAAAATACATATAAAATAAAATTAAACTAAATAAACTTGATTAAAGTAAAAAAAAAAGTTTTACATTAGATTAGATAAAAACTACATTAGATTAAAATAAATTGATTGAACTAAATTATTTGAATAATAATGAATAATAAATAATACACTCAATTAACATAAATAAATACAATAAATATAATTCAATTAAATACAATTTTATATTTAAATAAATAATACATTACATTAAAATGAATAGATTAAATCTAATTATTTAGATTAAAAAAAGACACTCAAATAAAATAAACAAATTAAAATAAATAAATAAACACAGGGGTTGTGGCAGGCGTGCCCTTCCCTCTCCATTCCCTCCTCCGGGGAACGAGGGTTAGACGTTCAGTCAGTCACATTGAACGTTATGTCAGATGACTGGCGAATTGTGATCCCTACGGAAAACGTCAAAACCGCTGCCCCTATAATAGAACTTTTTTGTTGTTATTAAAAAACAAACAATTAAGCCCAGCCCAGGTGAGAAAAAGTAACTCAAAAGTAACGTAATGCATTACTTTTCATGAAAAGTAACGTAATTAGTTACTTTTTTAGGGAGTAACACAATAAAAGTAACTTTCCCCCAACACGATCATGATCGTGGCTGTCATACGGGCCAGGAAAAAAACGTATCCATCAACACACAGATGGAACGCCATCTCGAAAAAGACACAACGTCACCCGTGTTTACTCTTTCAGGTAAATACTGTTCTTTTATTGTTGAAGCGCTCAGTCGCTGCACTTAGCCGTGCAATGATCTCTCAGATCGCGATCGCCACTGATACGCTATCACACCAACACAGAACGGCTCACACAAACGTGACCGTTAGGGTAGAGTGACGATAAACGTTCGGCTCCGAGTGAGTGTTGCCGCCTTTTATCCCTGCATGGAAGGCGCATAGATTGCTATGCAAATCTCACTCGCCAATGTGCATTGGCTTGTTTTGTTTTGGTTGTTGCTCTCAGGCGAGATCCCAATTTGACTGATATGGACTGCTGTTATGATACTTAGGATATATCGTGATATTTTTAGAGTATGAGAGCTCTAAGATCACTTTCTATTAGATGGAAAAGAGCGTCCTGGATGTTCATCAAAGGTTCCTCATACATCAGGTTTTGAGTGACAAGAGGAAATTTCTCCAAAAAAAGAGAAGTCTGCCTTTAATTTCGGCATGTCATGAGGAGATCTGAACCTGTTGTGCAAAAGAACGCAATGGATCCGGATCTGTGGATCCGTATCGAGCTCATATTTTAATTGCACTCGCAGCAGACAATAAGAAAGATTCATTTGACCATATTTTATTTTCGTCTGCCAAGATCTGAAATGAAATGTTAAATGTTTCATGGGCTAAGAAAAGGGCAGGATTTGTCTTTGTATTGTCCACCAGCGAGAGAGAGAGAGTGATGATGATGATGATGGTGAGGGGAAAGAGGAAAAGAAAGGCAATGGAGACTGATAAGAGACAAGACAGATGAAGAGAGGAGAAAGAGGCAGAGGAAGATGGATGAAGATGTGGGCTGTCCTGTAATATCATCATCCCTCTGTCAGCCCTAATAGGCTTTTCCAGCCTCACATCACTCATACGGATCCTTCATTAGATTCGAGCGCGAGAGCTGAACGTGTGTTCGGCCTGATCCCGCATCTCACCGACGCTGTTCAACGGATGAAATGATCACTTTAATTCTGTGTGGGCTCAAGGCCTCGCAGTCAGATTACAGAACAACAGAAACAGAGCAGAAATATAGCGATGACATTTTCATTAGCAGGAGTCTGAATAATCTCTCTCTCTCACAGACACACACACACATACAGTACCTTTTTATGTTTTTCAAATGTTGTTTTGGATGCATAATGTTTGCAAAATGTAATGTGTGACGAGCAGGGCCGGTGACGCGAGTGATAAGGAGCGTCAGCTGCGCGCTACACCGGTCTCGTGTCTCTCACGGAGGAGCGACGACAGTGAAGGACGAGAGAGGACCAGGACTTTATGTTGTATTATGTTTGTGTGGGCGGCAGTCGCAGTGGGAACTGCCGCTATTTTACTTCCGTTTTGTTGTTTGTTCGTTCATTAATTTGATTAAAATTATGTTGAACGTTCGCCGGTTCCCGCCTCCTTCTGAATGTTTCCTTAATCATTAAACATTAAAACGTGTAAAACACTAGACATTTTGAACACTCACAAAGCGTTTTCATAACTTAGTGGGAACGTTTTTGTTTTTGTTAGCTGGGAAATCTATCGAAATAATGCTATTTTTGCTCAAGGATGGCTTCATTTTTATCCAAATAAACAGATAAACCCAAACACCAACAATGGAAACAAAAAAAAAATCCTATATGTTGTATGAAATGAGGCATTTTTATAAATAATCATTTTATTTGGAATGGATTTCTTTTTGTTTGGGGCAAAAGAAACATCCATATTAAATCAAAATATAAAATGTTATGTTAAAATTATGTTTTTTCAGCTCATAATGGAGCCGTTCATCCTGTGCTGCTTATCAATACAGTAAATATGTGTGTGTTTCAAATAAAACTGGAAATGAATGGGCTGATGAATCTCCACAGATGTTTAATGGAAGATGACTGACTCTGTGTGTGTGTGTGTGCTTGTGTACAAGTATATATGGTTTATGAGGACACAATAACATTGGTATTACAATGTAAACAAATGGCTTTTTTTTTTTTTTTTTTTTAATTAAAAAAGCAGAATGTTTTCTGTGATGGTAGGTTTAGGTGTAGAGTTAATTTAGGAGGAGAGAATGTCCATTTTTAAAAATCATTACATCTATGGAGAGTTATGTGTGTGTGTGTGTGTATAGGCTCGAGGTGTGTCTTTGCCGGCGATACAGTGACGTGTGCTGCAGAGAACAGACGTCTGTCATCGGGCCGTCTGCTACCGTGATGTCAAAGACAGACAGGCAGAAACGGAGGCATGGCAGCTGGCGGAGCCGTCAGGAAACACGCCGGCAACAGTGTCAACATCCACTAACCCGTCAACACCAGCAGCGGCAAACAAGCGCAGCAGCTGTGACCGTGTGTTTGTGTGCTCATTCATTAGGTGTGTGTTCACCTGAATACGGCCGTCACGGAGGCGCTGAAAGCAGCCGCGCGCTCGCGCGTTCAATGAGGCCAAACAGCTGAGGGCGGCAGGTGAAAACGGACACATTCAAAAGAGTTACTCTGTTTACCACACTTATCACTCTTATGATTGTTACTGCAACAATAACAGCAAAATCCACACAGACCGCAGGACAATGGATATAAATACTGCAATATGTTGCGCCGCACAAAGAGACGCGCAGATGCAAATCTCAAGAGAGTCACGCCACACTGAAACATTGCAAAGCCATTAAACCAACCTGCAAACATCCTTTTGTCTAGTCGGTCAGCTGAAACAGAAGTGCAAACATGGCCGTAACCATGACTCAAACTTTGCAATCTGAAGATTTATTAACATGAGACACTTGACAAAAGCTTTATCTTCATGCACGGGTCAGGTTTGAGATTTTGGCCTATTTTTAGTTTCTGATTAGTGGAAAGAAAAATACAGGTTAGTACAGGTAATAAGGTTTGTTCAATTAACATTCACCCGATTTATAGAACATTTTTTTGTGAACATGTATATATTTTAGTCTGTATTTTCTGATTTATGGAGTGATAAAAAGAGAAATGCAGAATCCCCTCTGTAAAGGCTTTTGATATGTCAATAAAATCAAACAATTATGAACGTGGATTCATCAAATGCTCAGATAACTACTCGGGAAATGTATGCAAATTAGTGGTAATAGGGTGGTAATCAGATTACAGTTCCATCTGAAAAGTGTTTTAGATTACCAAAGTGATTACTTTGAGTTTTAATGTCATTTAAACAGCGATCGGTGATTCTCTGACTCTGACCGTCTGAAAAAGACGAGTTCAGTTTCATGTTTTCCACTGTTTTCATGTTTTGGGAGTCATTTTATTATTCACTCGTCACTGCGACTTTTTTCTCACAATTTGTTTTCTTTCTTTTTCTTAATATTGCAAGTTTATATCTCATAATTCTGACTTTACAACTCACAATTGCAACTTTATATCACGCAATTCTGAGGGAAAAAGTCAGAATTGTGAGATAAAAACTCGCAATGACCTTTTTTGTGTTTGTTTCACACTTATTAGTATTCCAAAGTATTCTAAAGTATTTAGATGAAGTGACTAAACTTGAGTAATGTAACGAAATACGTTACAAATGACTGTTTAAAGCATGCATTTTGTAATCTGTAGTAAAATACATTTTAAAAGTAACATACCCAGCCCTTCTTGCAATACAAAATTCTCAGTTGCACTTTATTTTACAGTCCTGTTCCGCATGTACTTATTACAGTAATCACAATAACTGGGGAACTACACCGAACCCCTGCAGTCACCTTATATTAACCCGTATTTTCTAAGGTAAGCACACTGTAAGTACATAGGCATACTGTAAAATAAAGTGCGACCCAATTTTAATGTACAGTGATGATCAGCTGGGGAATGCAACATTAGTTAATATTTTTTACTCTGTTCACCTGTAGTTTCTTGCTTAAAGGAATTAACATTTAATGCAAAGGAATACAGAAAAAATAACTTGAATGTAATACATGTGAATTTTTGCATATAATACATTTATTTTAAAATACGCATACATACTCCTACTCATATGCCGAAAACAGGTTTCTTGTCTCATCGTGTTAATAATGTGAATGATTTCCGTCATAAAACAGTACACGGTAAAAACTGCCTTCTTTGACATGAAACACATTTTTGTTTTAGAAAAAAGTGAAGGTTCAGAAACCTCAGGAGGGTCCAGCTGAATATTATATGCGCGGTTTTATTTGACATCTTTATTTTAGTTTATATGTTATTTTTATTTATTGATCTTCGGTAAAAGGACTGAACGATGATCTGTCCTCCTGCGCTACAATTTCCAGGAAAGTTCTGGGACAAAATCACAATCTAACACTTTTCTTTTGTAATTAAACAGTGTTAATTAAAATGGCTTGATAATTATTTTATACATTGTGAACATAAAAAAAAAATAAAAATAATAAAACATACTACGGTAGGCTATTTCTGAATTAGAAAAAAAACATGCTTTGGTAAATCATAATAATGACATAGTTTACTAAATCCTAAATATGAGATGAAAAGTCAAAATTATGGCATATTAAGCCAATTTGTTTCTCATGATTTAAGTTATGACTACTGTGGGTACAAAAAGTCATCATTTTGACTATTTATGCCAATATGTCGATTTTTCATGTCATAAGTATGTCATCATTTTTTTCTTATGTGCGCTTCAATGCATGGTCTTTTAAAAACACGTCAGATCTCCATATTAAGACAAAGTAAAACCGGTGTGTTTAACAGAGTCTGAGCTGCGACCCAGGCACCACCTAGACCTTGACCTCTTATTTAGACCGAACGCAAGACAGGAACCACATTATGAAGGAGCGGAGGTGATATCAGCTCGGGTCAACACCACACTCCTCGGGTCAGCCAATCAAGAGCCAGCGTTCTCACACTTCCCCTGACCTCCAGCGCAAACAAACCGCCTGTCAGCGCTCCGCCAACAGGTACGAGTGAGGAGTGATGCTACGCAAATGTCCCTCAACGTTTCCTTCTCAAATGAAGGAGATCTAATGCAGCAACAGTGTAGATGTAACATGTTGCATTTTGTGAGAATTCCACAAAAATGAAAGTTCCAAAAAATTTCAGGTTCCCCAAAGAACCTTTTAGCGAACAGTTCCTAAAAGAAACACTTATTTCTCTTCAGAGATAAAATGTCCTCGTTTCATTGAAGAGGTTCATGTCTTTCTTTCTTCAGAAGAGATAAACATTCCAGGATTTTTCTCCATATAGTGGACTTCAATGGGGTTCAACGGGTCCAAATGTCAGTTTCAGTGCAGCTTCAACATGATCCAGACGAGGAATAAGAGTCTGATCTAGAGAAACCATCGCACATTTTAAAAAAAAAAAAAAAAATTATATACTTTTTAACCACAAATGCACGTTTTACTCTGCGATGCGCCACTCATTACACACTCACGTCGTAAAGGTCACGTGTGATGGAAGTACCGCGACAAGGCGAAAAACTTTTTGTTTGACTTTGTGTTTGCATGTTCGCTTTGTAGACACTGGATCGGAACTTCCTCCTACATCACGTGACCTTTCCAGCATGATGACGTAATGTGTGGAGCATCACAGAGCAGTGCAAGACGAGCATTTGTGGTTAAAAAGTTGTTTTTTTTAAGAAAATGTGCGATGGTTTCTCAAGATAATTCCTCGTCTGGGATCATGTTGAAGCTGCACTGAAACCGACTTTTGGACCTTCAACCCGTTGAACCCCAGTGAAGTCCACTATATGGAGAAAAACCCTGGAATTTTTTTTTTCCACTGAAGAAAGACATTTTGGATGACACGAGGGTGAGTAAATGATCAGGAAACTTTACTAATCTAAAGAACCTTTTCCACTATAAAGAACCTGGGACGCTTCCACGGATGTTAAAGGTTCTTCATGCCTGGATCCGTTTCCTACACTCGGGATTCATCTCCATATCTCCACAATCAGTGCCAAGGAATTTTACTGATATAGAAGTTTCCAGTTCACACATCATCAAGACACACGATTATATAATAAAAGACGCAAAAGTCAGACTTATGAACATATTTGAAAGGATAATATGAATAAATTTACTCGCACTACAAAAAGTCTTTACGCCGCCGACTGATGAAGGTCCGTGTTCATTAAGAGAACAAATATCAATGAGATTACTTCGCAATCTCTGGAAATACACGCTCCAATTATATTAGGAGCGGAAGTCGGAGGAGATCTGGAGGAAGCCTATGCAAACATCTGTGATGATCATTCATTTCCTGGAATGGACGCATGTGCCGTCAGTGACCTCCAGACTTCATCTGCAGCGCACAAGCCTGATTGGCAGGTTAATTTGTGATGCTATAAGCTGATACTCTTAATGCTCTTTGCTGCAGATAAGACTGCTTAATATGAAGACTGTCATAATTCATCCGCTTCTTCTCCGAGAGCTCATCAATCGAGTGGACATACGTCAAGCCAAACTGCCAGCGGATGATGTGATTTCGGAGGGTAACTCTTCTCCTTCCTATAGCATGTTTTTTTTTTTTCCGCCGATGAGTTTACAGTAAGACGGTCCGGTTCCTGTCCTCCCACCGTCAGCTGTTTCCTGTGCAAATTAACACACTCAGTGGTGAACTGGATTCCAATTTAGATCCAGAGCGGAGTGTGCAAATTAGCCATGTTTTTTAATTAAGCGCATCTCTCGGCATTAGCAAGGGCGCCATTGTTCGGCGTAGCGCAGGTGCAAATTTATTCTCGCTGGAAGCCCGGCGATGTCCGTCCTGCGGACGCAGCCTAATCAGACCCCAGCGGGGGGAGCGTCACACTGTGAGCTTCTGCTGAGAGCGGCCAGAAATTATTCCTCATTTGAGGATCTGCTTTATAACAGTTCCATTAAAAGTTGCAGACGAGCGAGACGCCTGATGAAGAGCGATCTCACCCGCCGGACGACTGACAGACAGTCCCGCTCCATTATTTGTTAACGACTGCAGGCGAGCGGCGGAAGACGCCGGTGTTTGTGTGTTTTGTACGTGTCGCCGATCTCTTCGGACGCCTCGAGTCTGTTATCGTGCGGGCGAGGAAGAGAGGAAGGCCGTAATTATAGGTCGGACGCTCAAAGCTTCCTGCCGTTGAGAACTGACGGCCGGCCGTAAAGCATCCCGTGTGAGCTGACGTGTGCTTGAGGTGTGAAGAAAGCCAAGAGCGTCTGTCCATTCATGCCGTGATCCACTGTAAACACGTGAAGGCTTCGTATATTAGAATCTAACGGGGTCTTTTTTTTTATACTTCATTTTTTATTTTAGTTCAATTTTATTAACAGCTTGCAGACATACTTTAACACTAGAAAAAATAACCTTTAAACATGAAAGCATTAGCAGTCATTTAAACATCCTTTTTGACATGAAGGGAGTCAAAACAGGAACTTGATTGCATTATTTCTGGAAAGGTTTCTTTATTTGCTCGGGTTTCGTGTAACTGCAGTTCGAGAGTTTTCTGTAGCTGACGGATCAGATGACCAGCATCAGTTATCTAACAATGAAGCAGTTACAGCTATAGATCAAGCGAACTATCAGATTGTCACAGGTCAGGTTCTTCGTACAGGATGTATTCTCATCTTTCGGTCTTTGTTTAAGTAACGCTTTACAATACGGTTTCATTTGTTAACATGACCTAACAATGAACGATAGTTCCAAAGCATTCATTAAAGGATTAATTCACTATTCAGAATGAATCTCCTGATCATTTACTCTCCATGTCATCCAAGATGTCTTTCTTTCCTCAGTGGAAAAGAAAGGAAAGTTTTTGAGGACTCTCCACATAGTGGACTTCACTGGGGTTCAACGGGTTGACGGTCCCGAAATGTCAGTTTCGGTGCAGCTTCAACACGATCCCAGACGAGGAATACGAGTCTGATCTAGAGAAACCGTCGCACAATTTCGGAAGAAAATAAACATGATATACTTTTTGACTTCAAATGCTCATGTGCCACACACTACGTCATCACGTGCAAACACTAAGTCAAACGGCCTTTACAAAAAATTTTGAAGTTGGAGGAGAAAATGAGTTTTTCGCCCTACCGCCCTACATCACGTGACCTTTACTACGTGATGACGTAATGCGTGGAGCATCGACGAGCATGTGTGCTTAAAAAGTATATAATGTATTTATTCTATTTTTTTAGGAATTGACTGAGGGTTTCTCCAGATAAGACTCTTATTCCTCGTCTGGGATCATGTAGAAAAAAGCGGATCCGATGAACTGACAATGAACAGTTGCATTTTTATCAACTAATGTTGAGAAAGAGTAATGAATACTATAACAAATGTTTTCCTCATTATTAGTTAACTAATGGGACAGTGTTACAGTAAGGTTCATTAGTTAAACATTAGTTCATGTATTAACTAACATGAACTAACCATGAGCGATACATTTGTTACTGTATTTACTAGTCCTCGTTAACGTTAATGAAAATACAGTTGTTCATTGTTTGTTCACAGTGCATTAACTAAGACTTTAATAATGCTGATCTTAATAAGTATCTGTATAAGTGCAGTTCATTATTAGTTAATGAACTTTATTGTAAAGTGTTACCATGTTACATTATTTTATAGTTATCAAGTTACCACAGTTTTAGTACCAACACCTGTAAACTATATGATCACCCTGGGAATAATTTATTTGAAGCTTTTGTCTGCATTAATCTAGTCAAACATCTATTGCTGAGAACGGTATGACGGTGTTTGACCAAACCATCTGTAGAGTTGTGATGAAACAGAAGCAGCGAAAATAGTCCCACGCATTGGTTGTTGTTTGGACGGAGGCGGATCTGAATGTGAGTGTTGCATTAAAAGAAAATTGTATGCATAACATCAATGACATGAATTTGAATTCACGTTTCATGCCGACTTCACATTATTCCTTCTATTCGACCTCAGGAACGGTTTCAACTCTGTTCTGGCTTCCAGGGGATAAATTCTCCCATAATGCCTCAGTGACTCAGCCGTCGGCACCTCTCTGAGAGCTCAACCATCTCCTGTGATACCGAGCCTCTGATCGTTTGCATCTAAAGAAATTCACATATGTGTCGTTCCGTCGATCGAAGGCATCAGCGCATTGGCCGTGTAATCTATAACCGGCACGCCAGAAGCTTAACAATACGCCGTATGTTCTACACAGGCCTATATTTTATCCTGAAACCCATTTACATCCTGTTAACCATTTCTCAGGGCAGATTAGCGGCTGGTAGAAGGCAGAGCGTTTCCCCGGAGAGAGAGGCTTTGCTGCTGATAAGGCCGGTTATAGGAAAGCGGGATTAGTACATCTGACCAGGGCAAAAACGCCTCTGATTATTCCTGAAAAACGGCTCTATTCTGTCAGCCGCCGCTTGATTAAACACGTGCGAGGACAGTGAGGCACAGCCGCGGGAGATAACTGGCATTATTTATGCGGGTGGATTGCGGGTAGGGATTGGTGAGGGTACAGTACGGCGGGATCCCGGGGGGTTCGATTCCGATCACATGGACGGATGCTTTATCGCCCCCCACCGCGCTCTATCTCTCGTTCTCGGCCTGTGAGCGACGGAGGACGATGGAGATGTGGAGGGATACGCACCTTATCTTCCGCGGGGAGGATCTGATTGGGAACATGAAGACGACACAATCCTCAGTTCAAATGCAACAAACACAGTCTGTCACATTTTTTTTTGCGGTGTGCACCAGGTTATTACCATTAACTAAAATGGTTTAAAACGTTGAAATGAAGCTAAAATATAAACATTAGTTGAAAAGCTGTTGCCTTAATAATCTGAAGGTGAAGCACTGAAATCTTAACCCTTTCATGCATGAATTATGATTTATAACCTTTTTTTTTTACACATATTTTTCAGAGATTTTCAGATGTCCACTCGAGTGGACAATATGCGTTTATGGGTTTAACTGAGGAGAATCTGTATTAAAATTAATACAGTAATAACATATATTGTGTGTATTTAACAAACCAATGTATAAAACGATGTAAAATCATGTGAAAATATATGCAAAAAATATAAACGCAAAATATTGCAAATGCAATTGAACTCCGTTTCTTCGAACAGGTCTTTGATATCGGAATATGAGGATGTGATTCCATCAGAGATCTCTACAACCGGTCAAGATATAACTGTGGAAACCCAATTCAGATTATGAAGAAAACGCTCACGCTCCCTCCAGTCTACCAGTGTGTGTTCATTTAGCCTTATAAACTGATAATTCTGATAATGTTCAAGATGGACACATTTCTACCGTAGCTCTCCTGTGAGAAAACCTAGCGATCAGGTGTTTTCAAGCTCATCTCAAATGAGCAGTGTTAATGCATTACAAGTAACATGCATAATGTAATCAGATTACTTTTTTGATGTAAGGAGTAAAGTAACGCATTACAAGTAACAAGGATAATGTAATTGGATTACTTTTTGATGTTACAAGTAACATTACAAGTAACATGCATTACATAATCAGATTACTTTTTCTATGTTATAAGTAAATGAATGCATTGCAAATAACATGCATTAAGTGAGCACATTACTTTTTGATCTAATGAGTAAAGTAACGCATTACATGTAACATTCATTATTTAATCAGATTACTTTTTTGATGTAAATGAATGGATTACAAGTAGCGTGCATTACGTAATCAGATTACTTTTTGATGTAATGAGTAAAGTAATGCATTACAAGTAACATGCATAATGTAATCAGATAATTTTTTAAGTTACGAGTAAAGTAACGCATTACATGTAACATGCATTATGTAATCAGATTACTTTTTGGTGTAAGGAGTAATGTAACGCATTACAAGTAACGTACATTGCGTAATCAGATAACTTTTTCGATGTTACGAGTAAAGTAATGCATTACAAGTAACATGCATAATGTAATCGGATTACTTTTTTGATGTTACAAGTAACATGCATTACGTAATCAGATTACTTTTTGATGTAATGAGTAAAGTAATGCATTACAAGTAGCATGCATAATGTAATCAGATTAATTTTTAAGTTACGAGTAAAGTAATGCATTACATGTAACATGCATTATGTAATCAGATTACTTTTTTGATGTAAATTAATGGATTACAAGTAACGTGCATTACGTCAACAGACACCTTTTTTGATGTAATGAGTAAAGTAATGCATTACAAGTAACATGCATAATGTAATCAGATTAATTTTTAAGTTACGAGTACAGTAATGCATTACATGTAACATGCATTACGTAATCAGATTACTTTTTGATGTAATGAGTAAAGTAATGCATTACAAGTAGCATGCATAATGTAATCAGATTAATTTTTAAGTTACGAGTAAAGTAATGCATTACATGTAACATGCATTATGTAATCAGATTACTTTTTTGATGTAAATTAATGGATTACAAGTAACGTGCATTACGTCAACAGACACCTTTTTTGATGTAATGAGTAAAGTAATGCATTACAAGTAACATGCATAATGTAATCAGATCATTTTTTAAGTTACGAGTAAAGTAACGCATTGCATGCAACATGAATTATGTAATCAGATTACTTTTTGATGTAAGGAGTAAAGTAACACATTACAAGTAACGTATGATGCGCTAGGGTCCACTGTAGAGGCCGATGTGCAACTATGCAATCAAAACCCATGCATATTCAAGAAAATGCTGCATAACTGGAAATATATAAAACTAAACCTGAAATGACAGTAAGTTAACCCCCAACAGCAAATGACAAAAGCACAAAAAATTAAAAATTAAAAATAAAAACATTCAAAATATTAATAAAGAACTAAAATAACACTAGTGTGAACACACATTCTCTAGTTTTAATATTTGGATTTAGATACAGACTTAATTGCATCAAAAACATCGTGTGGCTTATTTGTTCTCAGTGCACCAACAATTAAAGTGATCTAATCAGCAAACATTTACTCATTACAGATTGAAATCCTTTTTATATTCAGAAGCCGGTTAATTAATTAGTTGTGTTAATGACTCATTAATGGCTGTGGATGAGGAATTTTAATAAGGCACCTCAATTAAATATTATCTAACTGGCTAATCGATGTTTTTAATAAATTATTCACATGATATTTTGCAGGGAATCGATTCCCCCGTGCAGCTGGATTAAAGGCGGGACGAGTTTGTATGCGCCGAAACATTATTGAGTTCAACTTTCCAACTGTGTGTCTTTTTAGAGCGATCATACTTCATATTCTAGAGTATTTCTCACAAAGGCCTGAGAGTAAAATAGCTGATCTTAACTTAGCTGCATCTGTCATCACACCGCCTCACACGAGCTGCTGGGAAGCTGGAAGACCTCCGTCAACGGCTGCAGGATGGAGGGCAGATGCTGGTAATGGGACAAGGCCATGCCGAGCCCTTCAGGTCTTCACAGAGCCGTTCCTCAGAGAGAAGCATATCCTCCACTGGACTCTACCTGAGCGCCGGAGCCAGGGACACTCTTCCTAAACCACACTGGAGCCCAGGCACCAAAACTTCTTCCTTGTTTTCTGACAAACTATACTACTTTGTGCTGGTTGGTAGACAACTGAAAATCATTAAACATGATGATTTATGACTCGTCCCACAGATGGGACCCAAGAATTTCACAGAGAGGCTGCAGGACTCTTTTCACAGCAGAACATCCTAACAACCACTTAGCAGTGTTGTAGCAATCCCCACCCCACCCCCAACAACACCATAGCAACTGCATAGCAACCTGATAACTGCACTGAATATCTTAGCAACCTAATAGGACCACCCTACAAGTCACTTAACAATGCCCTATTGACCACCTAGAACATTCTAGCAACCATATAGCAATGTCCTAGCAACCCTCAGAACACCAACAGATATCTGTTGAGAGTTCATTGGCAACCACATAGTAATGCCCTGGTAACCACCAAGAACAACCACTTAGCAACACCCTAGCAACACGCTGGTGAAAGCCAAGACTTCTTTAGAAACCACCCAGAATCACTTAGCAACTCCACAGCATCATGCTGACAACTGCTCGGAGTTCCATAGCAACCCACCCTCGAAAAAAATCTAGCAACACCCGAGTAACTAACTAAACATCCAATAGAATTTCACTCGTAACCACCCAGAACACCCTAAAAATCCCATAGCAACACCCTAGCAAGCACCTAAACACCCTAAAAAAACCCTTAGCAACACCCTAGCAACCACCCAGAGCTCTCTAGCATCATTTCGCAACACTAGCAGCACCCCAGATTACCAAAAAAGTGGTGATAACCGCTTAGAGCCACATAGTAACTCCCTAACAACCACGATGACCATCCTATAAACACTCTATCAACCACAATGCCCTTCCAACCCCCAGAACACCGTAGCAATTGCATAGCAACAGAGTGATAACTGCTTAGTATTTCTTAGTAACCACATAGTAATGCCCTAGAAACTACCTGGATCACCCTACATGTCTGTTAGCAATGCCCTAGTAACCATCCAGAACACCCTAGCAACCACATAGCAATGTCATACTAACCTCCAGAACACCCTTATAATTGCATAGCAAAATGCTAATTCCTTGGATTGGAAACCACCTGGTAAACCACCTGGAAAACCATAAAAACGTAGCAACACCCTAGCAACTACATAGAAGCACACTGGTAATGGCTAAGAATTCCTTAGAAACCACACAGAACACCTTAACAACTGATTGCTGATAAGTGCTCGGAATTCTTTAGCAACCACATAGTAACACCCTAGTAACCACCCAGAACACCCTAACAACCACATTGTAACACATCAGCAACAACTCAGAACACCCAAACCAACCACATAGTAACATCCTAGTAACCACCCAGAAAACCCTAACAACCACTTAGCAACACCCTAGCAACCACCCAGAACACCCTAACATGTGGCAATATGTTGTAAAGATGGTGTTTAGTGATTCTCAGTACCGAGTACTGAATGAGGCTGATTGACATCGCTAATGATCACAGGAGCCCCTCAGCAGATTGCATGCTGGGAACTCAAGGAGCCCTTGCTGTCCGGGATTATGACTTTCAACACTTGTTGTCCTGCACAGACATATCCAGAGCCTCCGTGTGAACGAACCAGAGAGGAAACTTCTGTCGAGAGCTCAAATTCAGCAAAGCAGGGTTATTTTTTAAATGGCTTTTTTTTTTTTTTTCATAAATCCATTTTAAATAGTCACATTTTCTCTCTAGCTAATAGGATCATGCTGGAGGTAATCTCTGCAAATCTGACAGAAGAAAAGAAGTTCTGGCCTTCATCTCCTTCCTCACGATAAGTGAACAAATTCAAGAGTTTTCCTGTGGGAGAGAAGAGGACGAGGCGCAGCAGACAAAGCCTGGAAACAGGGAGGCTGGAACGAGGGAATCGGAATATATTTACACATAAACACACACATTAATAAAAGACAAAATAACACACATTAAGCATGGCCATTTGTTGGAGAATCTTGGTTGTATAATCTATTTTTCAGTCTCTCTGTGACCTGTGCTGTTTGTTGAAGCGAATGAAGCACTTTTGGCTAAATTGCAGCATGTTTGCAGTGAAGTACAGTAGCGGCGCATCGCTGATCACGGGCGGCTGTCATTCACTCGTCTCAGCGTCCCTGCAAACCCCTCATTGTCAAATCACCGCGTGACAGCTTGTTCTGAGTGAAACGACCGCTGTTTATCCACCCAAACAAACAAATAGCCTGGATTTCTTCAGATTCATCAAATGGAGTGTGAACGATTCAACCTGCCGATAATGGAGCGCTGGGGTGCAAGTCAAATTCAAGTCAAATGTAAAGAGAACACTGCAGAAAAATCATTTTCTTACTATTCCAATACAAATACCAAACATTCTTCAATCAAGATGAGAAGGAAAATGACCAAAATAAAGTGAGTTTGAGCTTAAAAGAAGAACAAATATCAGCCAATGGGGTCAGAAAAATCAACTTAATTCAATAATGAAAATTACTTTTCTGACCCCATTCTCAGATTTATGTTCTTGTTTTAATCACTTCATTTTGATATATTTCTCCAAAACATGACTTAATATCTTCAGTCAATGTATCTTGATTTCAGAATGTTTAAATATTTGTGCTGGAAAACAAGTCAAAAACACTGAGTGATAGAAACACGGTTCATTGGCAACCACATAGTAATGCCCTGGTAACCACCAAGAACAAGCCCTTAGCAACACCCTAGCAACTGCATAGCAACACGCTGGTAATAGCCAATACTTCTTTAGAAACCACCCAGAATTCCCTAGCAACTCCACAGCATCACGCTGACAACTGCTCTGAGTTCCATAGCAACCGCTTAGTAACGCCCTAGTAACTACCCAACCCACCCTAGAAAAAAATCTAGCAACACCTGAGTAACCAACAAAACATCCATAATAATTTCACTCGTAACCACCCAGAACACTATAAAAATCCCATAGCAGCACCCTAGAAAGCACCCTAAAAACCCCTTAGCAACACCCTAGCAACTGCATAGCAACAAGTTGGTAATATCCAATACGTCTTTAGAAACCACCCAGAATTCCCTAGCAACTCCACAGCATCATACTGACAACTGCTCTGAGTTCCATAGCAACCGCTTAGTAACGCCCTAGTAACTACCCAACCCACCCTAGAAAAAAATCTAGCAACACCTGAGTAACCAACTAAACATCCATAATAATTTCACTCGTAACCACCCAGAACACTATAAAAATCCCATAGCAGCACCCTAGAAAGCACCCTAAAAACCCCTTAGCAACACCCTAGCAACTGCATAGCAACAAGTTGGTAATAGCCAATACGTCTTTAGAAACCACCCAGAATTCCCTAGCAACTCCACAGCATCACACTGACAACTGCTCTGAGTTCCATAGCAACCGCTTAGTAACGCCCTAGTAACTACCCAACCCACCCTAGAAAAAATCTAGCAACACCTGAGTAACCAACTAAACATCCATAATAATTTCACTCGTAACCACCCAGAACACTATAAAAATCCCATAGCAGCACCCTAGAAAGCACCCTAAAAACCCCTTAGCAACACCCTAGCAACTGCATAGCAACAAGTTGGTAATAGCCAATACGTCTTTAGAAACCACCCAGAATTCCCTAGCAACTCCACAGCATCACGCTGACAACTGCTCTGAGTTCCATAGCAACCGCTTAGTAACGCCCTAGTAACTACCCAGCCCACCCTAGAAAAAAATCTAGCAACACCTGAGTAACCAACTAAACATCCATAATAATTTCACTTGTAACCACCCAGAACACTATAAAAATCCCATAGCAGCATCCTAGAAAGCACCCTAAAAACCCCTTAGCAACACCCTAGCAACTGCATAGCAACAAGTTGGTAATAGCCAATACGTCTTTAGAAACCACCCAGAATTCCCTAGCAACTCCACAGCATCACACTGACAACTGCTCTGAGTTCCATAGCAACCGCTTAGTAACGCCCTAGTAACTACCCAACCCACCCTAGAAAAAAATCTAGCAACACCTGAGTAACCAACTAAACATCCATAATAATTTCACTCGTAACCACCCAGAACACTATAAAAATCCCATAGCAGCACCCTAGAAAGCACCCTAAAAACCCCTTAGCAACACCCTAGCAACTGCATAGCAACAAGTTGGTAATAGCCAATACGTCTTTAGAAACCACCCAGAATTCCCTAGCAACTCCACAGCATCACACTGACAACTGCTCTGAGTTCCATAGCAACCGCTTAGTAACGCCCTAGTAACTACCCAACCCACCCTAGAAAAAATCTAGCAACACCTGAGTAACCAACTAAACATCCATAATAATTTCACTCGTAACCACCCAGAACACTATAAAAATCCCATAGCAGCACCCTAGAAAGCACCCTAAAAACCCCTTAGCAACACCCTAGCAACTGCATAGCAACAAGTTGGTAATAGCCAATACGTCTTTAGAAACCACCCAGAATTCCCTAGCAACTCCACAGCATCACACTGACAACTGCTCTGAGTTCCATAGCAACCGCTTAGTAACGCCCTAGTAACTACCCAACCCACCCTAGAAAAAATCTAGCAACACCTGAGTAACCAACTAAACATCCATAATAATTTCACTTGTAACCACCCAGAACACTATAAAAATCCCATAGCAGCATCCTAGAAAGCACCCTAAAAACCCCTTAGCAACACCCTAGCAACTGCATAGCAACAAGTTGGTAATAGCCAATACGTCTTTAGAAACCACCCAGAATTCCCTAGCAACTCCACAGCATCACACTGACAACTGCTCTGAGTTCCATAGCAACCGCTTAGTAACGCCCTAGTAACTACCCAACCCACCCTAGAAAAAAATCTAGCAACACCTGAGTAACCAACTAAACATCCATAATAATTTCACTCGTAACCACCCAGAACACTATAAAAATCCCATAGCAGCACCCTAGAAAGCACCCTAAAAACCCCTTAGCAACACCCTAGCAACTGCATAGCAACAAGTTGGTAATAGCCAATACGTCTTTAGAAACCACCCAGAATTCCCTAGCAACTCCACAGCATCACACTGACAACTGCTCTGAGTTCCATAGCAACCGCTTAGTAACGCCCTAGTAACTACCCAACCCACCCTAGAAAAAATCTAGCAACACCTGAGTAACCAACTAAACATCCATAATAATTTCACTCGTAACCACCCAGAACACTATAAAAATCCCATAGCAGCACCCTAGAAAGCACCCTAAAAACCCCTTAGCAACACCCTAGCAACTGCATAGCAACAAGTTGGTAATAGCCAATACGTCTTTAGAAACCACCCAGAATTCCCTAGCAACTCCACAGCATCACACTGACAACTGCTCTGAGTTCCATAGCAACCGCTTAGTAACGCCCTAGTAACTACCCAACCCACCCTAGAAAAAATCTAGCAACACCTGAGTAACCAACTAAACATCCATAATAATTTCACTTGTAACCACCCAGAACACTATAAAAATCCCATAGCAGCATCCTAGAAAGCACCCTAAAAACCCCTTAGCAACACCCTAGCAACTGCATAGCAACAAGTTGGTAATAGCCAATACGTCTTTAGAAACCACCCAGAATTCCCTAGCAACTCCACAGCATCACACTGACAACTGCTCTGAGTTCCATAGCAACCGCTTAGTAACGCCCTAGTAACTACCCAACCCACCCTAGAAAAAAATCTAGCAACACCTGAGTAACCAACTAAACATCCATAATAATTTCACTCGTAACCACCCAGAACACTATAAAAATCCCATAGCAACACTCTAGCAACCACCCATAGCTCTCTAGAGGAAGAACAAAATGTTTTGCAGTGAATTAAAAAAAAAAATGTTATTTGGACCTCCATTCTCAGAAAATGTAAATAATTTTGGCCTGAAAATGTAAGGACGTTTTAGTCATTTCAGTGAGGTAAAAAGGATAACATCCAAATTGGTTTTATTACGTCAACAGTTATGCGTTCAATTCTACCAGCAAAATTCCTTTTTATGGCTTAAATCATCTCTTTAACAATCGCAGACTACCACTTTTCATTTTCCCAACCGATCATATTAAAAACTAAGAACGGATTTCAGCACAGTTCTTCTCTGCTTTAAATGTTTTTCAGATGGTAGCGTCTCAGGTATGGTTTTTGACGGACTGTCAGGTCGGATCAGACGTCCTACAGTATCAATACCGCGATGGCTGAGGACCCACACTCTCTTACATTTCCTGAAGTCTAAAGGCAATCGAGCAGATGAGCGTCTCAGGACTGACACTCCAGTCACTTCAAGAATCTCTTTCAAGAGCGGCTGACAGCAGCGACGCCTGAGCCATAATAAACAGCTTCAAACAGCTTTGGGTATTCCTGCTTTTGAATGAAAATTCAAATGGATGGTGAACATCTAAAGCCCACGGACAGCCACATTCTCCTTCAGAAAGAAGAGGGGGTTTCGTTTGTTTTGCTCTTTAGTAAAAGAAAGTAGGTCTGTTTTTCACAGAGTTGCCCTTTGAGTTCATGTTAGTCTACAAAAAACATCTTTTCAAAAGATGACGAAAAATATTAGTCTAATTCGTTAAGCAGACGCTTTAACCAAATGTATTCATTAGGATAATGCCAGATTTACAAACTTACTTCTACTGCAAAGTCGCACATGCGTTGGAGATTGCAAGTAACGTGAGCTATGTATTCAGATTACTTTTTTCGAGTAACTATAAAGTAATGGATTACTTTTCAAATTGATGTAATGAATAATGCCAACTCAGAATATTACGTGAACCTCCAATAATTAAATATGTTCAATAAATCTGACTTTACTTTCCATAAAAGTACATTTAAAAAGTCAATTAGTAACGTTTTTGTTAAGGGAGTAATGCAATATTGTAACACTTCCATCAAAAATGATCACAACTAATCATATATTCAGGGTTGGGGAGAAAGTAGCTTAGTATTTAAAATACAAAATGTGAGTAACTGTATTTGATTACAGTTACATTTTAAATGGGTGGTAATCAGATTACAGTTCCATCTGAAAAGTGTTTTAGATTACCAAAGTGATTACTTTGAGTTTTAATGTCATTTAAACAGCGATTGGTGATTCTCTGACTCTGACCGGCTGAAAAAGACGAGTTCAGTTTCATGTTTTCCACTGTTTTCATGTTTTGGGAGTCATTTTATTATTCACTCGTCACTGTGACTTTTTCTCACAATTTATTTTTTCCCCTCACAATTGTGAGTTTGCATTTCACAATTCTGACTTCTTTATCTCAGAATTTTGAGATTTAAACTCACAATTGCAAGTTATAAAGTCAGAATTGGGAGATATAAATAAACTTGCAATACTGACTTTTTTTCTTGCAATTGTGAATTTAGTATGTGAGTTTATACCTCATAATTCATAAAAAATTTTCCACTATAAAGAGTGCAATGGAAAGATTCACTGAACCACAGATGCCAATAAAGAACCATTTTACTTTTGCCATGCCTTTGTCTATGTAATTTTGTTCATAACTTTCATGCACTTGATTTCCATGCACGGGAACTTGCAGAAGCGACCGTACATCGAGTCTGAATGCGTTCAGCGATTTACTCGACCAGCAGTTTATGCACAAGCTCCCCACCAAAGGGCACCTGACTCGCCGTACAGGCCCTTTTATGGATTGTGCTTCTTCTTTGTCCGTCTCTTGACATCGCATCTGAAGACTCTTATTTGAAACGATGCACCCACTGCGTCTCGGTCAGAGGCAGACACTTATTTTGACATCTAATTTGGTGACGGTGCTTGTGAAACCCCTGGAAGCCTGACCCGTGGTTTGTGTTGCGCACCGAGGGCAGGGTTCACGTGCGAGGGGGTTTTGTTTGTGTGCTTACTTAAAGCCTCTTCATCAGAGACTAAAGCTTCAGACAATAAAAAACTGACTGGAGGAGGAGGAGAAGGGGAGAGAAGAAGAAAAACGCCAACCTTGGGGTGATTACTGGATCAGCGTGCTTTTGTACAATTACCATCACTTTGAATTTTAAATGGCGGCTTAAAGGGCAGCGGAGCAGCTTGGAAAATTAGGCTGGAGTCTAATTAGTGCACTCCAACATGACAAGCACTGCGCTTTCAGCCCGAGTAAACCGCCCAGTCAGGCAAGAGCGAGCGACCGCGGCGTCGGAGAGCCTGGCACGCCACCCGACTCCACATCAGCTGTCAGAACATCACGCCGGCTCTTAGGCCCCGCGTGAAGCGCGCAAACCACCGCGTGTCGACGGCGCTTTCTGACCGGACAAGATTTAATTCAATTGCTACGATCAGACTGGATTTAATTAACCTAAATCATCTCTTTGTAGTTGATGACAAAGAGCTCTGGGAGAGGATGGTCTATTGTTCTGAGAGCTTCACATGAGCGGCTCGTTCGACTGGCGCGATGAGCTGTCAATGAAGCGCGGAGGGTGAACGGCTCCCCATTTGATGAAGCCAATTTATAATTGCCTGGAAACTGTCAGGACGGAGACGGTTCTGATCTCCGTGGGCAACGACGTTCACCGGCAGCACAAAGGCGTGACGGAATATCTCCATAGTCTGGATTATGTAGGTTGAAAATGCAGTGCCATATATTTATGTGATCAGAAATTCCTACACTAAAGGGTTAAAATGAACACAGGCTCTTTTACATTTTCGTAAAGAACTCAAAAAGCATACCAATGCATACAAATCGCTGCAGTTTCCAGTTGAAAAGAACACTAGAGGCTGTAAAGCACCAACATCTTTCATTTCATTATTGATTAATAAGCACTTATTTTTGTGCAGTTCCTTACACATTTGATGCTCGACATCGTAAACCTGATGTGAAGCGCTCAAAGACCCGTAGAAGCAGCTAAAAATGGCATGGTTGGATCAGCAAATGTGTTTCTATGTCACGATCGCTTTCGTTAACGCTTAACGTTATTTTCAAATGCAATAAAGCATTTGAACTTTTGAGTTTGATTGGCGGCTCTGGACGGACATGAGGGGGACTAATAAATTACAGAATTTTTATTTTTGGGCGAACTAACCCTTTAACTTCTTTAAAGTGGAAAAAGGTTATTATTAAAACGTCCTTTAACCCTTGTGTTATGTTACGGGTCAATTTGACCCGTTTAGATTTTCAAGTTGTTGGAAATACTGGTTAAGCTATTTTTTTTTTTTCTTGATATTTTGTGACTTTTTCTCATTTATCATCATGCAAAGTTTCAACATGCTGGTGTTTTTTGACATATACAAACAAAATTACTGTTCCATTCGTGATGTTCGCTGGGTCAATTTGACCCGCACATTTTAAACTCTCAAATCAACTGTTCTGACCCAAAATAATAACATTTCTTGGTTATATTTTGTTTTTTTGTTTTTTTTTACTACCTTATGAAGCTAAAAAATGAGGTTTTCTACACTTATTTCAATACAGAAAAATGTTTTAACCAGCACCACGTGTGTGAAGTTCATATCCAGAAAGCACACACTTGCTCATCATGTCAGAAGAAAAGAGGAATTGTATTGAATCCAATTAGGGTCAATTTGACCCGCTCCATAACGAGTGTACACAGAAATCCAACAGCGCATAAGGGTTAAAGGCACAGTCTGTATTTTTCGCCACTAGGGGTCGCTAAACTCTTCAAAACAATATCAAAGGCGTAGATGTGAATGGAATCATGTCGTCACGCCGATGGATCTATTAATGTTTATGGGGAAATAATCTTTATGGATTATGGAGTGTGGTGTGGATGCATGATGATGCTGAAACACGACTCATACAGGTCAGTTTATTTGATGAATTAAAACTGTGAAGTAACCGTTTCATTTGGTCTAATGTTACAATGGCTTTTGGATATTTTAATATAAAAATTGTACATATCGTGCCTTTAAAACAAGAAAAAAAATGGTTCTGATAACTAAAAAGTTCTTTGGAGAACCAAAGCAGTGATTCTCAACCTTTTCCCCTCCAGAGTACAAAAACTTTCAGTTTCATCCGCCCAATAAAATATTGGCATGACTAGAAAGTCTCGAATGTTTATACATTATAAAAAATGCCCAAAGATTTGATTTCTTAACCGCCCCCGCATATCCCCGAGACCTCAATTATGCAGCTCTTCTACACGAAACTCCAAACTCACTCGAGCAGAAAACAGAAAGATGAAGATGAGCCACATTAATTCAGCAACTCGTTCAGTTTAATTGACAAGCTCTCAGTTCAGCGATCATTGCAGGAGACGACGCGCACGTGAGGTCACGTGATCGCGCGCGCATCTCGTCATCTGCATGCTTTAATAAGCCGGCTGGTGCGGGAATGAGCGCTTTACCAGATTATCATCTGAAATTGAATAAATATGGTTGAAATAAATGCATGAGAGTCTGAAGCACACTCTGGTTATCAGCGTCCTCCTCTCTCATTTTCTCACTGGAGCTCCTATCAACATGAAACACTTTGTCTGACTGCGGCGAAAGCAGAAAAACACAACATGTCGGATTTTAAACATACAGTAATGTAGAGGATTTCGGACCAATGGGATTTTGAGACGGGCGGATGAATGAAGGCCTGGCCTATTCGCTTTAGCCAAGACAATTTCTACAGTGCTTCAGGAAAAATGACAGAACCAATGAACTTAAACGCTTATGGAATGAGCAGACAATAGAGTCATTATTCAGTTCAATGTTGATTCAGTACCCAGCCGTTTTACTTTCCAAGCTTGTTTCCCAGAAGTTAAACTGCGTCAAGCTAAAGACCGTCGCACACTTTAACAAATTAGTCGGAGGAAAACACCAGCACACAAGCATCCGTGAACTCTCGGACCTTCCCTTTATCCTCTGCGTGTGGATTGAGCAGCAGATGAGAGCGGGCCGAGGTCGGGCTGATGGGATTCACTCAACGCCCGGAGCCGGTCCAACAAAACACACTCACTCCAGAGTCGCCGAGCTGGATCTCAGGCAAACGCACCGTCTCTGCTTTTGGTGCAGAAACATATGCGACCCAATGAGCAAATTTTCAAAACAAAAGAAATGTTACTCTCACGTTCTCTATTACCTTCAAAATGATTTATTGGAATCCAGCAAAAAAAATGCCTGAGATAGAGTCAGTAAAGTCAATTTTGGGTCAAGTTTTCTGAAGGTTCACCAAGAAACAAAATCTCTTAAAATCCTTGATATTCACATCAAATTTGCCACAAACCCATATCTACAGGATAAATAAATATCTATATAAATGATATATTATATATTCAATTTTTTGTCCATTTTTCCACAGCTGTTTGATTGACATTATATTGAGTATATTAAGATCTACTGTCCGGCACGAATCTAATATACTGTTACACATCAGATGTTTTTCCCATTCACTTCAGATGATGTTAGATAATGGCGTCTTCGTGCGCGCGCTTCAGATCTGTCGGTCAGCGAGAATAAGATAGTGGTGGGCAGAGCGAGGCTTCACGAAACACCGAAACAGTCGAAGCAAATGTGCCGTATTGTGTCGAGGCTTCGAAACTATACCGACACCGTCTCCACAGTGACACCTAGAGGTCAATTGCACGTTATCAGAAACAACTTTGACAACAAGCCTTTCAAAAAAATGAAAAATGTTGTGTTTTTGTTAATGTGGTGAGTTTTAACATCCTCACTATACAACTATAATATATAATAGGGTAGTCGTGGCCTAGTGGTGAGGGAGTCAGGCTTTTATCCTGAAGGTTGTTGGTTCGATTCCCACGCCGGCAGGAATTGAAGGTGGGGATTGTGAATGAACAGCACTCTCTCCATCTTCAATACCACGACTAAAGTGTCCTTGAGCAAGACACCTGACCCCTAATTGCTCCCCTTGTAAGTCGCTTTGGATAAAAGCGTCTGCTAAATGATGAAGAAAAATAATAATAATAAGTAGGTTATTTAGGTCATGAAAATTAATAAAACAAATCAATCCACAATGGTCTCATTTTTGTTTTTTTATTTAATATGAATTGCTCTGCGGTGGAAGGGCTTAGCCTACAGATCATTTCTCCAGCCTTTGAAAAAATCCTCTCACAAAAACCCGCGAGGTGAAGGCGCATTAACTCCTCTTTTAAACTCTGTGGGAGTTGAGACAGATGCGCGATCGTGTGATTGGTTCCCGCCCCTGTCAATCAAACGCAGGCGAGCAGGTTTAGCCGAAGTCAACGGTTTTGAATCACAGTGTTTCGAAACATCTACGCTTCGGGATCTCGACTCTGTTAGTATCGCGTCAGCCATTCCTAGAATAAAATCGTTTTGTTTACACCAGCAGGAGTTCGAAAATCACATTTCATTGGTTCAGACTCGTTTCGAATATTCACAAAGTTCTTACAATGCTTTACAACGATACCAAACTTGTGCTGAGAGGAAGCGCCAGTCGTTCAGAAGCGGGCACAGAAAAACTGCATTTTTTCATGGTCAAAGGAAACTACTCGTCTCAGATAAAATACAAATAAAGACACTTTTAGATATGCAATTGACCCTTCGCCGACATTTTGTCTGGGGAGTTAGTAGATTAACATTGGTGAACTTGAACTTGAAAACACAGAGAGTCGGACATAGTAACAGTAACTAAAGGGGGCGGGTCTTTGCAAAGGGTCAATTGCTATTTGGATCATTGGGATTGCTAAATGAGAGCTTAATGAAGTTGTGAAAACTTGTGAATTTTTTCACTTGTTTTGCATGTATCTCGAAATTAGCCCCTACACATTCTGACTCACATTGCCAACACGGGTCACATATGTGACACATACTTTTTACATAAGTGACATACTTAAAAAAAAAAAAATTACATTAAAATAAAATAAGTAAAAAATTTTAACTTATTTTTCATTTCAGATAGTTGCTCGCCAACGCAGCATTTCTCATGTTTGTATAGTTTTAAGTAAATAACTAAAACTAAATAAACAACTAAACTATATAAAAAGTACTATACGTATTTGAAAAAAAGTGTTACAGAGTTTTTCTTTCGCCAAATCAACTCAAATAATAAATGTGGTTCAGAAAACCTAATATTTCAAGTTTCCGTTGAGTAAACCAATCACCTTCATTGTATTAACTCAAATTTTTAATTTCGATGAACTCAAAATTAAGTCACTCTTTTTTTACAGTGTGTGAATATATTTTATAATGTAATTTTCAGCATCATTACTCCAGTCTTCAGTGTCACATGATCCTTCAGAAATCATTCTGATATGAGGATTTGAAACATTTATGATTATTATCGATGTTGAAAACAAGTAGTGTCGTTTCAGGATTACAGGATTCTTCGAATATAAAGTTCAAAATGTCTTTACTTTAGGTATTAATTTCTTTTGTACGGTGGATTCTGGAGTGCTTATCTGAGGAAAGGACAGTCCGGCTGAAGGAAATGAGACTTGCTAAGAAAACTAAGAACGAGTTACACACAATAGCTGACGTGTAAAGCTGCTTCAGACAGACAGAGGTAAAATTAGGGAATGCTTTTAAATAATGACTTTTAAAAGAGGTTGTTAAGGAAAAGCAGAGTGGAGAAGAAAACGAGAGTTATTATTACAATCAGTGAGCGGAATAATGGCACAACAGACGCGGAGCAGCGTTTAATCAGCTCAACCCGTCCAACATCTGCCAGTGACCCGGCAGAACAACCGCACACTTCTGCACGCCTTTCGCCATTATCTCAAACGCTCGGCCACTCCAACTGGAAATGACTGCCGAAAATATTCTCCGATAAAAATCACGCACAGACACGAATCCATTCTGATGTCTCTCTTCCTTCTCGTTCCTGTGGACGCGGGACTGAAGCACGAGGACCTGTAACATCATCACCACATCCTCATTTTGTAAATAATGTTTTTGCTCGTAAAACCAAAGAGTGTGTGTCTGTTATCATATAAATATCGCTGCACTCTTGACTCCAGGAAGCAGCTTTCTGAACGTCTGACTCACACACAGCTGATTTACAGTAAATGGGACGCGTTTAAACTTCCCTTCAGCGTCTGTCCTTGCAGAACACACGCAGATCTACAGCTGGACCGCCGGCAAAACTGGACCGCATTAAATATGACTGAACGAAAGAACATCCATTTAGAAACCTGAGGAATGACAGATTTAGTGTTAAATTAGTTTTCTGTTAAGACTCCACACACACACACACACACGTTGTGTTTTCATGGTTTATGGGGACATTCCATAGGCGTAATGGTTTTTATACTGTACAAACTGTATATTCTGTCCCCCTACACTACCCCTAAATCTACCCATCACACTAAATGTTCTGCTATTTTAGATTTTCAAAAAGATCATTCTGTATGATTTATAAGCTTGTTTCCTCATGGGGACCAAAAAAATGTCCCCACAATGTCAAAATTCACTAGTATTACTATACCTGCGGGGACATTTGGTCCCCATAACATAGGGAATACCCACACACACACACACATTGTGTTTTCATGGTTTATGGGGACATTCCATAGGTGTAATGGTTTTTATACTGTACAAACTGTATAGTCTGTCCCCCTACACTACCCCCACCCCTAAACCTACCCATCACACAAAATGTTCTGCTATTTTAGATTTTCAAAAAGATAATTCTGTATGATTTATAAGCTTGTTTCCTCATGGGGACCAAAAAAATGTCCCCACAATGTCAAACTTGACTAGTATTACTATACCTGCGGGGACATTTGGTCCCCATAACGTAGGGAATACCCACACACACACACACACATTGTGTTTTCATGGTTTATGGGGACATTCCATAGGCGTAATGGTTTTTATACTGTACAAACTGTATATTCTGTCCCCCTACACTACCCCCCACCCCTAAACCTACCCATCACACAAAATGTTCTGCTATTTTAGATTTTCAAAAAGATAATTCTGTATGATTTATAAGCTTGTTTCCTCATGGGGACCAAAAAAATGTCCCCACAATGTCAAAATTCACTAGTATTACTATACCTGCGGGGACATTTGGTCCCCATAACGTAGGGAATACCCACACACACACACACACACACACACATTGTGTTTTCATGGTTTATGGGGACATTCCATAGGTGTAATGGTTTTTATACTGTACAAACTGTATAGTCTGTCCCCCTACACTACCCCCACCCCTAAACCTACCCTCACAAAAAATGTTCTGCTATTTTAGATTTTCAAAAAACATAATTCTGTATGATTTATAAGCTTGTTTCCTCATGGGGACCAAAAAATGTCCCCAAAAGATCAAAATTTATTAGTATTACTATACCTGCGGGGACATTTGGTCCCCATAACGTAGGGAATACCCACACATACACACACACAAGTGTTTTCATGGTTTATGGGGACATTCCATAGGCGTAATGGTTTTTATACTGTACAAACTGTACATTCTGTCCCCCTACACTACCCCCACCCCTAAATCTACCCTCACACAAAATGCTCTGCTATTTTAGATTTTCAAAAAACATAATTCTGTATGATTTATAAGCTTGTTTCCTCATGGGGACCAAAAAAATGTCCCCACGATGTCAAAATTCACTAGTATTACTATACCTGCGGGGACATTTGGTCCCCATAATGTAGGGAATACCCACACACACACACACACACACACACACACACACACACTAACAGTATTTAAATCAAATGAATCAGCGTAGAGTAAGAAATTACATATTCATAGACATGCCTTCATGTACACATTACGTCAACTTTGAAATATATGTTTTTAAATGTGAGATTTCAATTGATACCAATATTCTTTTAATAATGAACTTGAGAAGAACACTCAAATTAATTTAGTGCCCATTTACTGATAATGAAGTGTTAATTCTACAAAAAATACTTTATTGTCATGTCAAATATAGACAAATTACAACTATTATTCATATATATATATATGAATAATAGTTGTAATTGTATACGTGTGTGTGTGTGTCTATATATATATATATATATATATATATATATATATATATATATATATATATATATATATATATATATATATAGACACACACACACACACACACATATATGTATATATATATATATGAATTAAATATATGGACTTTCAATACAACCACCAGTAGACTTCTGATTGAAGTAATGCGGCTCGAGTGCATTAACGTCGCCCACTTTTTCAGCAGAGCTGGTTTCCTATGTATGTTTTCCATTCATTTTTCCCATAGGGATTTCAAAAAGTCCCAATTAAAGCGTTATAAGCCAAGAACCAAACCAACCAGCAATGAGGACAATCTTAACACTACAAACTTTGATTTGAAGCAAAAAAGTATTTGAAAGTCAGGCAAAAAAAAAAACTGTGAACTTAAAGACTTTAGTGAGGGAAAGAACTACAATGAAGCGTTGCAAACAGCATAATCAAACTAAAAATGAGAAATCTAGAACTCATTTAAAAATGACAATTACATACACACACAAACATGTTGAGTGGGTGGAGCTAAAGATCTCTCTGATTGGTGGAATTTTATGTGCAGCATTATGGGTAATGTAGTTTTTCACCATGAATTTCGCCGTTCAACATTTTAAAACTAAGTTGAAATAAAGAGAGTAAAGGCACAATATGTAATTTTTCTCCGCTAGAGGTCGTTTATGCGATACAGAGGCGTAGTTTGATGATGTTATATACTCGATGGCTGCGGTGAGACACTTGTTGCACACTGTAGTAAGATAGATCTATATTAGAGAATCATAATAGAATAAAGAAATAGAGATTCAAACAATAAGACTAAATGTGTTGAGCTATATAACATGATTAGTTTTCTGTCTATAAATGTATTCAAACAGTCGCTCACCTGTCTAATAAAACAGTAACATATTAAAGCATCTTTGGTGTTTCCATAGTTTCTACGAAATAAAACCGGAAATCGAGGGTAAGGCAGGTATGATGTCATTGATAGGTCCATGTCCTGGTTAAAATTGCTTATTTCTCTGGATTTAAACATTCTGGGATAAAGTCAACAAAACATAACACTATTCTAGTGGTTTATGGATATTTGAATCCAAAAATCTTACATATTGTGCCTTTAATAGAAGCAAATACCATCAACTAACAACCTCAAAGATCACAGCAGGACTGTCTTTAAAGTTACTGTTAAAAATCAATTTCCCTATGGAGAATATTAATGGAGTTTTAACTTGTGTACACCATCACACACACATAAACACAGTGATGTGCACGAGCGACTGTGCTCCAAAACAAAGCATGACACGCAGACTGTGAAGCATGAACTCTGATTTCGAACTTTTAGATTCAATCCCGTCAAAATCATATATTTCATACTCATATTGAAATTGAAACAAATGAGATGATGGACACCGGCGCAATATCCGGAATCTTTTCGTTTCTCTTTGTTTTCCAGCAGGAAAGTCTAAACATTCATAAATCAAGATATATTTACTGAAGCAAAATGAAAAAATGAGTTTTTACCTAAAAAAAAAAAAAAAGACCAATTATAATAAAAAATAATCGTGTTTTCCCTTTGACTTTTCTGACGTCGTTTCCCTCTTGAGAGCTGTAATAAGGTACAGCTAAAGGGATTGTCTATTGTTCCTCATTCTCTGATGGAGGAAATCTTCAGCTCCCATACGAGCCAGTCGCCTGTTCATTTATTTCCCCGATCCTAAATGACTGTGATTACATTAACTCTGGACATATTAATTACAATGAGGGTTCTCATTTTCATACGTGCAGCTGAAGCGTCAGGATTTGCATGCTGTAATTAATGATTTCTCTAATGAGATTTCAATAATTGAGAGTGTTAAAAATAACGCGTGTGTTTCACAGTCAGTGTCACGTTGTTGTCGTTTCCTCTAGGAGAAATAAAAAGCATTTCATTTCCATTAGTGAACGCTAGAAACGTCTGGTACCTTCATGCGGTTTGTTTAGTTGTGTGTGTAACTAGTCGTTATTTCTAGTACTCTTAACTCAGGGTTGGGGAGTAACGAAATACAAGTAACTTAGTTTCGTATTTAAAATACAAAATGTGAGATACAAAATTTTAAACGGGTGGTAATCAGATTACAGTTCCATCTGAAAAGTGTTTTAGAACTTTGAGTTTTAATGTCATTTAAACAGCGATTGGTGATTCTCTGACAAAGAGGAGTTCAGTTTCACCAACATTTTAATACTTTTAAGAGGATCATAAAAATGTTGTTATTTTTATTTAGTTCTGTCCTGAACAAGACAAAATGACTGAATTTATTAAAAAAGCTGTCAACTGAACTGTCCTGTCATGACCTGATGATCCACGACTGTTTTTCATGTTTTGTGAGTCATTTTATAATTCACTCGACACTGTCACTTTTTCTCACAATTTGTTTTTTTTGCATTTCACAATTCTGACTTCTTTTTCTCAGAATTGCAAGATTTAAACTCACAATTGCAAGTTATAAAGTCAGAATTGAGAGATATAAACTTGCAAAATTTACAAAAAAATTTTCTTGCAATTGTGAATTTAGTTTGAGTTTATATCTCATAATTCTGACTTTTCTCAATATTGTGAGTTTATATCTCATAATTCTGACTTTTCTCAATATTGTGAGTTTATATCTCATAATTCTGACTTTTCTCAATATTGCGAGTTTATATCTCATAATTCTGACTTTTCTCAATATTGTGAGTTTATATCTCATAATTCTGACTTTTCTCAATATTGCGAGTTTATATCTCATAATTCTGACTTTTCCCAATATTGCGAGTTTATATCTCATAATTCTGACTTTTCCCAATATTGTGAGTTTATATCTCATAATTCTGACTTTTCTCAATATTGCGAGTTTATATCTCATAATTCTGACTTTTCTCAATATTGCGAGTTTATATCTCATAATTCTGACTTTTCTCAATATTGCGAGTTTATATCTCATAATTCTGACTTTTCTCAATATTGTGAGTTTATATCTCATAATTCTGACTTTTCTCAATATTGCGAGTTTATATCTCATAATTCTGACTTTTCCCAATATTGTGAGTTTATATCTCATAATTCTGACTTTTCCCAATATTGTGAGTTTATATCTCATAATTCTGACTTTTCTCAATATTGCGAGTTTATATCTCATAATTCTGACTTTTCTCAATATTGCGAGTTTATATCTCATAATTCTGACTTTTCTCAATATTGCGAGTTTATATCTCATAATTCTGACTTTTCTCAATATTGTGAGTTTATATCTCATAATTCTGACTTTTCTCAATATTGTGAGTTTATATCTCATAATTCTGACTTTTCTCAATATTGTGAGTTTATATCTCATAATTCTGACTTTTCTCAATATTGCGAGTTTATATCTCATAATTCTGACTTTTCTCAATATTGTGAGTTTATATCTCATAATTCTGACTTTTCTCAATATTGCGAGTTTATATCTCATAATTCTGACTTTTCCCAATATTGCGAGTTTATATCTCATAATTCTGACTTTTCTCAATATTGCGAGTTTATATCTCATAATTCTGACTTTTCTCAATATTGCGAGTTTATATCTCATAATTCTGACTTTTCTCAATATTGCGAGTTTATATCTCATAATTCTGACTTTTCTCAATATTGCGAGTTTATATCTCATAATTCTGACTTTTCCCAATATTGTGAGTTTATATCTCATAATTCTGACTTTTCTCAATATTGCGAGTTTATATCTCATAATTCTGACTTTTCTCAATATTGTGAGTTTATATCTCATAATTCTGACTTTTCTCAATATTGTGAGTTTATATCTCATAATTCTGACTTTTCTCAATATTGCGAGTTTATATCTCATAATTCTGACTTTTCTCAATATTGTGAGTTTATATCTCATAATTCTGACTTTTCTCAATATTGTGAGTTTATATCTCATAATTCTGACTTTTCTCAATATTGCGAGTTTATATCTCATAATTCTGACTTTTCTCAATATTGTGAGTTTATATCTCATAATTCTGACTTTTCTCAATATTGTGAGTTTATATCTCATAATTCTGACTTTTCTCAATATTGTGAGTTTATATCTCATAATTCTGACTTTTCTCAATATTGCGAGTTTATATCTCATAATTCTGACTTTTCTCAATATTGTGAGTTTATATCTCATAATTCTGACTTTTCTCAATATTGCGAGTTTATATCTCATAATTCTGACTTTTCCCAATATTGTGAGTTTATATCTCATAATTCTGACTTTTCTCAATATTGCGAGTTTATATCTCATAATTCTGACTTTTCCCAATATTGTGAGTTTATATCTCATAATTCTGACTTTTCTCAATATTGCGAGTTTATATCTCATAATTCTGACTTTTCTCAATATTTTCAGTTTATATCTCATAATTCTGACTTTTCTCAATATTGTGAGTTTATATCTCATAATTCTGACTTTTCTCAATATTGTGAGTTTATATCTCATAATTCTGACTTTTCTCAATATTGCGAGTTTATATCTCATAATTCTGACTTTTCTCAATATTGCGAGTTTATATCTCATAATTCTGACTTTTCTCAATATTGTGAGTTTATATCTCATAATTATGACTTTTCTCAATATTGCGAGTTTATATCTCATAATTCTGACTTTTCTCAATATTGTGAGTTTATATCTCATAATTCTGACTTTTCTCAATATTGTCAGTTTATATCTCATAATTCTGACTTTTCTCAATATTGTGAGTTTATATCTCATAATTCTGACTTTTCTCAATATTGTGAGTTTATATCTCATAATTCTGACTTTTCTCAATATTGCGAGTTTATATCTCATAATTCTGACTTTTCTCAATATTGTGAGTTTATATCTCATAATTCTGACTTTTCTCAATATTGTGAGTTTATATCTCATAATTCTGACTTTTCTCAATATTGTGAGTTTATATCTCATAATTCTGACTTTTCTCAATATTGTGAGTTTATATCTCATAATTCTGACTTTTCCCAATATTGCGAGTTTATATCTCATAATTCTGACTGTTCCCAATATTGTGAGTTTATATCTCATAATTATGACTTTTCTCAATATTGCGAGTTTATATCTCATAATTCTGACTTTTCCCAATATTGCGAGTTTATATCTCATAATTCTGACTGTTCCCAATATTGTGAGTTTATATCTCATAATTCTGACTTTTCTCAATATTGCGAGTTTATATCTCATAATTCTGACTTTATAACTCACAATTGCAACTTTATATCACACAATTCTGAGGGGAAAAGTCAGAAATGGGCGATAAAAACTCTCAATGACCTTTTTTGTGTTTGTTCCACACTTATTAGTATTCTAAAGTATTAAGTTACTAAACTTGAGTAATGTGTTACAAATGACTTTTTAAAGCATGTATTTTGTAATCTGTAGTGAAACACATTTTAAAAGTAACCTGCTCTTAAATGTCAACGAGTGTGTGGTGAGGCGGTCATCTATTAAACATCTCGTATGTCTCTCTTACTGACACATTTCAGGACAGCACATGCTGAGCTCAGCCCATTATTACCAGAACAAGCAGTGACACTGCATCCGCACCCCACCAAATTGGCAGATGCCGGCGAACGGGGACAGAGAGAGAGGGAACAAAACACTGAGAGACTCTCAACAGCCGCTCAGATGGAAATGTTCCCACTTTATCAGCGAGTGTAATTGCTGTCTTGTTTGGTTAAGAGATTAGGAGGTTGAGTCTCTTTGTGTGGTCTTGCTGATTGTACAAACAGAGGGCAGAAAACGCTTAAAACCCCACAGCGGCGGCTCTCGACTCTCGACTCAGACCCCGGGCGGTGGAGCTGGAGAGGGAAACAATCGAGTGACTGAAGAGATTCGTTTCAAAGCGGCTCATGTCAGAAGCAAGCGCTGAAGCTAATAGTTAAGCACATACACGGACGAGAGACACTAGAAGAGCAGTTACGGAGAACAATGTTTCTCGCTCTGGGAAATGAGCCGTTTTCTCTTTACGAAGCCGATCAAATGACTTGAGTTGGTGTAATCGTATTGTGAGTTTACGGTTTGGGGTCGGTTGATTTTTTAGTGAAGTCTCTAGTGCTCACTACATTTAGATTGTATTCATTTAGCAGATGTTTTTATCCAAGGGGAGCAATTCGGGGTTTCGTGTCTTGCTCAAGACCTTAGTCATGATATCGAAGGTGGGAATCGAACCAACAACCTTCAGGTTCCAAGCCCGACTCCCACATGTGTCACATGATCCTTCCGAAATCACTCGCTCAAGAAACATTTCTGATTATATTTTTGTGGAAACTTTGATGCATTCTTTAATGAATTGAGAGTAAAAAGTAAATTGATAACGTAATTGATATTTCAAATAAATTCTGTCGCTTTGGATCGATTTAATGCGTCCATGATGAATAAAAGTATTAATTTCACAAAAAATTACAACCTGCGATTACCTTAAAGAGTTAATTCTACATTCGAATGAATTCTACTGACTCAGTAACGATAAACAATATTTTTTGACACGAATAAACCTGTTTTAATCCAGCGATTGGGTTACATGTTTGACCCAACCTGCTGGGTAGTTTTTATTTAACTCAACTATTGCTTAAAATGAGCCCAAAAATGAACATTTATTAAAAAGTTTACAATAATTAAAAACACTACAATTAATTAAATAAATGTTCCCCTTTTGATTATTACTTGTATGCGTCTTCTGTTCATATTAATCCAGCCATATAGTCATTTTAAACAATTGGGTTGGGTTAAATAAAACTACCCAGCACGTCGGGCAGACATTAACACCAAACTTTGGTTGTTTTTAAGTGTATAAAAGAACCTTATTCTACTATAAAGAACCTTTTGTTCAGTGAAAAGATAGTAAAGGTTGGATCCATCGATGCAATAAAGAACCTTTTTTTTCTTTTTTAAAGAATGAAAGCAAGTGCAGGAACATCAGGCCAACCTCTCTCTTCTCTTTTCTTCTCTCCAGCGATCAGCGGCCCTCTTGTCACGGCGTCTCGAATCACTGTGACAAAGCTGGAGGATCATGTCTGATATCGTCAGATGGCCTGGAAAATTAAAAACCCAATTAAAGGAGCGGCGCGGGGGTCAGCTCTTCTGCATATCAAAAGACCTCCTCTGGCTATTCTGCTCAAATGATATTCGTTAACAGCTCACTTTTCCCGGCTGCAGCCGCCCAGCACTTAGAGAGTAATAAGTGCTTTCCAGCCACGACCCACTGCAAAGCCTCTCCTCAACCGACGGGTCATTACCAAACTGTCATTTTTAGCCCTTTTCTGCACCGCAGACCCGCACAAAGGTCTCGCAGACCCAGAATTAATGTGAAAATCTGATGACACGAGAAATGGCGTAGAAGAAGTAGAAATGGAAAGGAAAAGCTTTATTTGTTCTAATAGCACGATGATAACGTTAAAAGCCGCTCAGTCAAGAAACGCCACGTTTCTTTCGCGAGACTCTGGCACCATAATCGCGTTTCATTGATTCTTGTACAGTGGAGAGGAATGGCCAGCCGGCTTAATGGGATTCATCTGGCCGTGGCGCATTAATATTCAGTCTAATGTTGACAAGCTCAGGTCGTGAAGAACGGCCGGGCAGGAATCAAGCGCTGGTACACAAACACGAGCTCTTCGTCGACGGCCGGATTCTGACGCTGACTCAAAACTTACACTGCAGAATATGAGAAAAATATGTGCAGTCTTGTTTTCCAGGAAAAAATATCAAACATTCTTAAGCAGGGTTGAGGAGTACAAGTTACTTAGTTTCATGTTTTCCACTGTTTTCATGTTTAGTGAGTCATTTTATTATTCACTCGTCTCTGCAACTTTTTCTCACAATTTGTTTTTTTTCTTCCTCACAATTCGGACTTCTTTTTCTCAGAACTGCGAGATTTAAACTCACAATTGCAAGTTATAAAGTCAGAATTGGGAGATATAAACTTCTCATAATTCAGACGTTTCTCAATATTTTGAATGTATATCATAATCGACTTTTCTCAATATTGCGAGTTTATATCTCATAATTCTGACTTTATAATTCTGAGGAAAAAAGTGCAAATTGTGAGATAAAATCTTGCAATGACCTTTTTTGTGTTTGTTCCACACTTATTAGTATTCTAAAGTATTAAGTGACTAAACTTGAGTAATGTAACGAAATACGTTACAAATGACTTTTTAAAGCATGTATTTTGTAATCTATAGTGAAATACATTTTAAAAGTAACCCACCCAGCCCTGCTCTTAAGATACGTTTACTAGAGAAGCAAAATGAATGAAGATGTTAAAAATGAGAATTATCCCATGATTTACTCACACTCGAGCCATCCTATCTTCTTTCAGACGAACACAATCGGAGATGTATTTAAAAATATCCGAGCTTTAATGGCAGTGAATGGGGGCCAAATTTTGAGACCAAAAAAAAAAATGCATCCATCCATAATAAATATAATCCACACGACTCCAGGGGATTAATAAAGGCCTTCTGAAATGAAGCCATGGATGTTTATAAGAAAAATATCCATATTTAAAACTAATATATATATATATATATATATATATGTGTGTGTGTCTTTGTGTCACGCCGAAAGTTATTGTAGTTAATAAAGTAAAAACACGGAAGCTCAGTTGAGAGAGCGAAACGAAGTCTAAAATGATATTATTTAAAGAGAAATGTCAGAGGATTTCAATATAAGAGACGAGGAGCTTGAGTTTTTTGCTCAGCTGTATTTGTTTGAACCACGAGAGACGTCAAAGCTCACAACATCCTGCGTCAAACATTGCTTCACTCTTTTTGCGTACGGTTATCACTTCGCTTCAGAAGGCCTTTATTAACCCCCTGGAGACGTATGGATTATTTTTATAATGGATGGATGCATTTTGTTTGGCCCCCATTCACTAGCATTATAAATCTGTTTTAAGAAGATAGTCATATACATCTAAATTTCATTTTGGGTGAACTATCCCTTTAAGTCTTAAAAATGCATAAACCTAAAGTGACTTTAAGCTCAAGAGTGGCAAATATCCACTAATGGCGTATGAAAAATAAACTTGTTTTTCAGTTATTTTTTCTGACCCCAATTGCAGATTTTATTTTGTCGAGAACATTTATGCTTAAAACAATAAAGAAAAAATAAATGCATTTTTGTTCTCGATTTAAGCTCAAACTCTTCAGTCACTGTATCTGGATTTAACCATGTTTGTGCTGCAAAACAAGACAAAAACGCCGAGGAAGGAGATCTTGTTTTGCAGCGTGAACGCGAGCTCACATTAAGTGCCCTTTTTCATCCAAAGATTGTTTTTTTTTTCTCCTTTTCAGCTTTTTTCTTTTATTCAAGCAATTGACAAGTCAGGTCTTTTAGCCTCATCTCATTTACATTTAATGGCATGATAATACACATTAGCAGACTATTTTAAATAATTACATCCTCACAACCCCCCCCCCCCCCCCCCCGCAACCTTTTTTCTCCAAAATGTGCCTTTTTCTCTCTCTCTCTTTTTGAGAACTTTCATATTTCAAAGTGCAATAATAGCAAGTGCTTCTGTCATGGAAACAATATCTAATACGTGAGCCGAAAAGGGAAGCAATTTTCCAACGGTGACTGGGGTGAATAGGACATTAAGTCCTTTTCTCTGCTGCTGTTGGGTATTTTCTCTGTCAGTTGACGAGGGTTGGCCGTGAATGCCGGGGAGTTAAAGACGGCAGCGGTGACAGCTCACCTGTCAGAGCAGCCCGAGCCCGTTTCATTCCGCCTAAAATTGGAAATATCCCAGCTGCGAGACGGGAGAGGGCTGGAAAATCATCCCGAGCCGTTTGTGCTAAGAAGCGTATGCACACGCGGCTGCCTGCGTTAACAAGCCGAGAGATGGAGTGAGATACGGAGGGGCTGAAGAGCGAGAGAGACAGACAGGCTTGTTGACAGACAAATACTGCCGCGTCAGCGGAACCACACGGACCGTCAATTATCAAACCAGTGAGAATTGATTACCTACAGTTTGGACAGATTCACAGACACCGAGTCAATGATAGTTGACAAATAACATCCCGGTTTTGAGGGAACATGTCTGTTTCAACCACCGTTTTGCATTTTTCAAGTTATAACATTACAATTATTGGTTACACTTGTGTCTTGTTACTCTAGTAATAGCTATAAATGATGAATAAATACATGCAACTAAGGCAAACCCTAATCCTAAGTAGTTCATTAATATTACTCAGTATATACACGTATATTACACTGCACCTCAAAATAAAGGGTTGCACTAAAGGTGTCGTTGTCACACTGTAATTATACTTTGAAGTACTAGGATTGGGGTTTGGGTTAGTTGTATGTAATTATGCATCATTTATAGTTATTCCTATTGAAACTACATGTAACATATGTAACTAATATGACACTGAATAATAAAGTGTTACCAAATAAAGTGTAACATTTAAACATAAGGGCCGAGTAATATTAATTAACTGTATTTACTACAGGGTTATGGTTTGGTTTATGGTTAGTTGCTCATAAAAATGCATAATTTACTGTAATTACTAGTACATGGTTATTATAGTGCAGGGTTATTATTATGAAAAAAAAAATAATAATAATATAAACTTACATTTATTTTATTTCCACTAGTTGCTTGATGTAATATCTGCATAAAAAAATATTGAAATGAAAACTGAAAAAGATATTAACATATAACTCACGATATTAATAAAATTTGAGTGTCCCAAATACATCACAACATCAAATGCATGAAAGAAAAATATTTTTATGTTCCATATAATATTATGTAATTGCAGGACACTGGCGATGTTTCCATCCATACTTTAAAATGTAACTTTATACGTAAAAAATTGGAATATTTCACAAAACATTTGTAAATAAAGCAGCTTTTCCAACTCAAAATCATCACTAGCGCAAAATATCAGTCATAAAAATGGAAGTTACTGCAATCCCTCCATCGTAAAAGAGTTTCAGCGTCTCAGACGGATGCTGGTGTTTGTGAGCACGACCGTGTGAGACGCTTCCGGCGGGAATTAAACCGGATCGTTCTGATGACAGACTGCTTTCAGAACCACCGATCCAACATTTGAGATGCTGCGATGCGATTGGTCGGCTGGTTAGTCCGATAGAGGAAAAGTCACGTGAGCCTTTAAGGGATTTATTCGGAAAATGTGTTTCCATCGTAGTTTATGCGCATGTCTGCTTCTCGGATAAAAAAATATCCACATTTTTAAATGTATGTGCATCTTGGCGTTTTTATGTCATATTCCAAAATTCGAATAAAAGTAGGTGGATGGAAACAAAGATGTCCCGACTGCGTCTCATAATGCCCAAAACGAAGTGTGTGTACAGCAGGAAGGTGTTTATCCGTCACTCATTTTCTCGGAGAGCGAGTTGCTCATGAGGAAGAATAATCACGGCTCCCTCTCCGAATCTTTCCACTGTACTGGTCAAACAAATTAAATTACCGCTGCAGTGTGTGAGTAATTTTATGTAAATTACAGTGTTAATGTTCTGCGTGGCGCCGCTGCCGGCTGTGGACGTTTTATTGTTGTGTTCTGTGGTCCATCTGTAATGAACATGTACTGTATATCTTGCTCAGTTCTGCCTCCTCCTCCTCCTCCTCCTCCTCCTTCACAGCGCAATCATATTTCTCCGGCCCTCCGTCGGTTTGGCTCGCGGCTGACACAATTAAACCCGTCAGAAGATGTTACAGGCGCGAGCTCAACACCGACAGGCCTCTCGTTGCTGCTTTAGGACGTGGATCTGTTTGCCTAAGTGAAGCACGGCAAAAACCGTGTTCTTAATGAGCCAGAAAAAAACATCAATACATCCTCAAAACAACATACATCTTCCCGAGAAGGAAAACCGTGTCAGATTTTGAGGCTTGTTGTCAGAGAATATATCCTGAAGTGCATTTCATCTCGTGGATCTGGCAGATTTTTTGCTTCATTTGTTTTTTTTTCACTTCAAATATCAAGAATGTTATGTGGAGTTTTGATAAGACAAAGTTGCCTATAAGATTATTGCAGATATTTAAGGCAAGACACTATAGGAGAAAAGGGCAAAGATTTAATAATAATAGATTTGCCCAAGACAAAAACGTTATTTCTGAATGTTAATTCTGAATGTTGTAAAGATCCAGTTTTTTAAAAGTGATATATATATATAGATACACACATGTAGAGGCTACATATATATATATAGAGGCTACATATATATATATAGAGGCTACATATATATATATATATATACATATATATATATATATATATATATATATATATATATATATATATATATATATATATATATATATATATAGAATGTTCTAAAACAGAACAACATTTAACAAGTAGCAACATTTAAAAAAGGTTAGACAGACTAAAATGTTCCATGAACGATGTATAAATAACATTTTTGCGCTGCTATAAAACAAGTTTCCTGAGATGTTATGCTTAAATATGCAAATGAGTCATTATCTAAATTAAACACTCACTAATTTCCAGAACATAAATGTGAACATTGGATGAAGCCGGGTTCATAATTGTTGACAAAGTTTTTTACATTTGGGATTTTTATCACTCCATAAATCAGAAAATACTGTCAACAGACAGAAAAAAGTTTTTCAGGACTAAAAATTTTGTATAAATCAGGTTATGACATATGAACAGACCTTCAGAATGTAGATATGAATAAAAATGTAAAGTTTGGTGGAGATTTTTCTGACTTGGAATTCAAATCTATAGATGCAAATAGATAAAGTGCAATAAAATAATAATAAATGTTTTTTTCTACACTATTCTGATGTTATGCATGCTGACCAGCGCATGAAAACACACCGATTTTAGCGTCTTGATGTCTCTAAAGAAAGGCAGAGATTTAATTTTATGTACAGTAAGAGGTGAATCAGTCGTTAATATAATATAACAGGTTAGTCCAGCTGTTTTTACATCATGTGCGGGTGAATACAGAGCGATGTTATACGTTACGGCACTTCCTCTCCTCATCACAATTTATGTGCAAACGGGCGGCTGAAATTTACACCAGGTTTTTCTTGCAGTAATCTGTGGAATGAAGAAGTGTATCCTTGTATTTCATTAACTCCTGCCTAATGACATCAGCGCGTCTCTCCACGGGGTCTGCTGACGGAGCCGTCGTGAGCGCCGAGCAGAAATTAATGCGCCGGGGTTAAACGCTGGAACTAACTCGTGTTTCAACAAAAGGCCAGCCATTACAGCGAGCCATAAAAACCATCAGATCCATCTTGATTTCACACGCCTCCAGTTTCTGCTTTTCTGTCATTTCCTCTTCTTTTTCCGTATTTGCTCATCAAAAAATGATAAGAAAAGGTTCTGTATGGAACTGTAAAGGGTCATCCCACATTAAGGATTCCCATCATTTAATGGATTTAGTTTCCCCAAATTCACTCATGTTTATGCTCGTAACTTTTCCTAGAAACAAACTGCTTTTTCATGCCGATTCGTCGATTTTTCCAACATTTTGAATTTTCCGAAATCCTAACGCGTTTGTCCAATTTGCACGAAATTTGGAATGTAGCATCTACTCACACTCCAGGCAAAAACTTAATAAAAGATTTTTGATTGGCCAATCCGTTCATGTAACGCGTCAACGAATTTGATGGCGAGCGCGCAAAAATGGATTTGATGCTGCATCTTCACAATGATTTGGTGAATTGGCACCAAACTTGGTATATGTCATTACTGGCATGAATTGGGGGGAGATGCATAATATCGTAACAGCGCCACCTACTGGTGCTGAGATAGGAAAAATGGCTATTTTTGCTAATAAGTTTTTAATGCCATGTCCCAAAATCATGAGGATCCTTAGATTCCTTGAGGCATGTCGAGTGTCGAATGATATCCAATTTACATATTGGTACAAAACTGGCATGATTCATTGAGTCAATGTCCTGAGAGGACCTGTAACGTTTTAGGTCAGCGCCCCCTAGTGGTCAAGAGATAACGAAATTCATGAAAATGCTTATAACATATGAAAATTCAACATATTGCTATTTAACTTCATTAAATTTGTTGGCTTATTGCCATATTCTACCATACTTACTGTCAGCTATTTTGAATTTTATTCAGAACCTACTTTTAGAACTCCTCCTGCAAAATTTGGTATATACCATCTACAGACACTCAAGACAAAAATGTAAAAGATTTTTGATAAACCCAACCGTTGTTTTATACTGTGTCAACAAATTTGAGATGCAAGCACGCCAAAATGGATATGCGTCTGTATCTTCGCAAACGTTTGGTGTATTGGCACGAAACTTGGTATACGTCATTACCGGCATGAATTGGGAGTATATGCATAGTATCGTTACAACGCCACCTACTGGTGCTGAGATAGGAAAAATGGCTATTTTTGCTAATAAGTTTTTAATGCGATGTCCAAAAATCATAAGGATCTCCTTAGATTCCTTGAGGCATGTCGAGTGTCGAATGATATCCAATTTTCCTTGGTCGACCATTATGAATTTTGTCATAAAATGCTGCGTTTTACAAATGCATGAACATATTGGTACAAAACTCGGCATGATTCATTGAGTCAATGTCCTGAGAGGACCTGTAACGTTTTAGGTCAGCGCCCCCTAGTGGTCAAGAGATAACGAAATTCATGAAAATGCTTATAACATATGAAAATTCAACATATTGCTATTTAACTTCATTAAATTTGTTGGCTTATTGCCATATTCTACCATACTTACTGTCAGCTATTTTGAATTTTATTCAGAACCTACTTTTTAGAACTCCTCCTGCAAAATTTGGTATATACCATCTACAGACACTCAAGACAAAAATTTAAAAGATTTTTGATAAACCCAACCGTTGTTTTATACTGTGTCAACAAATTTGAGATGCAAGCACGCCAAAATGGATATGCGTCTGTATCTTCGCAAACGTTTGGTGTATTGGCACGAAACTTGGTATACGTCATTACCGGCATGAATTGGGAGTATATGCATAGTATCGTTACAACGCCACCTACTGGTGCTGAGATAGGAAAAATGGCTATTTTTGCTAATAAGTTTTTTAATGCGATGTCCAAAAATCATAAGGATCTCCTTAGATTCCTTGAGGCATGTCGAGTGTCGAATGATATCCAATTTTCCTTGGTCAACCATTATGAATTTTGTCATAAAATGCTGCGTTTTACAAATGCATGAACATATTGGTACAAAACTCGGCATGATTCATTGAGTCAATGTCCTGAGAGGACCTGTAACGTTTTAGGTCAGCGCCCCCTAGTGGTCAAGAGATAACAAAATTCATGAAAATGCTTATAACATATGAAAATTCAACATATTGCTATTTAACTTCATTAAATTTGTTGGCTTATTGCCATATTCTACCATACTTACTGTCAGCTATTTTGAATTTTATTCAAAACCTACTTTTTAGAACTCCTCCTGCAAAATTTGGTATATACCATCTACAGACACTACAAGATTTTTGATAGACCCAACCAATACAATACTGTGTCAACAAATTTGACCGCAAGCACGCCAAAATGGATACGCGTCTGTACCTTCGCAAACGTTTTGCGTATTGGCACGAAATTTGGTACACGTCATCACAGGCATGACTTGAGGGTGCATGCAGAGTTTCGTCACAGTGCCACCTTTATTTTTTCTAAAAGCGAGTGTCACGTCCACACGGATCAGGGTTTCAATGGTTTTTAATGATTCATTTCCGACAGGACAAAATGATACTATGCAGAGCAAAGTTTTTCTCTGTAAATTCTGACAAAATCCTAACTGGAGGACTGCGAGTAGAACAGGCTTCAGTGACAACATGTCTGATTCATACGGTCCCATAAAATAATACAGAATAAACCAACTGAACTGAAGCGGAAATGAGCTCGTCTAGAGAAGCTCCCGGTCCTGCTAATTGGAAGATCATTTTCATAAAAGCTTTCGACAGTGTCTGTCCTTCACTTTCTCCGTCTGCAGATGAACCGGAGCGCAGACTTTGCAGAAACTCAAAAGTCCACAGGTGTAATCGACTCGTTTTCCAGCCGTGTTTGTCCCCCTAATTAGCCGTTCCCCCTTGAGCTGTAACAAGGGCCCTAACGAGAGTGTTTTTTGCAGTAATAATCGCTGCAGATACCTGCGGGGTGAGAGCGCACTGCTGTTTCTCATCCTGTCAGGCAAACTGTGGAGCGCTGGGGCTTAATGATCCTGAAAACAAGACTGGGGGTGAAGCGTGCCAGCTGTCCCGCCACTGCGTCTATGCGCACTTAATCTAGGTGTTTCAATGTTTCTGACGATTTTCCCTCTGTGCAAACGGGAAACAGTCACACCGTCGGTGATGAAACATTTGGTAGTGATTAGACTAGAATCAGAGCTGGATTCGACCAGCTGACAGCACTCCTGCATTATCATCACTTTACAGCGCTTTGTACAATACAGAAAAATAAAAAAAGTGCATCAATTATGAAGCTAATTCAGTTCAGCTGTAAATGGTGTCATTATTCAGATCAATTCAGCTCAAGTTTTGTGCTCATCCAATATGAGTGAGTGGTGTTAAAGCTCTAATATTACCGAATATTAATGATCTTTTAAACCCTCATCCATAATATATGTTCTACAAACCTAAAGAGTTGGTTTTCTGCTCGATTTAAGCAGATCACGGTTTTGGGTTTTGTACACTAAAAAAACATACTGGGTTGAAAATGGACAAACTCAGTGACTGGGTTGAATGTTTGACCCAACCTGCTGGGTAGTTTTATTTAACTCAGCTGTTGTTTACTGTATTGCTCGCTTAAAATGATCCCAAGTTAGGTTGGAAATGAACGTTTATTAATATGTTTATTAAGTTTAATGAATATTAATTCAACTTAAATTGCTTACTAATAAATGTTCAGTACCGTTTATGTCTGATTTTTAATTTTGGGTTCATTTTAAGCAAGCAATACAGTCATTTTTAAACAATAGTTGGGTCAAACATTTGGGTCCATTTTCAACCCAACTTTTCAGAGTGTACATTCTCCTAATTTGCTGTAAGTGCATATTAAAAAATATAAACAGTAACATTTTATGGTTACACTTCATTTTAAGGTACTGAGTAATATTAATCAACTACATGTACCTATAGGATTAGGGTTAGTTGCATGTAATTGTGCATCATTTTTCATGAAACAAAGACACTAAAATAAAGTGTTATCCAGGTTAGAATCGTGATCTGTAAAATAAAACCGTTTCCTCACTCAAAAAATGTGCTGCAAATTATAAAATCCTTATTGTTGAGGCCAGTCTAGCTGTGATGTGCATCATGGGAATATGGCAGCGAGGACAGAGAGAAGGATGGACGGATAAAGGAGGAGGAAGGCATCACAGATGTGGTGTGGAGCCTGAGGCGTGAGGCGTCATTACCGTGAGAGTCTGATGAAGACTGCCACTGAGAGAAGAATCTCTGGATCTGTCCCCTGACGCAGGGCGTCCCGACCGCTCACTATCTGAAGACAAGCAAAGACGCTTCGGTAAACAGCTGATGAGTTAAAAAAAAAAAAAGAAAAGAGAATAAACACTGCCTCAGAAGACATGCAACATTCCTAAATCAAGATCCATTCCGGAGAATGACTGAAGCGCAATTTTCCAATGGAATCGGAATCAATTCAAAGGGAATTTTTCAGAGAGTTGCTCTTGTTCTAAGCACCTCATTTTGCTTCTCCAATAAAATCTTGATTTGAGAATGTAGATGTTTGTGCCGAGGAAGAGCATCGGGTTAGTGTCAGAGGGAATAACTGGCATTATTTGCATACATCGATGACATCTTTCTTTCGGGAATAAGCCTCGAATGAAGGTTGAGAAATATTGGCTGAGACTCGGAAGCATCGCGGGAATCGCACTGGGAACAAAGCAAATGTGCTTGACATCTCTACAGCAAAGAACGATTAAAACGCATCTGAGATGCCTCCACACCAACATCAAACTAATTTCTTAAAAAAAGCACACGGACACGAACACAAAAAGTGAGCGCTAACCACTCGCCATCTGGCTCCCGCCCAAGCCAGCGGTCGCAAAAGAGAACAATAGCGCTCGTTTGGATCATTTATCACGCTGGTGAGCTCGTGCTTCCATGAGACCCGCTCATTAAGACTAGTGAACATTCACACAGGGTTCACACACAACATCGTCCCAATGAAAGAAGCGAACGGAGGCAATCCGAAGAGCAAGATTGAGTAGGTGCAGCGCTCGCTCTGAGCTATGGTAATGGAAGTGCAGCGGTTCGGCTGGAGCATGTGACTGAACTGAAGGCAGCAGATGTCTTGCGCGGAGGCTCTTTGTTGCCAAAGCAGCGGGAACCCGCACTTCTGTTGGCGCACTTCACACCGCATTCATTTGCCTGCCAGCTGCGAATTTAGCAGCAACTTTTCATCTCATCTGTCGGCACAGACACCAGCGCAAAGTTTTCACAATTAGCGAGATCCAAAAACAGACGCTAAAAAAGTGGTTGAACGTTTAGTCGGCGTGTGGTAAAGTGCATCCCAAAACAGGCTGTCACATATCTTTACAGACTAGAAGACGGCAGGGCCTTGAATTGAAGCGGACTCGACAACTGAAAAACAAAGTTTGCCTCTCAAAGAGCTGCTTTCGCTTACGAACGGATCGTTTACTCAGCCTAATTTCATTCCGAGCCTTTCATTTTTCTGTGAAAGATTTCGAAGAATGTATTGGGCAGTTTTTTTCAGACTTTCAAGTGCCCAAAAGTTTAATGAAAGCCATATAAAAGCTTTAAAACGTCCTGCACCGCACTCCAAGTGTTTGCAATTCAAACTGAAAAAAACGAGTCAATTCATTACAATTCATATATCAACTACTTTTATGATACGAAACGCGTATGAAAAAATTGCAAGGTCTTGAGACGTGTTTATTAATAGTTGAAGTCGTTTTAACTTGAGCATCACTTTTTTTTTTTTTACAACGCAGGGTCATGCGCTATGGAGGACCAGGAGTGCCACATAAAAATAAAACGAAGAATCAATTAATTCATTTAATAATTCACACATAAAAATGTATACAAATAAATCACTTTTATATAGGCAAATAAATAGAGTTGTTTATTCAATTCCTGTTTTTAAACGTAGATTAATAGAACAATAAAAAGACACATTTGTAAATCTTTTTAAAATGCCAAATGCTTTTCTTTATCCATTTGTCAATCGAGGGCTAAAATGCCATTGGACGGCACACACGTGGGAGCAACCAATCAGCTTTCGCCTCAATTTGAAGAGCCGACCCTCTCTAGAAGAGTTCGAGCAGTTTATTTGCCTGTATAAAAGTGACTTATTTATATACATTTTTATGTGTGAATTATTAAATGAATTAATTTTATTTTTATGTGTCACTCCTGGTCCTCCATAATGCGCGAGACCCGAGCGCAACGGTTAAAGATTACGCGTTTACAATGAAAAACAATGGAAAAGTAGCGCAGTGGAATGGAAATACACGTTCTGTTTAAAAGTAATTAAATTAATAATTTAACTTTATTAATTAATAATAATAATAATAATGAATTAAAATTTGCTGAGAATTCATGTCATGTCATCCAAGATGTTTATGTCTTACTTTCTTCAGTGGAAAACGTTCCAGGATTTTTCTCCATATAGTGGACTTCAATGGGGTTCAACGGGTGCAGTTTCAGTGCAGCTTCAAAGACTCTACATGATCCCAGACGAGGAATAAGAGTCTGATCTAGAGAAACCATCAGACATTTTATAAAAAACAACAACCAAAAAAAGTTTTATGTTTGACTTAGTCTTTGTAAACACTGGATCAGAACTTCCTCCTACATCACATGTGACCGTTCTAACATGATTACGTAATGCGTGGCACATCACAGAGCAGTGCAAGACCAGCATTTGTGGTTAAATTAACCATTTAACTTTATTAAATAATAATAATAATGAATTAAAGTTTACTGAGAATTCATGTCACGTCATCCAAGATGTTTATGTCTTACTTTCTTCAGTGGAAAACGTTCCAGGACTTTTTCTCCATATAGTGGACTTCAATGGGGTTCAACGGGTGCAGTTTCAGAGCAGCTTCAAAGACTCTACATGATCCCAGACGAGGAATAAGAGTCTGATCTAGAGAAACCATCAGACATTTTATAAAAAACAACAACCAAAAAAAGTTTTATGTTTGACTTAGTCTTTGTAAACACTGGATCAGAACTTCCTCCTACATCACATGTGACCGTTCTAACATGATTACGTAATGCGTGGCACATCACAGAGCAGTGCAAGACCAGCATTTGTGGTTAAATTAACCATTTAACTTTATTAAATAATAATAATAATGAATTAAAGTTTACTGAGAATTCATGTCACGTCATCCAAGATGTTTATGTCTTACTTTCTTCAGTGGAAAACGTTCCAGGACTTTTTCTCCATATAGTGGACTTCAATGGGGTTCAACGGGTGCAGTTTCAGTGCAGCTTCAAAGACTCTACATGATCCCAGACGAGGAATAAGAGTCTGATCTAGAGAAACCATCAGACATTTTATAAAAAACAACAACCAGAAAAAGTTTTATGTTTGACTTAGTCTTTGTAAACACTGGATCAGAACTTCCTCCTACATCACATGTGACCGTTCTAACATGATTACGTAATGCGTGGCACATCACAGAGCAGTGCAAGACCAGCATTTGTGGTTAAATTAACCATTTAACTTTATTAATTAATAATAATAATGAATTAAAGTTTACTGAGAATTCATGTCACGTCATCCAAGATGTTTATGTCTTACTTTCTTCAGTGGAAAACGTTCCAGGATTTTTCTCCATATAGTGGACTTCAATGGGGTTCAACGGGTCCAGTTTCAGTGCAGCTTCAAAGACTCTACATGATCCCAGACGAGGAATAAGAGTCTGATCTAGAGAAACCGTCGCACATTTTATAAAAAAAACAAATATAAATATTAATTCTGAAGTGAATTAATCCTTTACTCTCATTATTAGAAACAGTGGTCACTGTTTTCACCTTTAGATTTCCACAGAAGAAAGTCAAATGGATGTTTTTACACAATACGACTCATTTTGTGCACATTTAAAGACACCTTTGTATATAAAATTTCTCCTTTTACTTCCCCCGGTCGAACAGTGTCTGGTGAACAGTCCAGTGAGGCAAAATTACAATGTGACATTAAATGTAGCTACTCACCGAGAAGCGCGTTCATTCATTTCGCATCGTCCTTTTGGTAAACAACTGCATCACGTGTCACTGAACGGATTCGCGCGTCGCGGAGTGTCACTCACGTTCGATGCAATATGTTCAACGAATTTTCACGGACAAAATTCGTCAATTCCCATTAGAATCCACAACATCCTGCATTTCACGGAACGACGAAAGATTTCCGGTTTTATAACGGAAAAGTTCGTCACGCGACCAAACGAAGCGATCGGCGCCTCATACATCGCGTCGTTATTGACAACATTGACCTTTCGTCGAATGAGCTCATGTTTACACGTTCTCCAGTTAAGCCACCTGATCCGAACATCTCAACATCAAACATGCTTCTGCTTCCGGTCCAGTTTGCGTTCACACTTCACACCGAAGTCACACCGCAGTTTTGAGGAAATTATCCAGAATCATAGCCAAGGGATGTTCATTTGTTACTAAGGGAAAAGATGCTGATATTCACTGCATGATTATGAGCAGGGCTGGGTGGGTTACTTTTAAAATGTATTTCACTACAGATTACAAAATACATGCTTTAAAAAGTCATTTGTAACGTATTTCGTTACATTACTCAAGTTTAGTGACTTCATCTAAATACTTTAGAATACTTTGGAATACTAATAAGTGTGAAACAAACACAAAAAAGGTCATTGCAAGTTTTTATCTCAGAATTCTGACTTTTTACCTCAGAATTGTGAGTTATAAAGTCAGAATTATGAGATATAAACTCGCAATATGGAGAAAAGTCAGAATTATGAGATATAAACTCACAATATTGAGAAAAGTCAGAATTATGAGATATAAACTCACACACTAAATTCACAATTGCAAGAAAAAAGTCAGTATTGCAAGTTTATATCTCCCAATTTTGACTTTATAACTTGCAGTTGTGAGTTTAAATCTCGCAATTCTGAAAAAAACTAATTGTGAGAAAAAGTTGCAGTGACGAGTGAATTATAAAATGACTCACAAAACATGAAAACAGTGGAAAACATGAAACTGAACTCGTCTTTTTCAGACGGTCAGAGTCAGAGAATCACCAATCGCTGTTTAAATGACATTAAAACTCAAAGTTCTAAAACACTTTTCAGATGGAACTGTAATCTGATTACCACCCATTTAAAATGTAACTGTAATCAAATACAGTTACTCACATTTTTTATTTTAAATACGTAACTAAGTTACTTGTATTTTGTTACTCCCCAACCCTGATTATAAAACCTAGCCCTAAACAACATGTAAAAATAAGCAGAAAAATAAATAAAAACATCAAACACGCAAGATATCACAGGACCCTGAAGACCCTCAACTGTGTGAAAGAAGATCAGAAATCATAACATCTATCATTTTTGACCTTTTAAAGACAAGCTGTATAAACCCCTACTGGGGTTATTGCTGCTTTTGTTTGTTTAGCCTATGGGATTATTGGTAAAAAAAAATTTAAAAAAAGTTCACCAGCGTTAATCTACTAACTCCCCTGACTGCTTTGTCGGACAAAATGACGGATTCGGAGTTACGATTGGTTAGATCGCCTGTCAATCAAACTGCTTGCGAAGGGTCAATTGGATTTATTATTTTACAATCATCCTTTGAATTGTTTTATGCACTGTTTTTATATGCCTATATATATATATATATATATATATATATATATATATATATATATATATATATGCCTTGGGCTGTTAGGGAAAACTTAAATAAAAAAAAGATAACACATTTACTATGACTGTGTACAAAAAAGGTAGCTTCAAGAATGATCTAGAAAATCTCAAAATAATTCATATATCACAGACTAAAGTTATGGGATGGGAGTAAATTATTTGCAGTGTCATCACATCCGGATAAGCACACTGCCCTGCAAAAGTGAAAACTATGTGAAATGAGAATGTTCACTGAATAAAACAGGTGAAATGGGATTATTGGATCGCATTTATGCCACCTCTAAAAAGACTGTGGGAGTCATAACATTTAACATGTGGCTGTGAAAGTAGTGGATTTAGTGCGTATTATTTTTCAATCAGATTCAAGAGCAGTTTCGAACACTGAATGCTGCGGTGGACACAGACTGTACTGTATATCTGACATTTTTTGCCTTGTAAACTTAAAAATTTCGTTTACTTCGGAGTTCAGGAAGATATCTCGAGGAGACCCGCAAAATCGTGCACTCAAAAAAATATTTCAGTCTAAACATAAGTTTTAATTACATAGCAATTTTCCATCCATTTGGATGACATCGTTTTAACATAAACAAACTTATAAATTTAATGTGATTCATATTTCTCAGTCATATGTAGATGAAATAGATAAGATTTATGTAATAGTTCACAGAAAAATGCCCAGGTTAAAGTAGCGTTGAAGCAGCGTCAGAGTTCATGAGATCATTAAGTGATGATTGAGCAGTACTGATGAACGCCTGCTGTTAACAAGCAGAATCACTGAAGGACAGAGAAACACAAGAACTACAACTGATGATAAAAGACATTTACTCTCTCACGCTAGTTTTATCAGCTGGGAATTTTCTGACTCGCTTTTGTCTTGCTCATTATCAAGACATGCTTTGGAAAAATAAGTGCAATTGAAAACTGAAATGCATTTCGCCCTTGTATTATTCGGTTATAGAGAGGTCACGTTTTGCTGCGTCTCATCATTGTGCAATTAACCAAAAACAGACAAGCATTTGTGTAGAAATGGCAAACCGAGACTTTCCAGCCCAAACTAGGGTGATGTTTCCAGTGCAAAGGCTCACTGAAAACATCCTTGCTTCATTGAAGAACAGAGCATATTCCTTCCTTCATACAGTGTCACTTTGACATGTGTGCAGTAATGAGAGAACATTGTGTTTTCAACGCTCGGGATGATAAAAAGTTTTTGATTAAAGCGAGGGACGTTGAGTTAGACCCGCATGTCGAGCGAGAGGATTCATCTGCAGGGAGTGTTTTACCGGCTCTCCTGTTGAAACGCTGCCCTGTGAGTAATGGCGTGTCCATCAGAGAGGATCTCGGGCCATTGCTGGGATTTTCCTGGGCGGTAATACATAAGCTGGGGACAATAAAGGATTCATAATGTATAGTTTTAGCTCAGTCATTTCAGCTGTTGTACAAGGAGCGGTATTAAAGCAATTCCACACTGCGGGCTCCATACATGACAGCAGCTATTGTCACACTGTGTCTCTGAGGAGAGCCGCCCTCGCTTATACATATTCACACAACGTCTCTATAAGACGAGCACTCGTCATGCGACGGGCTCTGTAATTGCTGCAAATCATGCGTTTCCAGTGTCTTAACACTTCAACGGGCAGGAGAGTTGAATTAATACGGCTAATAATAACACAATCTATTAGTTGTCTATTGGTGTCTTCTTTATTGGTGTCTGAGAAGCAGCTGTCTAGGTTCAGATTGGACTCAATTTGACTTTATGCATCTCAAAATGGATGGGAGATGATATTTTTCCACGTTATCCATTGAAAAATCATCTCATTTAGCCTGAAATGGGACAGTTGATTATTAGACGACAACAACATGATCTCTCTTTAATGTGTTTAGGTCATTGAAGAATAAGGTTTTTAAAAGTGTATTAAAAAACATAATGGAGATATAATTAATTTTGAAGTTTTATTAAGTGTTAACAATGAGATATTGTGGTTTCTATAATCAGTTAACTCTGCTTTTGACATTTTTTGCAAGATGGACAAAATTTGTCACCAAAAAAAGTTATTTGAGAATTTTTTTCCGGTTTTACCGTATGACACTTTTGTTTATACCAAACGATGATGTTTTCAAACAATGCTAACAGGCTATCTAGCTAGCAAAAGCACAATTAAACATTTTATATTTAGTGCAAGTTTTTAAAAATATTACATTTTCCATGATTTATAGTGGTTGTACCAAATGACCTGATGTTTTTTCACATGATGGATAAAATTTGTCACCAAAAAAGTTATTCGAGAATTTTTTTCCGGTTTTACCGTATGACACTTTTGTTTATACCAAACGATGATGTTTTCAAACTATGCTAACAGGCTATCTAGCTAGCAAAAGGACAATCAGACATTTTATATTTAGTGCAAGTTTTTAAAAATATTACATTTTCCATGATTTATAGTGGTTGTACCAAATGACCTGATATTTTTTTACAAGATGGATAAAATTTGTCACCAAAAAAGTTATTCGAGAATTTTTTTCCGGTTTTACCGTATGACACTTTTGTTTTTACCAAACAATGATGTTTTCAAACAATGCTAACAGGCTATCTAGCTAGCAAAAGGACAATCAGACATTTTATATTTAGTGCAAGTTTTTAAAAATATTACATTTTCCATGTTTTATAGCGGTTGTACCAAATGACCTGATGTTTTTTTTTTACAAGATGGACAAAATTTGTCACCAAAAAAGTTATTCGAGAATTTTTTTTCGGTTTTACCGTATGACACTTTTGTTTACACCAAACGATGATGTTTTCAAACAATGCTAACAGGCTATCTAGCTAGCAAAAGGACAATCAGACATTTTAAATTTAGTGCAAGTTTTTAAAAATATTATATTTTCCATGTTTTATAGCGGTTGTACCAAATGACCTGATGGTTTTTTACAAGATGGACAAAATTTGTCACCAAAAAAGTTTTTAGAATTATTTTTCGGTTTTACCGTATGACACTTTTGTTTACACCAAACGATGATGTTTTCAAACAATGCTAACAGGCTAGCTAGCTAGCAAAAGGACAATCAAACATTTTATATTTAGTGCAAGTTTTTAAAAATATTACATTTTCCATGTTTTATAGCGGTTGTACCGAATGACCTGATGTTTCAGGACATGCGTATGAACAAGTGAAAACATGAATGTTTCAAATAGTTAAAACAGAGTTAGTTCGTTTGCTTCACGACCGTGTGGTCCTTTGCAGGTGTCTGAATGATGTCACATCCTGTCACATGTTTCAAAATGGTCCTTTATATTGTTTACTCCGAATGACATCAGTGAAATAAATTTTTCCAGACATTTTTTCTCATAATAAAGCACAGACTTCTACACAGTGCAAAATGGTATTAAAATTATGTTGATATATGATAAAAAAATATATAAATTCATTAAATTTTACGATATTTTAATCACAAATGAAATGGCTGTGCTGGACTTTCGACGGTTAAACCAAATGACCCATTTGTATTTACACTTTTTAAATAAATGTGTTTTTACGCTCTTGTATTTTGTTCTGTTTTCTCTGCCCTGCAATGCAACATGTGTTTGATAATCTAAAACATTTTCCAAATTTAAATTTGTTTGTGGTGATGTCATTTTGGATTATTATAGCGATATAATTAAAAAAACCCGAATTCAACTGAAGTCAAAAAAAAACGAATTACACCACGGTCACATGACTTCAGCATCATTAAACCCGTTCAGTCTTTATTCGAAAACATTTCCCCTGAAACTTTGAGCTCGAATATTTGGCTAGAGCTCGATTATAAACCGTGACAGTGAGTAGATGAGTGTCGCGTGACGTTTAATGTACCTCACGACCTCTCGAGTCTCGTTTAGACACTTTTTCAAGACAAGTAATAACTTTAAAACCATCACAAGAGAGGTATTAATGCTGTATTTTATGCCTTAGAGTAAAACGTGACAATATTGTGAGCTTGGGCTCACCACTGACCCGTTGAACCCTTACAAAAGATTACTGCAGTTTTTTAGAAGTAATACTGCAGTTTTTGTTACATATAGAAAAATGCAGTTTTTTGGACACGAAAAAACTGCAGTATTGCAGTATAACCTAAAATGTCTGTAGTTTTACTGGAGTACAACTATACTGCAATACTTCTAAAGTACTAGTCAAATAAAACTGCAGTTCTACTGTTTTTATACTTCATGCAACTTTCAGTTGTACTTCATTTTACTGCAGCTGTACTTATACTACAGTTTTACTGCAGTTGTACTGTGACTATACTTCATTATACTCCAAATCTATGGTTGTGCTTAATTAAACTGCAGTTAAACTACTTGGTACTGCAGTTCTACTTCAATATACTTTGTAAGGGAATTCAGGACGATGGAAGCGGAAGTGCTAGAATGCAACTTGCAACAGTGACATCACTGTATGTTCTCCAATGTAATCTTCTTAATCTGATGTCATATCAAACTCACTTTGAGCTCAATCAATTAACTGACCGTTAATCAGCCGCTGCGATGACATCATGCAAACCGTTTCATATTCGAGTCGGTCATGGCTGGAAGGAACGATTCGTTTTGGTGAAGCAACGCATAGTTTTAACAAATAATCCCCTACTAGTCTGTTTTTAATGGAATTTATAGCTTCATTCATTACCCTTTTTGTGTTAGTAATTATTTCTAAAATACCAAAGAGCCATCTTTTCTGTCCCGGCCGTTTTCGGCGGCTGATTTATGGGGCTGATTCGGCTCTGATGCTGTCTCGGCGAGGTGTGACATTTCAAAATATTTATAGCTCTGGCACATTAAGGGCTTCCCTCTGAAGGTGACCGAATGCTCTTCCCTCGGCTGCTTAATTAATGCAATCCACTGCTTGCACTTCTGTCTAATTTATCCACTCCGCACTGTCGGACATGCCCGGAATGGCACCGGACACTAGAAAACACACCATAAACAAGCAGCGCTTCCCAGAGCCGGATCCTCTGCAGTGCGAAACCGGAGAAGGTTCCACACCGAAGCACTGAATCTTTAATATTTTATCGATCCGATCTAAACCTTCTGCCCAAAGTGGCAATTAAAATTCAATTAAACTGACTGAAAGCATCATATTAAATTTCAGCTCTTTACGAGCTCCCGCTAATGCTTCAGGACAAATCTCAAATATAATCACAGTCTTTTCAAATTATATGATCTCGCTGGCTTGCTATAAAAGTGACACGTTTAGGTATACTTCCAATAATTCTTTAACTATGACCCTCTAATGAATACAATTTTATAGCCTTTAAATCAGTTATTATTGGGCATTTTAATAAAGCTAAGCGAGCGCTATTGTTTTACACGCTACAAGAGAAATTATTTTAATTTTGCGCTTCCATTCCGACGGGTTTCTCTTTAAAACTCTGAAGAAAAATCATTTTGGTCTAAACTACAGTATTAATATGCGTCTGCAGAATTACAGAGTCTAGAAATAATTGATGACTCTGTTCCTGTAGTGTTCGCTTGAGCAAGAACGACTTCAGAACATCGTTTGTCATCTGAAGCTCAAGGATGTGCTAAAATCCCTTTATATTGATGCCCGTACATGTGATCGCTGTCTGAATAAATAAACAAAACATTACAATTCCAAACTTAAAAATGAGTCCTGCACGAAACTCACAATCCTAGTAAGCTTTCCTGGGTAGTTCTACTGCATTGCCAAGGAAAGGTTTTGTTGCTAGGGAGTTCTCAATGGTCGCCAGGGTGTTGATTGGTGGTTTCTAGGCTATTCTGAGTGGTTGCTAGGGTGTTGCTAGGGTGTTCTTAGTGATTGTCAGGCTGTTGTTAGATGTTTTCTTGGCTATTCCGAGTGGTTGTCAGGGTGTTTTTAATGGTTGTATTCTGAGGCGATGCCACGATGTTGCTAGGGAGTTCTGAATGGTTGCCAGGGTGTTGTTTGGTGGTTTCTAGGCTATTCTGAGTGGTTGCTAGGGTGTTCTTAATGATTGCCAGGCTGTTGTTAGATGTTTTCTTGGCTATTCTGAGTGGTTGTCAGGGTGTTTTTAATGGTTGTATTCTGAGGCGATGCCACGATGTTGCTAGGGAGTTCTGAATGGTTGCCAGGGTGTTGTTTGGTGGTTTCTAGGCTATTCTGAGTGGTTGCTAGGGTGTTCTTAATGATTGTCAGGCTGTTGTTAGATGTTTTCTTGGCTATTCTGAGTGGTTGTCAGGGTGTTTTTAATGGTTGTATTCTGAGGCGATGCCACGATGTTGCTAGGGAGTTCTGAATGGTTGCCAGGGTGTTGTTTGGTGGTTTCTAGGCTATTCTGAGTGGTTGCTAGGGTGTTCTTAATGATTGCCAGGCTGTTGTTAGGTATTTTCTTGGCTATTTTGAGTGGTGACCAGGGATATTCTGAGTGGTTGTGGGGGTGTTTTTAATGGTTGCCAGGGTGTTGTTTGGTGGTTTCTAGGTTATTCTGAGTGGTTGCTAGGGTGTTGTTCTTAATGATTGCCAGGCTTTTGTTAGATGCTTTCTTGGCTATTCGGGGTGTTATTCTAGTGGTGACCAGGGATATTCTGAGTGGTTGTCAGGGTGTTTTTAATGGTTGCCAGGGTGTTGTTAGGTATTATTTAAGGTATCCTGAGTGGTTACCAGGGTGTTGCTAGGATGTTCTTAATGGTTGCCAGGGTCTTATTGGGGGTTATCTAGGGTATCCCGAGTGGTTGCTAGAGTGTTCCGAATGATTACTAGGATGTTGTTAGGTGTTTTCTAGACTATTCTGAGTGGTTGCCAGGGTATTGCTAGGGTGTTTTTAATGGTTACCAGTGCGCTGTTAGGTGTTTACTAGGGTATTCCGAGTTATTGCTAGGATTTTGCTAGTGACTTCTGAATGGTTTTCTAGGGTATTTTGAGGTGTTGCTAAGGTGTTCTGAATTGTTACCAAGGTGTTGTTAGATGTTTTCAAGGTATTCTGAGGGTCGCCATGGCGTTGCAAGGGTTTTCTAAATGGTTACCAAGGTGTTGTTAGGTGGTTTCTAGGGTATTCTGAGGGGTTGACAGGGTGTTCTGATTGGTTGTTAGATGGTTGCCAGGGTGGTTGCTAGGAGTTTTCTACCTGCCTTGTGTTCAAGAGTCCTTAGTGATCTTCTGGTCTATAGATATGTCTCCAAGCATCTCTGGGATTTTTCCAATTGTTTTCTGGTCCAGCTGGTGGAAACGCTGCATCTGATCACTTGGTAACATAAACACACTCTCCTCGAGAAGACAAATGCAAATGATCTGAGGCATTATTTATGATTTACACACCGAGCTGTACTCCACTAATGACGTCACAAATATCTGTTTCTATTGTCGTGGCATGTTTTGCATTCAGTTTCACAGGATTTAATTCCATGCAATCCCGGGAGTATCCTGACAATACGAAGAAAGAGGATGGAAAGTCCTAAAATCTCTGTGCTGAACAAAACGAAGCACCTGTCTGGAAGCGCATGCGTGGTTCTGGGAGGAGGTGAAGCACAAACACGTTTGTCACTGTAAGACTCAAAGTGCTCCAGACGTGTGAATGAAACACATGGCCTGCAGCTCTCTCTCTCTCTCTCTCTAAATGAGATGCATGGCTCTCCTGTAGCCTCCTTTTAATTCTGTTTGAGTACATGCCTCAGTCATCTTGCCTTTTATTGACTCAATCTCAGGAAGCAACGTCGCTTTCCATAATGCTCACATCAGGCCGGTCCTCGATACCGTACTCCGTAATTTAAAGCCTTTATAGAATTGCAATTTCAGGGCTCGCTGCTTGTTTTTCTAAAATGTACTCAAGGAATTAGTTACTCCAGCCACAAATCAGACAAATTTATGCACGGTTGTAATGCGGTTTATGGCCTCATGGTACATTGCTTCAAAAACAGCAGAGGTGAAATTGTGACAAATATAATGAGGGTTTTTCCTCCCATGTTCTCTCTCCGCTGGCCTGATACGGCGGAGTGGCGGAGCGTGTTTACTCCCCATATACAATACATTTAATGTGATAGTCAGGGCTGTTGATTAATGCGCCGCTCGCTTTCATTACAGATAAGAGTGGCGCTGCGGTCAAGAGATAGAACGTGCGCTGTAAATCTGCTCAAATGAGCGGTAAAAATGAACAGCCATCAGAAGTGAAATCCACATGCATTAGCGTTCACCGGCGGCCGGCAGTGAAGAGGGTGAGTGTGAGGGCACACCAGTCACGTGAGCCCTGCATGTCACATGACCATAGGAGAACACGCAAAGTCTCAGAGCTTCATTAGTGGCGTCACAGACACCAGATAGGACCAAGACAAGAACAACAATGTCCCCCATGGTATAATATCGGCATGCATAAATTTGTGGTGATGCGTCCCTTTAAATGGCCTTCAATTTAAAAAAATGCGTTTTACTCTAAAAGCGCAAGAAATCAAAGCCATGAATGTAAACAAAGTTTTCAAAACAAAAAAGTTTTAGATGAAATATATCTATTTAAATATATTTAATTTTTAATTTATCTATATAAATATATCATTTCCGATGCACATATGTGCCGATTTTTTTCAGGACCATTTTGAATCATCCATATTTTTTCACATACCAAGTGCCAAGACTTTTACCAAGTTTTATAATATTCATGTAAAAAAAAAAAAAAAAAAAAATTCAGTCAAAAATGACCGAAGAGCACCAGAGGGTTAAGCGGTTCTTTAGTTCTTTAATTCACACCCTGCCCAAACCACACAAACCTTACAAGGACCAAATGTGATGGAAGAAGAAATAACTCCAAGTTTACACTGTTAAAAAATTACTGTAAATTTTACAGTATAATACTGGCAGCAGGGTTGCCAGCCAGTTACTATAAAATTTACAGTAGTGTTACTGTAATTTAATTTACGGAATTTCACTGTATTCTCTGATTACAGTAAATAACTGTATTTTTTAAAATTACGAAGGGTCAATTTACAGCAACATTCTGTAAATTTGAGTCAAACCAACACGTGACCCCAGAATGCATTGCAGTTTACAGCAATATGCTGTATTATTAAAAAACAGCCAGCGGCTGTAAAATAATGCTGTAATTTTTACAGCAATTCATTACAGTGTAGATAACTTATCCAACCAGCATTAAATAAAATTATATACATGGATTTATTATATCACTCTATTCCTGAATAAAACGGCCTCCCCTAAAGAGCACGACCTGAGTCGTTATTTCTAGAACCTAGTCTTGGGTCGATTCACGAGCCGCTTCTGCTCAGGGCGCTGAAGGGCCTGACCAATAGAAACAGCTTTTGCTCAGCGAGAACAAAAATTAGAGGCCCATCAGCCGTCATCATTACAGCCTGAGAGATGGCTGAGACGGGTAATAGTCTCGACAGAAGGACATATTCCTGATCCATTCTCGCTATGAATCAATCCGTGTATTAGGCAGTGACAGGGCGAATCCGGCCGCTTCAGACAGACCGATTTTTCATGCCTTCCGGAGGCTTTGATACGGCTTTGGGGCTGGACTGAACTCCAGCCTTCCTCCCTGGACGTTCGGCGCGAGCACGAGCGTATGAGTGACGATAATAGGCCGGTGGAAATGTATGAATGTGATAATGTTCTTCCGTCTTTATCTTACACACATACACGCGGCAGAAGTCATTTCTTCCCTCGTACAGATAGAGTCCTCCTGCCGTTGCGCGCGCTGGCATATGCCGCGATAAAACATGCATGGGAAATTAAAAATAAACACATAGTTTGATTGCTCTTTGTTTTGCAGCTAAGGGGGAACAATTATATCTTCATAGCGGAATGGAGCGTTTTCAAACAGATCGTCTTCCTCACGCTGCTCGGCAGATGGCGGGAGGATGTACAGCTATCTTACTCACGGAAATGAAAAGAAATGGAGTCGGAACTCTTTATAAACGTCACACACAATTAGAGTCAGTGTTGAGACAAAGAGGCCATCAAGCGCACGTCTGACAGTAGGGCTCCAACTTTCTTCTTTCCTAAATTATTCTGTTCTTGTCAATGACTCGCAGCAGAGGAAGCTGGCCTGATGTGACTGTCTGTGATGTGTCACGCTTTATTCTCGGTGAAAAGATGGCAGTCGTATGCATGAGGTGTTGTGATTATTGAGTCTGATCATAGCTAACTAACATTGGCTGAAGGTTCACGATACTATCGTGGACAATACTATGTGGTTCATTGGACACCGTGGTACTTGTAATCATTCAGTATCGTGGTATATTTCAAGGAAACGTCTGGACACAACGGAAACTAGACCTTATCTGCTTCAGATGTTTACTGTAAGCCATTCTTCCTAATTATTAAGACATGATTAACCAATTTCCGGTACGATGATGTAACGTGCTGCTTAAGTACGCTGTTAAAAAATTACTGTCAATTTTACAGTATAATACTGGCAGCAGGGTTGCCAGCCAGTTACTGTAAATTTTACTGTAGTGTTACTGCAATTTGATTTACAGCATTTCCCTGTATTCTCTGATTACAGTAAATAACTGTATTTTTTTAAATTACGAAGGGTCAATTTACAGCAATATTCTGAAAATTTGAGTCAAACCAACACGTGACCCCAGAATGCATTGCAGTTTACAGCAATATGCTGTATTATTAAACAACAGCCAGCGGCTGTAAAATAATGCTGTAATTTTTATTACATATTTTAGGTTCATTTTAAGCAAGCAATACAGTGATTTTCCAACAATAGTTGAGTTAAATAAATCTATCCAACAGGTTGGTCAACATTTAACCCAACCGCTGGGTTTATACATTTTCAACCCAGCTTGGGTTGTCTTTAACCCATTAGTGTAGGAACGCTAATGGGTTAATGCAATATACAAGGATGAGGTGTCAGTCAGCATCAGTCGTTACGCATGATGGAAACATCTTTTAATATTTAACCCAATGCTGAGTTTGTTTTGTTTTTGACCCAGCCCTGCCAAATAACCCAAATTGGGTTATTTTTAACCCAGAATTTTTTTAGAGTAACAATGGTACCAGCTGACTAACAATGCTTTTGGAAAACCAATGTTGGTTACATGTCCAAAGAGTGTTCAGCATTGACATACTTCACATATAAACTGCTAAATATAGGCAAAATCCACAACAGAAGCCCATCCATTCTCCAAACTGATTGTCTTCAGTAGGGAATGTTCCAGCATCTCGGGCCCGGATTATCCATCACAGTGTTGACTCTAATTTCTCATTGTGCGGAGGCGTGATCTGATGTTCTTACCTCTCGGATATTTGTCATTACATTCCGTACCTTGATCTCAGTAGAAGAGAGAAGGAGTGAGAGAAACAGAAAGTGGCAGAGAGGAAGATCTTTGAGGTGGTTATGTGTGTATGTTTCATGAAGCTTGAGGAAACATTCAGTGTGCTGTCAGGAACCATCAATCATTCATCATAAACACACTCCCTCCATAAACACATTCAAACATTCATGAGTTGTTTGAATGACATGTTTCCGTCAGTGTTCTTGGAGCAGGAGCTGTAGATGTGTGTGGGTTATGATCTGGTTCTGCACAGGTTTCTGCTGTCCATCACACTCTCATGGCAATTCACAACTGATTTTCCTAACTTCACGCTAAAAAATGCTGGCTCAACAACAACCCAAGTTGGGTTGAAAGTTGACAAACCCAGCGGTTGGGTTCAATGTTTGCCCAACATGCTGGGCAGTTTTATTTAATCCAGAAATGATTATATGTCTGACTTAAAATGAACCCAAAATAGGTTGGAAATGAATTATTAAGCAATTTAATGAACGTTTATTGTTTAATTATTAGTAATTACTACTCATTTTAAGCAAGCAATACAGTCATTTATAAACAACAGTTGAGTTAAATAAAACTACCCAGCAGGTTGGTCAACATTTAACCCAACCGCTGGGTAAAAACGACCCAGTTGCTGGGTTTGTCCATTTTGTTGTTTTTAACCCATTTGGGGACATATTTGTACGTTTTTCCACGATCTGCTCTCATACAATATCGTACGAAATAACCAACTTGGGAAATAATTGTGCTTTTCCTAATCCGTTGGTCTAATAAACCTGCCGTTGAATGTTGTTGGCTCTTTGACACATTGTTCCTCTTTGGATAAAAGGTTAAATGTGCCTGTTTTCTGTACTTTTGTCATTGCTCAGTCAATGTTGTGCCAGAACAACCTCGTTCTGTTCTTGGTTTATTACATGCGATTCAGATGAAGGTTTGATGTGCACAGAAAAGTTCATTTTGTCTGCATTTTCCAACAGCGAATCCTCCACCAAGGTCATGGGTTTTATTCCCAGAGAACAATAGAATGAATAGATAGAACGTGTCTGTCAGATATGCAATCATAAGAAAATGTGATTCATTCAAAGAAAATGTTGCATACATTGAATAAGGAGTCCCATTTGCTAAGATTTTGACCCGGTTTGAATCCGTCCGCCAAAGTAGATCCAATCGGAGACTCCAGTCAGCCGACCCCAACATTAATGCCTTATTCAGCGGCTCTTTAATTGCATTTTAAGACATAAATGGATGAATGTTCTGATGGAGGTTACAAACAGTTTGGCACTGCTTTTACTTCCGATGTCATCAATCACTCTATGAAAAGCGAAGCGCAGAATGTGAACTGCTTGAAGGAGGTGAGAAAAAACTTGCAGAAATGGGGTGAAAATATTTGAAAACGAGCAAGCGGCAACCGGAGGGGGAAAAAAAAAACCCAAGACGAAACAGACGAAAAAGCCAGCTTCGGAAAGAGAACAAAGTTTCCTTCAACAGAGCAGAAAAAGGCACCTGAATTTATTATTTCATCTTGGCATTTGACAGTTACTGCAGTGCCATCTTCTTATTCTGAGCGTGTCGTATTTTATTCATAAATCCAGAGGTGGAAGAGATGATGGTCGAGCGGAGGAGAGGGAGTCGGACCGGAGAGACCGAGAGGAGGGGGGGGGGGGGGAGAGAAGAGCATGCAAAAGTTCTTTGTTTTGGCTCCGTCTGCAGGGCCGCACGTGGCCTGAGAGCGGCGTCGTTCCTGACACGCCTAATGATGTACGGTAATGCGCGCCACGCCGGATGACTGCTGACACGCGGCAGGCCGTTCGGTGGAAGCGCCATCAGCTTTCCGAGGAGAGTGTCTGGAATTCTGGGACACGGTGAAGAAAGCGATTCATTAAATGTAAGACAGGTATGACATCCCACTTCAAGGCGGCAGCAGCTATATGTACGGAGGGGAGGGTTTTTTTTGTGGTCATAGCGGGGAGGAGATGGCAAGTACAAAGCAATGCCTGGCTGTTTTTGGAGATGACATAAAACTAGGAGGCAGGGAAATGGAGGCAGGAGACTGGAAAATAATGGCTAATGGAGGAATTTAGCCTGAGGCGCTATGCCTGCTTTGCCTACTTCTGTATAACTAGTATATTTATAATTCAAATACATACCTTTAATAATTAACCACCACTGACTATTAAAGGAGAATACAAGATTCGGTGAAGAGACACTGACTGCATCAAGGAACAAAAGGATGATTCCATCAGTTCTGCTGGACGGTTGACAGTGACTCCATTAACCAGCAGATCAACGCGGCTTGACGGATCGTTGCGGGTCCCAACGAATCCCGCTCCTTTCATGTCGCCCAATCAACCTACATGTCCGAGCGGAAGCGTGCTTATTTACAGTCCCGGTGAGGAAGGACGATTTGGGCCTGCGCTATTAAAAATTTTCCCGTTAAAAAACTGGCAGCACGGTTGCCAGCAAGATACTGTAAAATAACAGTATCTTACTGTTGGTGAAATTTACAGTTGGCTACTGTTTATTAAAAAAACAATAAAGAACTGGCAGCACGGTTACCAGCAAGATACTGTAAAATAACAGTATCTTACTGTTGGTGAAATTTACAGTTGGCTACTGTTTATTAAAAAAACAATAAAGAACTGGCAGCACGGTTACCAGCGAGATACTGTAAAATAACAGTATCTTACCGTTGGTGAAATTTACAGTTGGCTACTGTTTATTAAAAAACAATAAAGAACTGGCAGTACGGTTGCCAGCGAGATACTGTAAAATAACAGTATCTTACCGTTGGTGAAATTTACAGTTGGCTACTGTTTATTAAAAAACAATAAAGAACTGGCAGTACGGTTGCCAGCGAGATACTGTAAAATAACAGTATCTTACCGTTGGTGAAATTTACAGTTGGCTACTGTTTATTAAAAAACAATAAAGAACTGGCAGTACGGTTGCCAGCGAGATACTGTAAAATAACAGTATCTTACCGTTGGTGAAATTTACAGTTGGCTACTGTTTATTAAAAAACAATAAAGAACTGGCAGTACGGTTGCCAGCGAGATACTGTAAAATAACAGTATCTTACCGTTGGTGAAATTTACAGTTGGCTACTGTTTATTAAAAAACAATAAAGAACTGGCAGTACGGTTGCCAGCGAGATACTGTAAAATAACAGTATCTTACCGTTGGTGAAATTTACAGTTGGCTACTGTTTATTAAAAAACAATAAAGAACTGGCAGTACGGTTGCCAGCGAGATACTGTAAAATAACAGTATCTTACTGTTGGTGAAATTTACAGTTGGCTACTGTTTATTAAAAAACAATAAAGAACTGGCAGCACGGTTGCCAGCAAGATACTGTAAAATAACGGTATCTTACTGTTGGTGAAATTTACAGTTGGCTACTGTTTATTAAAAAACAATAAAGAACTGCCAGCACATTTACCAGAAATATACTGTAAAATAACAGTCTCTTACTGTTGGTGAAATTTACAGTTGGCTACTGTTTATTAAAAAACAATAAAGAACTGTCAGTACGGTTGCCAGCGAGATACTGTAAAATAACAGTATCTTACTGTTGGTGAAATTTACAGTTGGCTACTGTTTATTAAAAAACAATAAAGAACTGGCAGCACGGTTGCCAGCGAGATACTGTAAAATAACAGTATCTTACTGTTGGTGAAATTTACAGTTGGCTACTGTTTATTAAAAAACAATAAAGAACTGGCAGCACGGTTGCCAGCGAGATACTGTAAAATAACAGTATCTTACTGTTGGTGAAATTTACAGTTGGCTACTGTTTATTAAAAAACAATAAAGAACTGGCAGCACGGTTGCCAGCAAGATACTGTAAAATAACGGTATCTTACTGTTGGTGAAATTTACAGTTGGCTACTGTTTATTAAAAAACAATAAAGAACTGCCAGCACATTTACCAGAAATATACTGTAAAATAACAGTCTCTTACTGTTGGTGAAATTTACAGTTGGCTACTGTTTATTAAAAAACAATAAAGAACTGGCAGCACGGTTGCCAGCAAGATACTGTAAAATAACGGTATCTTACTGTTGGTGAAATTTACAGTTGGCTACTGTTTATTAAAAAACAATAAAGAACTGCCAGCACATTTACCAGAAATATACTGTAAAATAACAGTCTCTTACTGTTGGTGAAATTTACAGTTGGCTACTGTTTATTAAAAAACAATAAAGAACTGGCAGTACGGTTGCCAGCGAGATACTGTAAAATAACAGTATCTTACTGTTGGTGAAATTTACAGTTGGCTACTGTTTATTAAAAAACAATAAAGAACTGGCAGCACGGTTGCCAGCGAGATACTGTAAAATAACAGTATCTTACTGTTGGTGAAATTTACAGTTGGCTACTGTTTATTAAAAAACAATAAAGAACTGGCAGCACGGTTGCCAGCAAGATACTGTAAAATAACGGTATCTTACTGTTGGTGAAATTTACAGTTGGCTACTGTTTATTAAAAAACAATAAAGAACTGCCAGCACATTTACCAGAAATATACTGTAAAATAACGGTATCTTACTGTTGGTGAAATTTACAGTTGGCTACTGTTTATTAAAAAACAATAAAGAACTGGCAGCACGGTTGCCAGCAAGATACTGTAAAATAACAGTATCTTACTGTTGGTGAAATTTACAGTTGGCTACTGTTTATTAAAAAACAATAAAGAACTGGCAGCACGGTTGCCAGCAAGATACTGTAAAATAACGGTATCTTACTGTTGGTGAAATTTACAGTTGGCTACTGTTTATTAAAAAACAATAAAGAACTGCCAGCACATTTACCAGAAATATACTGTAAAATAACAGTCTCTTACTGTTGGTGAAATTTACAGTTGGCTACTGTTTATTAAAAAACAATAAAGAACTGGCAGCACGGTTGCCAGCAAGATACTGTAAAATAACGGTATCTTACTGTTGGTGAAATTTACAGTTGGCTACTGTTTATTAAAAAACAATAAAGAACTGCCAGCACATTTACCAGAAATATACTGTAAAATAACAGTCTCTTACTGTTGGTGAAATTTACAGTTGGCTACTGTTTATTAAAAAACAATAAAGAACTGGCAGTACGGTTGCCAGCGAGATACTGTAAAATAACAGTATCTTACTGTTGGTGAAATTTACAGTTGGCTACTGTTTATTAAAAAACAATAAAGAACTGGCAGCACGGTTGCCAGCGAGATACTGTAAAATAACAGTATCTTACTGTTGGTGAAATTTACAGTTGGCTACTGTTTATTAAAAAACAATAAAGAACTGGCAGCACGGTTGCCAGCAAGATACTGTAAAATAACGGTATCTTACTGTTGGTGAAATTTACAGTTGGCTACTGTTTATTAAAAAACAATAAAGAACTGGCAGCACGGTTGCCAGCAAGATACTGTAAAATAACGGTATCTTACTGTTGGTGAAATTTACAGTTGGCTACTGTTTATTAAAAAACAATAAAGAACTGGCAGCACGGTTGCCAGCAAGATACTGTAAAATAACGGTATCTTACTGTTGGTGAAATTTACAGTTGGCTACTGTTTATTAAAAAACAATAAAGAACTGCCAGCACATTTACCAGAAATATACTGTAAAATAACAGTCTCTTACTGTTGGTGAAATTTACAGTTGGCTACTGTTTATTAAAAAACAATAAAGAACTGGCAGTACGGTTGCCAGCGAGATACTGTAAAATAACAGTATCTTACTGTTGGTGAAATTTACAGTTGGCTACTGTTTATTAAAAAACAATAAAGAACTGGCAGCACGGTTGCCAGCGAGATACTGTAAAATAACAGTATCTTACTGTTGGTGAAATTTACAGTTGGCTACTGTTTATTAAAAAACAATAAAGAACTGGCAGCACGGTTGCCAGCGAGATACTGTAAAATAACAGTATCTTACTGTTGGTGAAATTTACAGTTGGCTACTGTTTATTAAAAAACAATAAAGAACTGGCAGCACGGTTGCCAGAAAGATACTGTAAAATAACGGTATCTTACTGTTGGTGAAATTTACAGTTGGCTACTGTTTATTAAAAAACAATAAAGAACTGCCAGCACATTTACCAGAAATATACTGTAAAATAACAGTCTCTTACTGTTGGTGAAATTTACAGTTGGCTACTGTTTATTAAAAAATAATAAAGAACTGGCAGCACGGTTGCCAGCAAGATACTGTAAAATAACAGTATCTTACTGTTGGTGAAATTTACAGTTGGCTACTGTTTATTAAAAAAAACAATAAAGAACTGGCAGCACGGTTACCAGCAAGATACTGTAAAATAACAGTCTCTTACTGTTGTTGAAATTTACAGTTGGCTACTGTTTATTAAAAAACAATAAAGAACTGGCAGCACGGTTGCCAGCGAGATACTGTAAAATAACAGTATCTTACTGTTGGTGAAATTTACAGTTGGCTACTGTTTATTAAAAAACAATAAAGAACTGGCAGCACGGTTGCCAGCAAGATACTGTAAAATAACGGTATCTTACTGTTGGTGAAATTTACAGTTGGCTACTGTTTATTAAAAAACAATAAAGAACTGCCAGCACATTTACCAGAAATATACTGTAAAATAACAGTCTCTTACTGTTGGTGAAATTTACAGTTGGCTACTGTTTATTAAAAAAACAATAAAGAACTGGCAGCACGGTTACCAGCAAGATACTGTAAAATAACAGTCTCTTACTGTTGGTGAAATTTACAGTTGGCTACTGTTTATTAAAAAACAGTAAAGAACTGGCAGCACGGTTGCCAGCAAGTTACTGTTAAATTAACAGTGTCTTCCTGTTGATGAGATTTACAATTGGCTACTGTTTTTTGTAAATACAGCAAAAAACTGTTTCTAAATTTTACAGTAAAATTCTGAGAAACATATTTATAGTTTGTGGATGTTTATTTTCAGCTCTTCACAAAAGGGCATATTTACAGGATTTTACTGTAATACAAATATACAACATGGTATTGTATAAGCTATTGAGTCGTGCACTGCTAGCAAAAAGGACTCAGTGTTTAAATGTACCCAATATTTTAAAAAATATCAGAAGAAAAACAGTTGAAAATCCATGCGTGCTAACTGGAGTCTTCTGTTCTGAAAATACTGTAAAGTACTGATTTATTTCCTTCGAGCAGTAAATACGGTAAAACGCTGTTATGTTTTGTCTACGTCATTTCACACAAAAAAATAAAACCGGTAAATTACTGCTTTTGAACGGAACAGGATTATACTGTTGAAAATTTGCCGTAAATTAACAGCAATAATTTTGTGGTTATTTAAAAGCTAAAAGTCACTCACAATCTCAGAGATTTCACAAACACTTGTGAAGTCTGAACTTGTGCTTTATATGGTTTATAATATAATATTAGGCTGAGCCTACACGCTAAAAAAAGCTGGGTTAAAAACAACCCAAGTTGGGTTGAAAATGGACAAATCCAGCAATTGGGTTGTTTTAACCCAGCGGTTGGGTTAAATGTTTGACCCAACCTGCTGGGTAGTTTGATTTCACGCAACTATTGTTTAAAAATGACTGTATTGCTTGCTTAAAATGAACCCAAAATATGCTGGTAATTAACGTTTATTAATATGCTTAATGAATAATATTAAACAATAATCATTAAGTTGCTAATTAATAAATGTTCACCTTTTGATTGCTATTGTTGCCTCTTGTCTGATTTTTAATTTCCAACCTATTTTGGGTTCATTTAAAGCCAACCATATAGTCATTTTTAAACAAGAGTTGGGTTAAATAAAACTCTAAAAAAAAAAAAATGCTGGGTTAAAACAACCCAATCGCTGGGTAGTCCATTTTCAACCCAACTTTACAGATTTTTTAGAGAGTAGAATTATGAAAAATAGTAAGAGTTCTTAGTGGTTCAATCGCTATTTATAATATTATAAATGACGTTTAAGAATATGAAACTACACAACAAAAGATCACAGGTCAGGTCAGTATATGTCCGTCAAACAATCAATAAACCACAAGCAGTTTATTCGAATCCTCCTCCAGTTACGCTGTGAATTTAGCTCATATTTCTTTTTTGATATGTGCATGCAGTTTAACATCTGTAATGCTCATAATAAAATGTTAAAATGGTATAAATGTAAACATCACAGGAGATTTTCACAGAGCGATTTTCAAGAGGCGCAGTCAGAAAACGAATTATATTCATAAATCTGGCTCGGCTCATAATAAAACATACTCTCCTCTCAGAATTTAACTCGGCTCTGTGTGCTTTTGTTATCGCGCGCTTCGCTGTCGAAAACCTGCTCTGTTATTGTACTCGCATCAGGAGATTTTTATTCACCTTTAAATGACCCATAAAAATGTAATGAAAGAATATGGCTTAAAAAAAAGAAACGTGGCGAGTATCTGAACACCCATCCAAATTCAGCTTTCATTTATTTCTTTTCAGGTTCTCTTCAAGTCACAAACAAAAGACAGAAGGACTAATAACAGAATGATCTGCACAGAAAATGATGAGTTTGTCAATGGAAAACATGCATACAAGTATACTGGTCACTGGATATCATCATTCTAACAGGATTTTCCACAAACACCGAGCAACAAAAATGGAAAACATTTGCATATATATGATAATAAGCTTGATCATTTGGAGGAGCCACATGTCAGGATATTCCTCTTTGATGTTGCTCATACATATTAAAAGTCCTCTGAGACATCAGGACCACTTGTGAATTGTGTCAGTTTAGTGCCCTGGTGTGTGTGTGATACTCCTGCATTGCTAATAGACTTTTAGTTTACTCGCACAATTACAGTACAGTAATTCAAAATTGCTTAATAGTAGTATGGGGATTAGGAAGCTGGGGAAATTTCAATAAAGTCATGCACAGGGTTGGGGAGTAACGAAATACAAGTAACTTAGTTTCGTATTTAAAATACAAAATGTGAGTGACTATATTTCATTTTAAATGGGTGGTAATCAGATTACAGTTCCATCTGAAAAGTGTTTTAGATTACCAAAGTGATTACTTTGAGTTTTAATGTCATTTAAACAGCGATTGGTGATTCTCTGACTCTGACCGTCTGAAAAAGACGAGTTCAGTTTCATGTTTTCCTCTGTTTTCATGTTTTGTGAGTCATTTTATTATTCACTCGTCACTGCGACTTTTTCTCTCAATTTGTTTATTTTCCTCACAAGTGAGAGTTTGCATTTCACAATTCACAATTGTGTTAAAAAGTCAGAATTGGGAGATATAAACTTGCAATCCTATTTTTTTTTCTTGCAATTGTGAATTTAGTATGTGAGTTTATATCTCATAATTATGACTTTTCTCAATTTTGTCAGTTTATATCTCATAATTCTGAGGGAAAAAGTCAGAATTGTGAGATAAAAACTTGCAATGACCTTTTTTGTGTTTGTTCTGCACTTATTAGTATTCCAAAGAATTCTAAAGTAATGTAACTAAACTTACTTAAACTAAATACGTTACAAATGACTTTTTAAAGCATGTATTTTGTAATCTGTGGTGAAATACATTTTAAAAGTAACCCACCCAGCCCTGCTCATGCATGTGTTTACGGAATGATTGAGCATTTAATCTTTAATTCTGCTGATTTTTGCACACATAAAAAATACCTTTGCAATGCACAGACCATTGTAGAGTAATTCAGAAACGCTCATGCGTCGCGTGTGAGCGTGTTCACAAACTCGGTAATCACAGATCCGCACTGTCGTGTCCCATTCGTTCCAGTGCTGTTGTGTTCAGAGTATTACCTGTTTGGTAATAAAGCATGGAGTGGTGAATCAACCGCAGAAATGAGCGGCTTTCTAGTGCCTGCACTCGCATCCCATCAGCTCCTGACAGTCTGTCAAGTGTTCAGCCACAGGCCAGAATACAACAAAGACAAGAACAGCCGAATTCACCCTAACTCACTTCACCGGGAAACTTTGACAAGTTTTGACGTGTGACTTTTGTCTGTGTAGATTCACCTATAGGCCCTATACACACACACACACACACACACATACCTATAGATATGCTTCTATACATGTGCGTGTGTGTGAGTGCAGGATTTGAAATGCGGCACGCTTTATTTTTTCGCCTAGGCTTTTATTTCTTCATCTCCCAATTAACTTCTCTTTTGGATAATTCACTCTCTTCCTGTCCATTCTTGAGCTCAAACGCAGAGACGTTTTACTTCTTTACAACTCTCAATAATTCATGGCCTGTGTGAATATTTACATGTAAAGTATCCCTCCGAGCTGGAGGAGACAGGCATGTTTATAATGTTAAACACTCAAACGTCCCACCAGACTGGATTTAGATTCCAACAGTTTTGCACACCAACGGGGCCTTTGCCGTTTTTTTTTTACTTGTATTGCTTTATCAAATTATTTTTGACTAAATAAATTACAGCTCCTTGAGATGCAGCTTAGTAAAATTCACGCAGCATTTGAGTAAAAACATATCCAATCAATTTTACAAGCTTTTATTGTTGGTGCAAATACACTTGAAATGGCAGTTAAAGCTACAATAAAAGCTATATTTATGGTAACACTTTTTTTACCGTGTCATTGTTACACAGTACACATAAATTATGCATAATTACATACTATTAACCCTAAAGCAAACCCCCATCGTAACCCTAACCCCATAGTAAGTCATTAATATTACTCAGTGCTTCGCTTTATTTTAAGGTGTCCTTGTTACTGTTTTTAACTTAAATGTATAAAAACGACAACCCACTTTATTTTAGGATGATGCAATTGCAGATGTTAAATTTACTTACTAATAACAATAAATTATGCATAATTACAAGTAAACCAAGCCTACAATGTAGTTCATTAATATTACTCGTTCAGTTACACTTTATTTTAAGGTGTCGTTATTACAGTGTAATTACAACTGTACTTACTATAGGTGTAGGGTTTGTTGCATGTAATTATACTATAAACATGTTACAAAGACACTAAAATAAAGTGTTACCCTCAGTTTTTATTTGTGTCATTACACTGTAACAGCGTCAGCGTTGCACTTTATTTTAAGCTGACATAGTTGCAGATGTTACATGCACTTAATATAGAAATAACAGTAAATTATGCATAAATACAAGTAAAACAAGCCCTAACCTTAACCCTATAATAATATTCATTCTGTTTCAGTTATACTTTATTTTAATGTGTCATTGTTACAGTGTAATTACACATTTAAGTACTGAGTAATAATAATTAAGGACATGTGCTTATTATAGGGTTGTTGAATGTAATTGTGCATACTTTATAGTTATTACTATTGTAACTACATGTAACGTGTAACAAGGACACTAAAGTGTTACCCTGTTTTTATTTGTGTAATTACACTGTAACAGCGTTGCCTTACAATAAAGAGATACACTTTATTTTAAGGTGTCAGTATTACAGTGTAATTAAGTACCAAGTAATGACAATTAACTACATGTACTTACTACAGGGATAGGATGAGGCTATGGTTTAGGGTTAATTGCATGTAATTAAGCATTATGTTTAGTTATTACTATAGTAAATATATGTAACAAAGACGGTGTAAAATTAAGTGTTACCATAAAGTGTAACGCACTTTATTTTAATGTTACTCAGTTGCAGATATTACATATACTTACTCTAGTAATACATAATTACAAGTAAACCAAGGCCTAACCTTAACCCTATAAAAAGTACATATCGTTCATTATTTTTCTGTTCGGTTACACTTTATTTTAATGTGTCGTTGTTACAGTGTAATTACACATTTAGGTACCGAGTAATAATAATTAACGACATGTGCTTATTATAGGGTTATTGCATGTAATTATGCATACTTTATAGTTATTACTATTGTAACTACATGTAACGTGTAACAAGGACACTAAAGTGTTACCCTGTTTTTATTTGTGTAATTACACTGTAACAGCGTCGCCTTACAATAAAGAGTAACGCACTTTATTTTAAGGTTACTCAGTTGCAGATGTTACATGCACTTACTATAGCAATAACAGCAAATTATGCATAATTACAAGTAAACCAAGCCCTAACCTTAACCCTACAAAAAGTACATGTCGTTCATTATTATTCTGTTCGGTTACACTTTATTTTAATGTGTCGTTGTTACAGTGTAATTACACATTTAAGTACTGAGTAATAATAATTAAGGACATGTGCTTATTATAGGGTTATTGCATGTAATTATGCATACTTTATAGTTATTGCTATTGTAACTACATGTAACGAGTGTTACCCTCAGTTCTTATTTGTGTAATTACACTGTAACGGCGTCCCCTTAAAATAAAGTGCAACCCTATTTTTCATCCTGATCTCAGTATAAACGTAAATATCCTTACATTTACGGTTCATTTGTGGCCGCGCGTATGGTTTTATGCTCTAGCAGGAATTGTTTGGATCTGCAGAACTGGAGGCCAGCAGCATGTAAAGATGAAACTTCACAGCGCTTGTTGTAACTGCTGTCACATCCTCACTGTGTGTCCCTGTGGCAGTCGTCTCGCCAGCGTCTCCTATGTAGATCTGGGGCCTCCTGCAAAGGGAACACTCCTCTTTGATACTTCAGACTGCATTTGAATCACTGGTCCCTGTGTTTGACAGTGTGTGGTAATTACCTGGCTCCCCTGCTTGATCGTGTAAACTCTTCCAGAACCAAGGGAGATACAGTCAAATGGGAAGATGTAAGAAAAACAAAACAACAACAAAGATGGCAACGGCATTTATTTGAACACATTGCAAATGTGGATTTTACACCTTTAATTTGAACAGAGGAACCGGGAAACAATTTCTTCTTAACATGTCGGGTTTTTGTTTAAACAGCGGAAAATCAGCAGTCCTAAGGGGGCAAATAATTCCAGGAGCCGAATAATGAGTGAACCCGCGCCTTGTAATATTTCTGTATGGTAGGAATACCTACACTTGCACCCAATTACTAATAGAAGCCATTAACGATATGATTTCGTCCTCTACCCTAGAAGCAAATGATTAGCGCTAATGAGCTGTCAGTGACGTCAGTGGGCGTGGCTCGTGTTTCATTACTGTTGACAAGCACTCAGGAAAATTCTAAATCTAGAAGTGCAAAACTTTAACCCTTTGGTTGCGGTTCCCGCCTTCCGTCAAATCTATTTTTTTTTTCTGAAATGAAAAAATCTCGCATAGCTGAATCTGATCTTTAAAAAGATGATTTATTCTGTATATGTAGGCCTCTTAAAGTTGATACACCGACATATTTTCGCCGCATATTAACCCGAGAGATAATAATTCCAACGAAGAAATTGAAAGAGCAAATCTGATTTAATCTTTAAATAAATACTTGCGGCTTTTTTGCGTGTTCCGTTTCGCGCGGGGCATTAACGGCATGAATGTGAATTAAAGGTGTTGGTGAATCTGATATAAAGGTGTCAGAGCTTTAAGCCGCTTAAACACGAGACGAGCGACAAACACGCGTGAACAGAAATAACACATCAAGATCATTAATAACCCCGCATTTCTCCGTTAATATTCCTCTCGTGGACGTATTTCAAGATATATTTCAAATTAGATAGGCCTGCTTTATAAGTTCTGTTTTCAGTCAGCACTATAATATTTTATTATTATTTATTTTGCTTGTTCGTTTATTAATTATATGTATTCAACTAATATAGGCAACCATTTTATTTAGAAGCTAACATCTTATTTAGATATCGTCAGATATAAATGTTTGTTGGTGAGGAGGACAATAATAATTGAAGTGTGGATAATCCTATTGCAGTCTTTGTCGCATTTTAATAAATGCATTTTTTCAAGAAAATAATTATAGATCATTTAGATCTACCAGTGATTAAATATACATATACATATATATTTCCACCGTTAACATTCACGGATTTAACCAGGCCTACGAGAAAAACAATCGCGTGGTTTTAAAATGACAGTTCTCTAATTGTAGAACACACTCGACAAAAAAAAAAAAAATTATTTAAACATTATTATTATTTACGAAACTAAAAATGCATCGAATGCGCAAACTCTTGGTAGTCTGTTTATTTCGTTCTTGCCTGGCAAGCTTTGTTCATTAAATATAATTCATTCGAAACCAATTTTGTTTGAATATATGTTTTTTTTCCCCCCTCACGATATCAGTGTTTATTTCTTTTTATTTAACTACACTTTACACAAGATTGCACAGAGGCGCATCATTGATCCGGCAGGTGTCGCTAAAGAGCTGCAGAAACACACACACACACACACACACACACACACTCACACACGGTCTCTCACAGTGCTGTGAGAATAACTGCACTGAGCAGCCATGAAGGAAAAGACGCCTTTCACACAGAAGAATTTACAGTTACTCACGAAACTTCTACAAACACTGGAGCTCCACAGCTTTCCCGACATGTTCCTGAGGTCAGGAAGAGTTTAAATGGAGCTAAAGCAGAAACATAACATAAATAGTCACCTCAGGAAAAACCTCCACACCTCTCAAAACTGAAGATGACAAATATAGCCTAGATTATTAATCTAGAAATACTAATGAACGGATTTGAACTAAAAAAAATTAGCCGTAATGTTTGAAATTTAAAAAGGCGCGAATATTTTATTGGGCGCGAATTCGCATTCGTGAACTCTTCACTCCGACGACCTGTTGTTCCGTAGAAATGTGTTTATAGCTCGGGTATATTTCATTTAAAATTGTAGAATTAAACGAAACTAAACAGCATTAAATTATTCTGGATTAAACCGAGATTTAGATAAACGTTTTAGATCAAGCTAAAGTATTTTCACCTCATCATTTTACATTTAGATTGTATGCTATGATTTTCATTTAAAAAAAAAAAAAAAAAATATTGTGTGAGGTTATGTAGAAGTGTTGGGTTGAAATGGATTCCCAGCCGCAGCTGGGCAGAGACATCGAGAGCTTTAACCCTAAAATGACCTCAATTTGACACCAGCAGATGAAATTTTACCGCCTGTTAAAGCCATCTTCCGCCCGATGCGCGTTCACAACACTGATTTCAGCTGTTTTAAAGTCTTAAAAAAAAATTAATATTTTATTTCATGCATCTATTAACATGGACGAGGCGAGTATGGTAATTTAAACAGTTAAAAATTCAGGAAAAATGCGGGGTTTATATCCTAAAAACGATTAAATGATATGAAATTAACCCTAAAAAGTAGAAGAGCATCACATCAATTTGTAGCCATTTAATCAAAGCGAAAACGTGTGATTTTATAGATTTGTTTTGCGCGCGCTCTTTGTCTCATCAATAAAGTTATAGCTCTTCAAATCTTTTTTTTTCTTTCTTTTTTTTTCTTTTCCCGCTGTGCTCGTGTGGAATGCACGCGCACTTTCTCAATTCTATAAGGATGCGATCGACTTACCCGCGCTTATCCGATCACGCGTTTGCATAGGCTTGCTCCTCATCCTCGGGCGGACTCTTCCTCACGATGAAGCAGTGGTCAGACAGCACGCGCTCTGTGTCCACTGCAGTCGCTCTCGCGCAGTGAACCCTTCACTTCTACTTTCTCCTCGTGTTCTTCCCTCCCCTCTGTCATAAACAGAGCAGTTGTTGCTTTTATGAAATCCGTTTTAATTGCCGGCTTCATTAGAGCGCGAGTTCGCGCGGCTTTTTGACCTCGAGTTCCCGACGTGAATGGTTAATTTCGACAACAAAACAACAAGCTCTAAATGTAGACATTTATGTAAAACGCGATCGATACGACGATGATGTCACATGTGCCGCGATGTAGGCTATATGTTCATTGATGAGGAGCAGTATTTTAAGGGTCTGTTTGTGGTATTAGGGGCCATCTGTAGCACAATCAATATCATCGCTCCTCCTCTGAAACTTCAGGCCTTCCTCATGATTGATGATCTCGGGGCTCTTTGATAATTGAGAAGCGCGATGCGCGGCTCACATTTCAATCTCGAAACGCGATTGGACTAAAGATAGTTTCCACGAAACCTTTGTGGAAAAGTTCACTTTGTTCTAAAAGGGGTCCATTTTGTGCCTCGCACTGGATATGACACTCGATATCAGTTGCACGCGCAACACAAAGTCGCGTTCAAACGCTTTTCCTTTTGTGCAATAAAGATACTGTTTGAACGCGCGCTCGACGTTTGGACGCCTGCCCATCGCGCGGTGTCTCGTTTTCTCAGTGCATATGTGAGTGGCTCCCCCCCTCGCGCACTGGACGCTCGCCTCTCGCGCAGGGTTTGGCGTGGAGCTCGTGCAGGACTGGCTGTGCTCAGCGCCACTTCCGGCTTCCGTCATTTCATTCTCCCGCCGATGCGCGCAGCTCAACTCACTGTGTTCTATAAGCGAGCGAGCGGCCGACCTGCCAACACTCACTGACACTCACTCATCTCAGACCGCGCAAGAGATCGCCGCGTTTTTTTTATTTATTTTTTTTATATATATAAAAAAAAAACTCTTCTCTTTTGCCTTTTTTTTTTTTTTTTTTTTTTTTTTTTTTTTGTACAGTAGTAATAAAACAAGAAAGCGGACCGGAGGCATAAAGAAGACAGGGACTTGTGGGATGAAAACGGGGCTAAAAAGATTCATCCTCTCTTGAACATCATCACCAACCATCATTCATTCATTACCTTGACAACCTCTGGCTTTGATTGACAGCTGGAGTGGCAAAAAGCCATGAGACACGACAGTTTAGTTACATGCAGGTTGTTGATGGGCCGGCTGTAACCTTCAGTTTGGTGCTTGACTTTTTTTTCTTTCTTTTCTGGGGGCAAAGAGGAAAAGAAGAATAATTGCAAAACTCTTCCCGATGCCTGCGCTCTTTAGGAGAATTCGCCAAGAAAAGGGATCTTTGCAGCGCGTGAGTTTGTGAGCGGACTGGGAAATTAAATCTACGACACAGATCCAGAGGTTTATTGGAGCGCAGGCTGATGGCGCAAAGGGTAGGTTTAAAATCTCCAACACTCACCTCCACTAATACACTATCTATCACAGGCCTCGACTGTCGCCGCACGCGCAAAACTACTTTAGTGTTACGCACTTTGTTGGGAATACTCGCCGCCCGAGCTCCGCTCCTACACTCGGGGAAGCAGAACTTTACCATGTTTTTGGTAATTACGAGCTGCAAACTTAGTTTCGCGCGACGCCTTTCTCCTTATTTTCACACGGTATCGCTCTTTCTTCTGTTTTTTTTTGTGCTCTTCTTGACTTTCTGCTTCTCTTTCAGTACGATGAGTTGGCTCATTACGGCGGCATGGACGGGGTCGGGATGTACGGAGATCCTCACGCGCCTCGGCCGCTCCCGCAGGTCCATCATCTGAATCACGGACCGCCGCTCCACGCCAGCCAGCATTACGGCACACATGCCCCCCATCCCAATGTCATGCCCACCAGCATGGGCTCGGCTGTCAACGACGTGTTAAAGAGGGATAAAGATCAAATTTACGGGTGAGTTGCGTATTAATACCGGACGCGTGAATTCCTCCTTCCCGTAATAGTTTCTTACGCACAATTTGAATCTCCATCGCTCTGATTTGTGCATTTATTTGTTTGGTTGTGAACCCCCTAATTTTATGACAGTTCAAGTTTTGGAATATTTTGAATTTCTTAAGCCGCATTTATTCCTCGCGCTACACTTTTCCTCGCGTTATTCGCCGGTGAAATGCGAACTGTTGTTGTTGTTCCTGCAGTCACCCTCTGTTTCCTCTGCTGGCTCTGGTCTTTGAGAAGTGCGAGCTGGCCACATGCACTCCCCGCGAGCCCGGGGTGGCGGGAGGAGACGTGTGCTCCTCCGACTCCTTCAACGAGGACATCGCTGTCTTCGCAAAGCAGGTCACTGACTCTTACACATCCACCCTCGACCATACGCGTTGAAAACATGGAAGTAAATCGTCCTGTTCGTTCTCGAACCGCTGTTGGACATTTAACGAGTGTTTAACCTGATTGCGATCTGAAAACACATTTATTAAATTGTTGCGAATATTAATTGCTATTATTAACCCACAGTTTTCGCTTTTTGTTTGTGTTTTAGGTCCGAGCAGAAAAACCTTTATTTTCTTCAAATCCAGAATTGGATAATTTGGTAAGATAGCACACACTCTTAAATAAGTGTCACTCATTATTTCCGACATTTAGTTTTTTTTAGTTTTTTTTAGTTTTTTTTGCATCGGATCTGGAGATAGTGAAAGTGAGGGATCTGTTTGAAGTGGAGTGAAAAAGTCACTCATTATAGAGCTGATATCGCCATCAACCCTGAACACTTCACTCAGGCCACCTGCAAATGTTGTCTTTTAAATAAATAAAAAATTGCTTATTATTTCTCAAGCACATTATTAACTTATCCCTGGGATGTTTTTGTTTCGCCACAAAATATCGTGTCGCGAAAATTAAAATGAAAAAGTAAAGAAGCTAACGACGTGCATTTCTCTTCACAGATGATTCAAGCCATACAAGTATTACGCTTTCATCTTTTGGAGTTAGAAAAGGTAATTTTTATTATTATTATTATTATTATGATTTGATTCACTTTTAGAAATAATTTGGATGAATTTATTTGTGAATTAATAATGCGATAGTATTTGACCAAATAATGAATATTAAAACAGTTCATTACAATTCATATGAAACGGAACGTGACAGAAATACTTACTTCAAATAAATGAACAATTTCACGAATCATTTTTTTTTATTTAACTTGTTGCGCGAGTCTCTGGAGAATAATTCGCATTGCTGCAATTTCTCCATTTTGTTCATAATGTCCTTAAATTGTGCTTATTTCTGGAGCTTCGGTTTAAAGAGCTTTTCTTTCCTCAAGGTGCACGAACTCTGCGACAATTTCTGCCATCGGTACATCAGTTGTTTGAAAGGAAAAATGCCCATAGATTTGGTGATCGACGAACGGGATGGCAGCTCAAAATCAGACCACGAGGAACTCTCGGGATCTTCAACTAACTTAGCCGATCATGTAAGTAACCGGATGGTTTAATAGTTTCTACCTGCGTTGTATACCAGAAAATAATTCATATGAGTGAGTGATAAAATAAGCTATAAGAAGACGTGTCTAAAAATGGACTGAGCTGAAAGTTTCTTCTGAACTTGCGCTTTGTGTTTATTCCAATATCTCCATTATTTATGTCGCTACTATTATGTTTTGTATTTCAATGACTCATGACTGGATTAAATTAATAACCGAGACACATGATGGCGTTTTATGTAAGTTTATAATGTGCAAGGATGATGCTGTTTAATTGTCTCTTATTGATTTTTGTTGCGGTTTGACTCCGTTTTACAGGCCCGATGCTCTAATCTATTCATCGACTGTATTTAGAATGACATCGGCTTTGTTTAAACGCGTTGATTTCGATGAAATGTTGGGGGAAAGAAAGTTTTGCGGTCTCGTGCATGTGTGGAAGAGAGCTCGAGGCAGCAGATCAAGCCTGTTAAGAGTTAAAGCAGATTTGAGGCTTCTGAGCATCTGTCGGGTTAATCTCAAACTATACGGCATTAAAGTCAATCTACTGAATTAATCGATTGAAACCAGGGGAAAAACAATCAAAGCATCATGTGATTACGGGCCGATTTAACTCTCTTCGAGTGTAAAAAAAAAAAAATGTGTTTGTAGGTGTTGAAAAATTTCCATCTCTGGTGTTTGTTTTGGGGTTCATTTTCATAATGACAAAATGAAAAATGTCAGTTTGTTCGGAACACTGACCGAGGCTCGAAAATGCATGTGAGATTTTCAGGGTTCGAATCCCTTTACGTCATTTTTTTTTTTTTTGCATATCATTTCTATCATTGAAAACATGGAGATATCTCGCGCTCGTTCTTCCATGATTAACGCCATTGAGTTGCAGAGGATTTTGTCGCTTCTCTTCGACTGCTTATTTTTTATTGGCTGTGTAAATGTGTTATTAGTGTGTGTGGCTGAGATTTGGCGTGTGTGTTTTGAGGTCCACATTTGCATAGTGTGCACGAGCGTTAATGAGAATAAATGATCGCGGGCCTGTTGCTGCCCCACATACTTCATAAGCGACACACTGTCCTGATGTTCAGCTCAGCAGAAACGGCTGCGATTATATTACAAATCTAAATAAATTACAGGGATTCGATTTCTTAAATTCATACGGGTCTTGCACTTTATTATATGATGTTTCCACCCCTTTTTTTGCATGTTTGAGGACAGCAGTTTGATAGCTGGATATGCAAATTTATTTAGGTAGTACCTATCTCATCCATTTTTTTGTTTTTTTTGCTTTGATATGCATTTTTAATATATTTTGCCTGGGGCTACATCATTTGGTGAAAGTTGCTTTGCTGGGATGAAGGACATGCCTCTCTCTCTCTGGCTGTGAATATAGCTGGCTCAACTATACTACATTTTCTGAGAGTAGTTTATAGTGCTGTCAAGGCCTTTGTCAGGATGTCCAGCCCCTTAAAAACAGTCATCCCACTCAAATAAAATCAAATGCATTGGTTCAATAATAGAAATGACATCTGCCTCTAATAATCTGTACTAATTTACATTGTATTTTTTTTTCTCTGGTGTTTTCTGCATTTTAAAAACAAGTGCAGTTGAGCGCTTTCTCTGCGTTTTTGACATTTGCCTCAATGCTGTCTGTCAACGTCAATATTGTGACATGTGCCTTTGGCACCGACGCTTCTAATTATTTGTGGTTTTTATGTCGATTGTAAATAACTTACCTGAGCCACTTTTAGAAATATATAAGAGAGGTGAGTTTACAAAACAGATATTTCCCACGAGTGTGCCGTGGTGATCTCTCTGTCACAAGTTTATAAATGAAGCACAAGTCTGTCTTTTTTCAGACATGTTTACACGTCTCTAGCTCACAGGTCATCTAGTCGGCGCGTCGGGTCAGATCCGGCCTCTCTTAATGAAGCAGCACGTGTTCTGCTGTGGAACGGTGACGCTGAAGCTCTCTGCACGGATCGGATCTGTTTGATCAGGGTTTGACTGCTCACGTCTGGACACACGGTCACTTGTTGCTGTGCTTCGGCTTAGAGCTTCAGACGGATGTGTGTGTGTGTGGTTCGGATCAGTTTTTGTTTTCCAGTTACATTAACGGAATGATAACCTGCAGAAAAGGTTTGGAAGCGGAAAGGGTTCGTTTTATGGATTTAGTGTTAATTCATTTTTAATTTATGAATTAAAAAACTGAGACGAACATGAAAGCATGAAGACATTCCATTTTGGCATGAAGTGTTCTTTAAGATTGAGTCGAGAACCCCAGAGTTCTATAGAACCCCGACGACGAAGTGTACTTACACGTAGAGCAATTTCAACCCCTAAAAGGAGTTTTGTAGGTGTATGCGCTTTTTTTCCAGAACGCGGTGTGCTTTTGCCCGGCCGTGTCATATAGAACAGCATTAACAACATTCATTCCCGCCTCTGTCAATTACTCGAGCTCAGCGAGGGCTCCTCTCTCATTCTCGTCAGATAATTGGCAGTTTGGCTTTGAATAGTCATTCTGAGATGCTTCAGACCGTCCCTTTAACATGTTTTCGGAGCAGTTGTGTAATTGCATGTTAAGTGCAGCAGAACTGCGTGTGGAGCAGACGCACAGAAGGTCAGGGGCTGAAGATGCGCATGTGTCAGCATTCGCAGCCGTTCCCGATCCGACATGCGTTTTTCTGCGACGACTCTCAATGAAAGTTTGACGGGCAGGGCAGGTGTGTGTCAGCAAGTCGGCCGCTCTCCTAGCCGCTCCTTTCGCCATTGTGTCCGGCTTTTATATTAATTACATCTTGCATTATCAGCGTCGAGACTGTGACCCCGTGCGAGCGGTGAAAGGCGGCCCCCGGAGACCCAGCGACCCTCTATCTTATTCTTTATCTGCTCTATTGTGCCGCCGCTGTGTTTGCGGCCTGGTAACGGCGCTCTTTAACACAATTAGAGGAGAGCACGGAGCGGGCTGCGTTTGACTCCTAATTATCCGCAGCGATGGGGAATCGTCACATGCTCACTGGGTGGGGTGGAGCCTCTCTCAGCCGTTTGGGTCACACGATGTCTCTCGCTCGCTTTCTTTACAGCTTGTTTGAACTTTAATGGACTCTTGGGAGCCCTGACAACTGTTTTGTTGTGATGTGAGGCCTGAGAGAGAGAGAGAGAGAGGGAGAGAGCGAGAGGGCGGCTGCATTATTCATAAGTGGGAAAAGGGCTGTTGCTTTTTTGCTGCCGAGTGGCGTGAGGAAACTGGATATCAGCTGCAAACTCTGGAAAGATGCGGCTGGTTTGTGTGAAACATGTAGCAGTCAGCACATAGGGATCGCGGCCATGTTCGAGCGAGACTGTGTGTTTTTAGGCCCGTCTTGCGGTGGGCGTCTCAGCTACAGGAAACAGAACCCGGTCATTTTCATGGCTTGAGCTCACTCTCAGCATATGAAGCCTCGGCTGAACTGCATTACACAGACGGCTGTTTTTCCTGCCTCTCCGACGACGTGCTGTAAATGCTCTGACAGAACCAACATCGAGTGATACAAGGCCGTTAGGTGAACAACGCTATATATTAATCTCAGACGAACACTGTTCATTTGACAAATATGATTTCAGCTCTGATTCTTGAGATAAGGGACAAAACATGTTTTAGAAGTTAGTTTTTATTATATAATAACACATTATTTTAAACCGATATATTTGTAGACAAAGGTCTCAGACAAGGAACAGGTTTTTCTGAAAGTGTGTGTTTCTTTTAAAGCACATTTATCCACGAAACTTAATTTGTGTCAACTCCGTCAGACGCATTAAAAAGCTTGATATTTTAATTCGATCCATCCGACTACAGTGTCTTCAATTATGTAATAATAGTGTTCAGTGAAGGAGCTAAGTGAAAAAATAAATTCTCTAAAATTTTTCTTGGGTTAGGGTTATTATGAACAGTTCAGTTCGTAAATTCCTTAATTCTCTAATCTCTTTTTTAATATTGAACATATTTAACTAAAGTTCTTAGGTAAATCAGACATGCTATCATGAAGTTCAGTCGATGTGTTAATATTGTAATGAATTTCAAAATTAACAAAAACCTGACGGTGTACAATGCTGATGGAGTTGAAGTTGGAGTTGACAAAAACTGACGGAGTTGACAAAAACAGACGGAGTTGACAAAACCTGACGGAGTTGACAAAAACAGATGGAGTTGACAAAAACTGATGGATTTGGAGTTGACAAAAACAGACGGAGTTGACAAAAACTGACGGATTTGGAGTTGACAAAAACAGACGGAGTTGACAAAACCTGACGGAGTTGACAAAAACAGACGGAGTTGACAAAAACTGACGGATTTGGAGTTGACAAAAACAGACGGAGTTGACAAAAACTGACGGATTTGGAGTTGACAAAAACAGACGGAGTTGACAAAAACTGACGGATTTGGAGTTGACAAAAACAGACGGAGTTGACAAAAACTGACGGATTTGGAGTTGACAAAAACAGACGGAGTTGACAAAAACCGACGGATTTGGAGTTGACAAAAACAGACGGAGTTGACAAAAACAGACGGAGTTGACAAAAACTGACGGCTTTGGAGTTGACAAAAACAGACGGAGTTGACAAAAACTGACGGAGTTGACAAAAACAGATGGAGTTGACAAAAACTGACGGATTTGGAGTTGACAAAAACAGATGGAGTTGACAAAAACAGACGGAGTTGACAAAAACTGATGGATTTGGAGTTGACAAAAACAGACGGAGTTGACAAAAACTGACGGATTTGGAGTTGACAAAAACTGACGGAGTTGGAGTTGACAAAAACAGACGGAGTTGACAAAAACTGACGGCTTTGGAGTTGACAAAAACAGACGGAGTTGACAAAAACTGACGGAGTTGACAAAAACAGATGGAGTTGACAAAAACAGACGGAGTTGACAAAAACTGATGGATTTGGAGTTGACAAAGACGGAGTTGACAAAAACTGATGGATTTGGAGTTGACAAAAACAGACGGAGTTGACAAAAACTGACGGATTTGGAGTTGACAAAAACTGACGGAGTTGGAGTTGACAAAAACAGACGGAGTTGACAAAAAACAGACGGAGTTGACAAAAACTGATGGAGTTGGAGTTGACAAAAACAGACGGAGTTGGAGTTGACAAAAACAGACGGAGTTGGAGTTGACAAAAACTGACGGAGTTGACAAAAACTGACGGATTTGGAGTTGACAAAAACTGACGGAGTTGACAAAAACAGACGGAGTTGACAAAAACTGACGGAGTTGGAGTTGACAAAAACAGACGGAGTTGGAGTTGACAAAAACAGACGGAGTTGACAAAAACAGACGGAGTTGACAAAAACTGACGGAGTTGGAGTTGACAAAAACAGACGGAGTTGGAGTTGACAAAAACAGACGGAGTTGGAGTTGACAAAAACTGACGGAGTTGACAAAAACTGACGGATTTGGAGTTGACAAAAACTGACGGAGTTGACAAAAACAGATGGAGTTGACAAAAACTGACGGAGTTGGAGTTGACAAAAACAGACGGAGTTGGAGTTGACAAAAACAGACGGAGTTGGAGTTGACAAAAACTGACGGAGTTGACAAAAACTGACGGATTTGGAGTTGACAAAAACTGACGGAGTTGACAAAAACAGATGGAGTTGACAAAAACTGACGGAGTTGGAGTTGACAAAAACAGACGGAGTTGGAGTTGACAAAAACAGACGGAGTTGGAGTTGACAAAAACTGACGGAGTTGACAAAAACTGACGGATTTGGAGTTGACAAAAACTGACGGAGTTGACAAAAACAGACGGAGTTGACAAAAACTGACGGAGTTGGAGTTGACAAAAACAGACGGAGTTGGAGTTGACAAAAACAGACGGAGTTGGAGTTGACAAAAACAGACGGAGTTGACAAAAACTGACGGAGTTGGAGTTGACAAAAACTGACGGAGTTGACAAAAACTGACGGAGTTGACAAAAACTGACGGAGTTGGAGTTGACAAAGGTCCAGCTGGGGCCAAATATACAGCATATATAAACAGAATCATGAAACAACATTAGAAGACAAAAAAAAAAAAAAAACCCGTATTAGATCACATTATGTCGATTTTTTGAGAGTACTTGTCAACCATCAGACATAAAACCTGAGAGAATTGACGTCTGACGGACTTGACAAAACTGAATATTTTTCCACCTTAACCTCACGTTGTACAGTGGAGCAATTTTGTTTTCTCTCTCAGTTGTAGCTGCCTTAATAAACATTTCAAAAATGTCAAGATTTATCCCACAACGATTTACATAAACTATTACACTGGGATGACAGAGTTGACATGTTAAAGCTGTGACCGCAGAGACTTCAGCATTGTTTCTATAAAATATATATATATATATTTATATAATTCAAAATTTACTTTTTGTATTGTTTGATATATCACAGATCTCTGCCTTTAAATTTAAATGTGTTTTTGGATTTGTTGCATTTTTAAACACTTTGTTTGGCAATTTTACATCGTGACCTCATGCTGAGGACAGGCTAAATGACATGTACTTTAAATATAGAGCATGTGCTTAAAGTAATACTAACAAAATTATTTTGTTAAAATAAAAATAAAATGCAATGACCAGAGTATCCAGGTTTCCTTTAGATGCAACTTTTTAAGTATTTTAATTTGAATGAATTTATTTATTTTTAACATAAAGAGGGCTTTTGTGTTTAGGACATGTTTTGGCTTTTATCTCAAGAATCTGCTTCAAAATTAACGTCTTACTTGCACTTTCTTTGTAATTAATTGTGATTATTTACTAGCATTTCAGGAATTTTCATTAAAAATGGCATGAATCACACTATTTCGAAATAGTTTAATATAACATTAAAATATTAGAAGCCAGCAGCTTCAAATGTATTTTCCCCTGATCATTTCACTCCGCTCAGTTTAAGCAGCACATTGAGTTTTATGAATCTGATGCAGCGTCACAAAGAGCCTGTTATTGAAGGACGGAGCAGATAAAACTATGTGCAAAGACTTGACTAACACAAAACAGTAATTTATAATAATGCATTAACAGCACACACACACACACACACACACACACACCGCTGCCCAAGACTCAGCATAAGAACACTTAAGTCTGTGTGTGTGTGTGTGTGTTGCACATACTCGATTGCTCTCAGATTAAGACTTGAGCTTTGTCTCTAATGAGCTTAAAGCAGACGCTGGCTGTCTCCGCAGATATTTGCGGGCATGTTTGTCTGTGGTGTGTGTGAGTTTAATGCATTTGTTTGGACGGCTCGCACCAGACGCACGATTCTGAACTGACATTCACTGTAAAACGTGACAAACTGCAATTGTTACCTTAAAAAACTTTGAAACTAGTTATTTTAGGTGTTGCTATTTTCTCGGTGTAAAGGCAGGTCACACATTGAGCGTGCGTTTGTGTGTCTAGTGGGATTGTAAAGTCTTTTTCTTGCTGGAGTGGCAAAGGAAATTCCTCCTCTTGCTCGTCTATGTGTAACACAGATAAAGCTCTTCCTGTACAGTACAAATCCTGTTTCCCTGCGGCCCGATCGGACCCCGAGAAACCTCAGGAAGGGTGAGGAGGAGATGCCCTCGTACACATGACAACTTCCCTCAGAGTGTGTGTGTCAGATTAGATACCGTGTTTGTTGTTTGTGACGGTGTAAATGATTAATCGCGGCTGAAGACTCAGAGGTTGATTTCCAAACTCGTGCGACTTTCTTTCTTCTGAGGAATCCTGCTCTGAAAGTTGCTCTTTTCCATATAATGAAGTGAACGAGGAAGGATGCTGTTGAGCTCTTAAAACAACAGTCGTCCGTACGACTCGTGTGCTGTATTTCAGTCTTCATTCACGCAGACATTGTGCTGAACATCTGCTTCCGTGTTTCACACATGATATGAAGGTGAATAAATGATGACAACAGTTGTATTGTTGGCGTTTGTTGCTTCAAGGGTTCAGCTAGATTGTGTGTAAACTGTTTATATAAAGTTGGATGTATAAGTATATAACTTGACTGGGATTTAGACGCATCTTTTCAAATAAAGGTTCTTTCATTTATTGGAATCTTCATGGTTCCACGAAGAATCCATGAAAGCTCTCCATTGCACAAAAGGTGGAAAAGGTTCTTTAGATCACTGAGAAAAAAATAATTATGTTCTATATTTTAGGAGTAACTAAACTAAACTTCTTCTGTGGGGATCAATGAAAAAAAAATAACAAACCCTTTTGGAAACTTCTTGTTGGGTGAAGGTGAAGGGCTTTTTGTTCTGTGTTTACCTCACATTCACGAGTCCTCTCTCTCTCTTTGTGCTGTGGATGGGGAACGCGCGTGGATGGATCCGCTCTGGCCGTCTCCAGAATCCAGCGTCCTGGAGAGATCACGACGACGCCACGTCCACACACTCGGCCGGCACGCCGGGACCCTCCAGCGGAGGACACGCATCGCAGAGCGGAGACAACAGCAGCGAACAAGGTGAGTCAGATATGACATAAACACTGTTTACTGCACATGCAGCCCTGACATGCATGTGTGTGTGTGTGTGTGTGTGTGTAAAGGTCACCATCCAGCAGTGACCATGAGGAAAACTTGTTTAATAAACATGTAAAAATGCAAAAAGTTTTTCAGATTTAAAGCTCAGTCACATGAAGAATGATAACTATAACCATAACTATAATAGCTTCCACACTAGTGATAATCTGTAAATCTGTTAAAGTTGGATGGATTCTGATTGGCTGTCTATGTTTTTATTTTATGTTATTATTTTCATAAAATTACAATTCTATTAAAAATGTATATTTATCGTCTTTGGGGTTTGGCGATAGAAAACATCATTAGCTCAGTATATACATATCATTTATAAAAAGTGTAAAAGTATAAAAACTCTACTAATGATATACTAATATATAATATTATGTCAAATAAAACATTAAATAATATAATGTGTTATCCAGGGGCGTTGTTAAACCCTTTTTACTGGAGCATGAGTAAAATAATACTGATAAATCCTTATGTCACTGAAGATTACCATGATAATATTTCAGCAATCATATAATATAATCAGCTGTTTAGAATCACTCTCACGATCTGATTGGTCAAACAGGTTTGGAAATAGGTCTCAAATTTTCATTTGTGTTTGATTCATTAGGACAGTTCACACCCAAATCATTTGCAGCAGTTTCTCACACTGAAATAGTTCTAGGATATTTTATGAGCAGAAAACCAAAGGCTGGATAAGGTGGATATTTAGAATTTATGTCCATTTATATGGAAAACAGTATTTAAAACAGAATCCAAATATGGGCACACTTTTGTGATGGAGGCCTGTGCCCCATTACTGATGAAAGGCTAGAAATGCTTCCGGTATCGTCCATTGTGCATCTGTTGATGAAGCAGAGAAGAGAGAGAAGAGAGCATTATTGATCATGCTGAAGTTATAAGTACCAGTGAGCTGTTCTCCTCACTGCAGTTATCGACTCTCTCACACTGGATCCAGTAACGGCCGGTCGATACGGCCTAACACACTTACGGTACGGCACAGAACTGCCTAGAAGTGATTCGGTCAAGCTCCGGCCCTAACCAAACACAAGAGAGAGAGACTGGATGGAGAGTGAGATGGGACAGAGAGAGTGAGACAGTGTGGAGAGAGAGAGACAGAGAGAGAGAGAGAGAGAGAGAGAAAGGACAGAGAGTGAGACAGTAGAGAGTGAGATGGGACAGAGAGAAAGAGAGTTAGACGGTCTAGAGAGTGAGATGGGACAGAGAGAGTAAGACAGTGTGGAGAGAGAGAGAGAGAGAGAGAGAGAGAGAGAGAGAAAGGACAGAGAGTGAGATGGGACAGAGAGAGTGAGACAGTGTGGAGAGAGAGAGAGAGAGAAAGGACAGAGAGTGAGACAGTAGAGAGTGAGATGGGACAGAGAGAAAGAGAGTGAGACGGTCTAGAGAGTGAGATGGGACAGAGAGAGTAAGACAGTGTGGAGAGAGAGAGAGAGAGAGAGAGAAAGGACAGAGAGTGAGATGGGACAGAGAGAGTGAGACAGTGTGGAGAGAGAGAGAGAGAGAGAGAGAGAGAGAGAAAGGACAGAGAGTGAGATGGGACAGAGAGAGTGAGACAGTGTGGAGAGAGAGAGAGAGAGAGAGAGAGAGAGAGAAAGGACAGAGAGTGAGACAGTAGAGAGTGAGATGGGACAGAGAGAAAGAGAGTGAGGCGGTCTAGAGAGTGAGATGGGACAGAGAGAGTAAGACAGTGTGGAGAGAGAGAGAGAGGACAGAGAGTGAGACAGTCTAGAGAGTGAGATGGGACAGAGAGAGTGAGGCAGTGTGGAGAGAGAGAGAGAAAGGACAGAGAGTGAGACAGTCTACAGAGTGAGATGGGACAGAGAGAAAGAGAGTGAGACAGTCTAGAGAGTGAGATGGGACAGAGAGAGTGAGACAGTGTGGAGAGAGAGAGAGAGAGAGAGAAAGAAAAGAGAGTGAGATGGGACAGAGAGAGTGAGACAGTGTGGAGAGAGAGAGAGAGAGAGAGAGAGAGAAAGGACAGAGAGTGAGATGGGACAGAGAGAGTGAGACAGTGTGGAGAGAGAGAGAAAGAGAGAGAAAGGACAGAGAGTGAGACAGTAGAGAGTGAGATGGGACAGAGAGAAAGAGAGTGAGACGGTCTAGAGAGTGAGATGGGACAGAGAGAGTGAGACAGTGTGGAGAGAGAGAGAGAGAGAGAGAGAGAGAGAGAGAGAGAGAGAAAGGACAGAGAGTGAGATGGGACAGAGAGAGTGAGACAGTGTGGAGAGAGAAAGAGAGAAAGGACAGAGAGTGAGACAGTAGAGAGTGAGATGGGACAGAGAGAAAGAGAGTGAGACGGTCTAGAGAGTGAGATGGGACAGAGAGAGTGAGACAGTGTGGAGAGAGAGAGAGAGAGAGAGAGAGAGAGAGAGAAAGGACAGAGAGTGAGATGGGACAGAGAGAGTGAGACAGTGTGGAGAGAGAAAGAGAGAAAGGACAGAGAGTGAGACAGTAGAGAGTGAGATGGGACAGAGAGAAAGAGAGTGAGACGGTCTAGAGAGTGAGATGGGACAGAGAGAGTGAGACAGTGTGGAGAGAGAGAGAGAGAGAGAGAGAGAGAGAGAGAGAGAGAGAAAGGACAGAGAGTGAGATGGGACAGAGAGAGTGAGACAGTGTGGAGAGAGAAAGAGAGAAAGGACAGAGAGTGAGACAGTAGAGAGTGAGATGGGACAGAGAGAAAGAGAGTGAGACAGTCTAGAGAGTGAGATGGGACAGAGAGAGTAAGACAGTGTGGAGAGAGAGAGAGAAAGGACAGAGAGTGAGACAGTCTAGAGAGTGAGATGGGACAGAGAGAGTGAGACAGTCTAAAGAGTGAGACGGGACAGAGGCTGAACAGAGTGACGCAGGCCAAAGAGAGTGAGACAGTCTAGAGAGTGAGATGGGAAAGAGAGAAAGAGAGTGAGACAGTCTAGAGAGTGAGATGGGACAGCGAAAGTGAGGCAGTCTGGAGAGTGAGAAAAGACAGAGAGTAAGACAGTCTAGAGAGTGAGATGGGACAGCGAAAGTGAGATGCAACACAGAGTGAGAAAGGGCAGAGAGTGGACAGAGTGACGCAGAGACAGAGCCAGCCAAAGAGACAGTCTAGAGAGTGAGATGGGACAGAGAGAGTGAGACAGTCTGGAGAGAGAGAGAGAGAGAAAGGACAGAGAGTGAGACGCAACAGAGAGGGTCAGATGGGACAGAGAGTGAGACGGGACAGAGAGTGAGACAGGACAGATTGAATTGAATTGAGACAGGACAGAAAGTGAAATAGGACAAAGAGTGAGGCGAGACAGAGAAAGTGAGAATGGACAGAAAGTGAGACAGGCCAGAGTGAGACAGTACAGAGAGAGAGAGACAGGCCAGAGAGTGAGACAGGACAGCCGGTGAGGGCGAGAGACATGGTTCTCCGGTGCAGTAATGCAGTCGTCCTGCAGAGCGCAGTGACCTTTCACCCCAGCCAGCAGAACAGACGCCTCATTTCTCACATTCTTGCAATTATGTTCACGCTTGAAGCGCTTGTTCACTCTCAACACCCGCTCCACACGCACACAAGACAGGACAAGCGTGAGTTCCTAAAAGAAAGTTTTTAGGCTGGAAAGTCTGTGAGAGAGAGACAGGTAACAAACTCTCTAACAACTCTGCATTCTTGTGCTAGATAGTGAAAAGCTGTCAGCTGTCTTACACTATAATATTGTTATAATATACATCTGTGTGTGTGTGTGTTTGTCTATATTTTGAGGGTCAAATGTTTGAAAATCACAACTGGAGTGAAAAATGAGGACATTTGAAGAGCTGCTCACGGTTTGAAGACATTCTGCTTTAGATCTAATAAGTGTTTTTTTTTTTAATTCATAACAACTTTTAAAATATGTCTTTTAATATTAACAAAAGCGACCAATGTTTAAATATCTTAATTACCTTGAACTCATTACAGCACAGAGTTATTATCACCAACTAAAACAAAAACTGGAACTATAAAAATCATAGCTTCAAAATAAAATAAACATTAAAAATTCGTCTAGTACTAAAATAAAACAAAAAAATAAATATAAAATACTAATCAAATGACAAAACAGAACAAACTGAATATTAAATAATATTAAATAAATTAAAAATATTAACAAAAACAGACAAATTCGCTAGACAGCACCTCTATCTACCTCTAAATCTGGAATATTTAGGCATTATAGACATAACGGTATTATGTTCTGTAAAGCTGCTTTGAAGTCATTATGTGTATTGGGAAAGTAAATTGGACTTGATATCAGTCATTACAGAAGAGTTCATCCGTCTGTGTCTATGTGAAATCACTGCTAACAGACGACAGCAGCGCGTCTATCCGGTGTTAATGAGTTAATGAAGCCGTCAGACCATCATATATCTTCACACACATGAGTGTGTTCAGTGTCATCTGGTCAAACACACTCTTTCTGTTCAACATCAGCTCCTTGTGCTGGAAACGGCTGAGAGATCTCATTTCACTAGCTGCAATGAGCAGGAATCCTCTGCCCTTTTCCAGATAATTTTTTTTGGAAAATAAAATATCAGTTGTAGCCCTCAGGCACTGAGACCCTGCACACACACACACACACACACACACACACACACACACACATTGTGGCAGGTCTGGACCGACTGAGATGTCAGGATTTATTCTCTTCTATAGTGTTAAAGTTTATGCCAGAAAAAGACAGAAAGACAAAAAAGTAAAAGTTCAGTTTGTGTGTGTTTATATAATTGTGTTTAATAAGGTTTGCTGGATCTCTAGATGAGCTCTTTCTAAACAACTGCTTCACAGATGGACGGACAGACATATTTCATGTCTCACGTGTTTGATCGAGGCAGATCTGTGTAACTACGGATTATTTGCAATCGAAACAGAACATATTTTATAGTTTCTGTGCTTTAAAAGCTTTCCAATAATCTGTGTATGTAACAAAAAATCAACAGCAGTCACACTTTTCAGGTTACAAAAGGAATCATTCAGTGAAAATTATTTATATGCCATAGCGCTTTATACATTACAGATTGATTTAAAGCAGCTTCTTAGTAATAAACGAAAACAAAAGTATCATGCAAAGTTGAAACAAATACAATTTCTACTGTAAAACGGCTCTTTTTCAGCTCAGTTTGGTTCAGTTTAGTCATTGAAAAGTTCATTAGTTGTAAATAAAACTCGCATCTGTACCAACTGTAAGCGCGGCAGCGGGACATGATTGAACACTGCCGGTGACAGATGCAGTAAACCTCACAGACAGAGGAGAAGTGAGATGAATGAACGCAAGGGAATACCTAACGTGCCCGCTCAATTCGAGCAGCTTGAGTTGTACCGTGCTGGCCCTTTAAACGATGCCGCTGCTACTCCGAGTGTTTTTTGGGCTCTTGTTTTAGCATGCTGTGCCTGAGGGGGTCAGCCAAGAAGTCACCCTTAAGAGGTGATAATCCCATCACACTAGACTCCAGCGCTGTTTTCCCCGGATGGCGTGAGCGGTTCTGCTCTCATGAGAGTCTGACCCTAGTTTCTGTGTTGGCGAGGGGTTACCGAGGCCAGCGCTGTCTGAAGCAGTGCTTCCCAACCGGTGGGTCGCGACCCGAAAAAGTGTCTCGGGTCCGTTCTGATGGGACCCAGACAAAACAATGATAGATTAGAATAGCTCATTTTTGCTAACTAATTGTCACTCCTGCGGGACACTCACAGCCAAGCCGACTCATTTCGCCTATCGAAGGTGTGCTTATTTCGGCATGAACCTCCTCTCCTGCAGTATCAGTCCCCTCGCCACTATTGTGTTCGCCAGACGGGCCCCTCCACTCCCTAATCCCTCCCGCCTCCTCCCTCCAAACACCCAGAATGCTCGTGAAGGGCTAGCGTTTGGCGGTGTGGTCTCTCAAGCGCGTCACTGCGCCGATGCCCTACAGGTATCTCTCGAACGAGTGGGCGGACGAGAAAGAGATGCTGCCTTCCCAAGCACGGCTAACGTATTTATGCAAATCTTTTTGGGCATTATTGCAGATAAGCTCATTTTATAGTCTGATTTCCTCTCCCTCGTGTGCCATAATGAGTCGTCGAGCATGAGGGAGCGTGTCGGCGAAGAACACCAGCCAGTCCGTCCGTCTGTCCGTGTGCCCGTCCTGACGTTGCGTTTGAGGAGATGGGGATGGAGGGGTTTGACGGCGGTTAGTGCTATTAGCTCTCGTTATTGGAGGCAGCCGTCTAATAATTTCTAATTACCCTAAGGAGGTATTAGGAGTGTTAGTCAGCAAGGATAATTTCTTATTTGCACGCCTGGAGCGGTGAGCTCTCTAGAAGAACGGAGGCTAATGTGCAACAAAACAAATCAACGTGCCACACAGGGCTGCGGGCTTCAGGGAGGAGGCCGAGATAACGCTCATTATGCATCATGATAATTCATTTAGAATGTTATCAATTTCAGAATGGAGGCTTGTACTCACGCACACATAAGCCATTAAAAAAGGATGAGGAAATGAGGCTGCTGTTCAGACTCTGCCTCCTGGTCTGTTCAGGTAGCTCCAATTACACGCTTCCCATGTTTTAAGGCTGTTGAATGTTAAATGCTGCCTCCTCTCTTCATTTCCTCTGATCCCGTGCACCCGTATTTTCATAGGGAAACACGAAATGAAATGCAAGACGGGGCTAAGAATCGAGTGGGTGTTTCATACCAGAGTTTGCGGCCAATTGCGGAGGACTCGCTTGTGAACCACAACTGACCTAGGTGATCATTTCAGATGATGAAGACAGATATGCGTTTTCTTTTCGTTCGCAGGAGCAGGAACGGTTCCCTCCTGAGACTGTTCTTGGTTTTAATTGTGGCAGCACAGCAATACTCGCCTTTCTCCTCATGCCCACCGTTTCCCTCGTTTTCTCCTCGAGAGCATCTTTCCCCGTCCCCTCAGCCCAGAGTGACTTAATCTCTTGAAACAATTGGAGGAAGTTTAAGGAGAGACCGTTTAGATGTCTGAAATGAAATACCAAACAATGGCATCTCGCGATAGCAACCGATTTTCCGCATTCGACATCCTCCAGTGGAAAAGCTTTAGTAGTCATGAGGGAATCACAAGTGTAGACAAAGCACAAAACCAAACAAGACAAAAAAACATGTTGTGTTTAGCGGTGTTGCGGGGTCAGGCCTGCATTGTGTGTTTCTCGCTGGGCCGCGGTCCTCAGACAACAGACTGTCTGCGGGAGACATCTGCGAATCCGACCTGCCGACCCTCAGAAGCGCTCTGAAGTGAGGGAATGCTGCCTTTAGCCCTCACACGGCCCGCAGGACAAACTCCAGCGCTATTAAGAAACAGAGAGAGAGAGAGACAGAACAAGAGGGAGACAGGCAGAGCCGGCCGAAGCGCGTCAGAACGGTTTTGTTTCTTCCTCAAAGGCCTCGCGGTCTGCGTTACTCCTCAGAAGCCCATGAGATCATTTTCCTTCTTTATGAGTAAAGAGCAGCTTGGCGCTGGAGAGGTTACTCTGGCCTGATGAGGAGCCACTGTTCGCAGCACCTGCTGTTGGGTGGGCCGGCATCCAAGCGCATCGTTCTGCGGTAAATGAGTCACGTTCCCCGCAGTTCCGGAGGCTAGAGCGACCTTTGGCTGGAGATCTTTGCCGTCTTGTCTCGGTTCGTCTCGTGCTCCGTCGGGCCGCTCATGCCTCGCTGGGGTCAGAGCGCAGTCCGCTTCCACCGACTTCGCCTCTTTCCTCGATGCGTGCAACACGTGCATTTCAGTGAAGAGAAAAGCTGTTGTTTCTCTCTCTTACTCGCTGCCTTTGATTTTCCTGACGGTTGAAGTCGTTGCCTCCGCTCAGGAGCTTTAGGGGAACGGCTGCATCTGCTGTTGAGGTTTTACAGGAAGAGAAAATTGAAAAATCAATAAAAAGCCAAAAAAGAGTGAGACAGAAAAAAATACACAGAGGGCGAAAAGCAAAGCAGATAACGGCTTTGAAGAAGCAGACAGACACAAGGCTGCTCATAGATTTGAGACGGGTTTTTTGGACTAATTCAGGGGCAAAGGACGATGAATTCATTTAAAAACTGTAGTTTAGGCACGCCACACCTGCGTCAGGCAGCCGTTTTCCAAAATGTCTTTGTTTTATAAAGACCGACGGAGCGCTCAAGCGATGGAAGACAATGCCTGATAGAAAGCCCACGGATGCCAGAGTGGCTGTAATCTGAACCTGCTGCTTCAAACATTAGTTAGGAATGAGCATCTTCCTATACGATTTGAATGCAGAGCTGTTGAGTCCCTCGAGCCACGAATTTCACCTGAATTCTCACTACTCCAATGGAATGAAATTCTGAGTTTACCTAAAACACAAGAGACAGTCGATAGAAAACTCATCACCGACTGATTAACACAAGTCTCTCTCTCTCTCTCTCTCTCTCTCTCTCGGTTAATGCAGTTCTGCTCATTATTTTTACATTTGTGGAAGAGTGCTTGAACACAGGGAATGTCTGTGGGAAGGACAACGGGCCGCGATATTGACTTGTAAAGGAGCTGGTAGAAGTGTCTGGATAAGACACAAGCTTCTCCTGCTCTTGTAAAGCAGTATCTGATTTCTCTGCTAGTTGGGTCCCCAGAGGGGCCGCTGGGCTGATGGGAGATCACAGCTGCTGCAGAGAGGAACGCACACGTGAACTCTGGAGGTGTTCCCTGCATGGTGAACTGCTTCTCTGAACTTTGTTCAGAGGACTCTCTTGCTTGTGTGTGTGTGTGTCAGTGTGAGCCATTTGCTCACAGAATCTGAATAGATATTAATATGAGTACGTGGCAATTTTCAGTCGCAATCCACAATCTGGGATGTATTGAGTTGCTACGTGCATCAATAGTTGGCAATACCCAGGCCTGGACAGAGGTGCAGTGCCCAACAGCTGCAGCCAACAGAACGCTGACTAATTTATGAGTGCAAACTGCACGTGCACATGCGAGAGAGAATCGGAGGAAGTTTTCATTGACTCTGCGATGAGGTAGCCAAGGCCCATAAGGGGGGGGCTCTTCACAGTTTGAACTTCATCAGGGGCTGCGCTTAATCAATACACTATCGGAAAAAGAATTAATTACCAAAGCAGAATAAAACAGCTGCATTTTAAACGAAGGCTTCATCAATGCTTTAATCTCCTGCTTTCAGCTCAGGTGCCCCGAGGAATTGCTCTGACCGTGTGTAATGAGGAACTCAGGGACTTTATGCCCCGCACACCCCTCTCTCTCTCTCACACACACACACATCGACCTTCCTAAACTGTATCTCCATCTGTTTAGAACCCCTCCGCCCATCCAGCGTACCCTCTGCCGCATTCCCTTCCCACCAAATTCCAGTCTTCCCAGGGATGAGGAAGGGTATTAATGTGGAAATCTCTGCTGTAGGGCCGCTGGAGAGAGGCACACATTCCTAAAGTGAAAGGGACTGAACTGTCGCCCGTCCACGGCCCGCCCCATCACCGACACCCCCGCCGCACCCTTGAGCACTCCTCCAAACTGCATTTCAAGTAGGGTTGAGAAGGGGTTATGGGTGATGAATTGGGTTTTTAGTGAGCTCATTAGGAAGCCAAACAGAGTCAGAACGCAGCGGAACAGAGTGGGGCCGCGGCGCAGCAATCAGTTCTGCTTGCTTTGTTCTGTGCCTCCAGGACATTTGTGAGTGAAAGTTCAGGGCAGACGGCTGATGAGAGAGGCCTGCCGAACAGAGCCCGTGATCTGATGGTTGACTTGTTGGTGTAGACGCCTTAATTCGTCGGCCTCTTCGTTTCTCGCGTCCTAATGGCCGCGGTGTGCCCTCGTCTATGGGTGTGTAATAACTCCAAGGTGTCTGTCGAGTCTGTGTTTGTCTGAAGGGCAGTTGAGGGTGGAGAATCTCCATAAATACAGGTTCTGTGTGCCGATGTGTAGAATCGGACCCTCTGGCTCGAGAGCAGGACTTTGATTCCCTCTCTGGAGATTAAGTCTATTCCAGCACGGCTTCGTCTTTCTCTCTGCTCGTGCTCACAGGCCATAGAAATCCTGTTTTGTTGAAAATTGATGTAATTTGCTGTAGTAATTATCTTAGTAATTAACTCTCTAATGACTGCGGTGTGAAACTCCTCCAGTGGCTCTCATGTGCGCAGTCATTATTTGCTCTCCATCGTAATACAAGCTTCAAAGTGTGATGATACTGACTGGAGAGAGAGAGAATAGACTTGGATGCACCTCAATAACCTCTGGGGCCAATTATTGTAATTTGATTTGGACGACAGGCTGCAGGAAGAGCGTGGGGTTGGTGGGCCGTGTTTAGGAGCAGTTGGAGTGTGCTTGGGGTGTGGACAAAACTTCTTTTTTCCTTCCCTCTAAAGGAAGATCTTATTGTTTCTGGACCGCAGATACTCCCTCCCTCACTCAACAATATCGGTCCTGCCCGTAAAACTTGCCGTACGCACCATTCTTAATGCCCTGCCTCCGTACATGTTTTTGCATTAGTGTTGAATTAGTTTTCCTTACAGCATAGGTTCACATGCAGCTTCCTTTAAACCGTCTCTCGGGATGTTGTTTCCCTGCGATTGTCTTTCACACGGGCCAGAAGCTCAGAGATGCAGGAAACATTTAATGTCTCATAAACTCATCAGAGTGATTAGCAGACTAATGATGAGACGAGGGGCGGCGGGAATGCAGCGCTGCGATCAGACGCGGCCCCTCCAAGGCCCTGTTTATGATGTAATGAGATAATTGCCGTTACAGGTAGCAGGTTAATTACACGTGTAATTACTCAAGCACTTCATACTGGCTCTTCTGAAACACTATTGGCATGTGATTATCGTCTTCAACCTTCGGCTGCCGATGCTACTTTTATTTTCTCCTGTCCATCGTGAGGATTTTTTCCCGTAATGCCTCTCACGCCCCATTTTAGTAGTTCTCAGCACATTCCAGCAGTTCCATTCTATTCCAGTTCATTTAAAAGCAAAAGAGAAGATTTAGTTCTTCGTTGCAAACAACCGCCCATTACATCTGTAGGAAAACTACACACAACTAGGATGTGTGTGTAGGTTATTCAGCGCAAAAAGTATGATGTGTGTTTTTCGAGTAGTGGTTGACTAGTCTATTTGTTCCGCTACTAGTCTGTGTTGACTACACTGGAAAACATATATATTCGGATACATTTTAACCGCTTTGAATTTAAAGGGGACCTATAATGCCTCTTTTGTTATAAAAGTCTCTGGTGTCTCCAGAATGTGTGTCTGAAGTTTCAGCTCAAAATCCCCCACGGATCATTTCTTATAGCTTGGTAAATTTGCCCCTATTTGGGTGTGAGCAAAAACACAGCGCTTTTTGTTCATGTCCCTTTAAATGCAAATGAGCTGCTGCTCCCGGCCCCCTTTCCAGAAAAGGACGCGGCTTCAACAGCTCAACAGCAACAAATCTGGAGAATCTCGCGCAGACGGTGTTCATCCTTACATTGTTCAAACCGGAGTCGACACTGATGGAGAGACTCAGGAAGAAGTTCCAACTTTTAGACGTTTCTGAACGGTTCTAAATTGATGTAGTTGCTGTGGAGTTGATCAACTCATCACTAGCATGTGTCGTCATGTTCATCTTTTTTCCTTGAATCGACCCTCGTTTGTGAAACGGCATCAACAACACTCGACTACAACAACTCTTCCTCTTCTCTAAAGCAGCCCAACATGGCCCCGCCCCCTTTGTTGTGTTCTCGGGGGCGGGGTTTATGTAAATTTGAGGGTTTGTGATGTCACAAACCCAGGAAGAAGCTCGTTGTAGTTCCTACCAGCTGTTTGTTGTAGTCATATCTGTAAAAGAAAATATCTCTCTTTGCATTGAACTTTGAGTGTCGTAACTTTGCAACATTACACACTAACTAAAGTTAAAAAAGAGAAATCGCAATCAAGCACGCCTTTAATTACCGACGAAGAAAAGTTTTGAAAACGTGAGTCATTACAACAAGTAAACACTGACCCACTGACTACTTTTCCGGATGAGAGGACTTGTGAAAACGAGTAGTCGCATTAGGCGCAGGGTTGAGGTGTGCGGTTCAGGGTGGACGCTCTCCTGTCCTGACCTCTGTGTTTGTGGGTGAGTGCAGCGGTCTGGATCACTGCTCTCCACCATGAGCACCTTCAGCTCGCTCTGTGAGGAGCAGGGACGGTCCCGGGGACGGCGTCACAGCGGGCGGCTGTAATTAGAGTCTTTAAACTCAGCCTCTGACGGCACTGCCTCCATGTTCATGCCCCATTAGCCTGAAACAAATGTCCGAACCAAACAAATCTGTGACTGCACCTCTCCTCAAGACAAAGGGTGGAAAATGCACTTTAGCCTACTTGATTTGGCGTTTTACTCTTTTCCCATTGCAGTTGTACGATAATCACATTCCCTCACATATTCAACTTCTGAACTCTCGACATGCTGTTCTGCTTTCAGAACGTCATACCTACACTGTTACAAAGTAACTTGTAATTGTTACCTTAAACAGTTATTTCTACCCGATTTAATCTGTAAACATTTGTTTTGGCCGTATGTTAATTCAGTGATATTACATAATATTTTTGGTGTAATTAAAACCAGATCTGCTGTGTAAATTTCTGTCGTGATTATATTCAGTAATATAAATATAGTAATATTTATTTCATACTAAGTAAAATATTTTATATATATTCACTTTATTTAGTGTACTACTTGTGCACACTGCACATTTCTTAATATTAACCCTAAAATGTGTTTTAATATCACAACATGCACTTTGAATAATATCAGTGTGCAAAATATTTAAAGTTTACCTGACGAATATTCATGTTTGGTTGGACCCAAAGTGCAATTAGTACAAAATTAGTCGCTCCAATTTAGCAGAATTTAAGTAGTGTACCAAAAGTATAATTTATTAAGTACTTAAATGTATTTGTAGTATACTATGCATTTTAGTATATTTATTTTTCACTAGGGCTTGTGTTATATAGTGAACTGGGTGTTTGGCATTATCCCATCATCCAGCTCTAAACGGCTCAAAGCGATTATAAGGTATTATAAACATTAGGCGGCTTTGAAAAAAGTGTCTATTGTGAAAGATACAATACAAACAAAATTGACTTTACTGTATAGAATTGCATAATATTTCTTAAATAATGATTGACTGGATTGACCAGGAATGCAGTTATTTTTTTTTTTTTACAGTTATCTGTTTTATATGGGTCAGTGGGGCCCGGTTGAAGGTGGATAAACATTGTCTGTCTCTCTACAGACTCCAATGCACATAGTGGACACGTTTGAGCCAGATATGGAGCGAGAGAGAGAGAGAGGGCATGTTTTTTTCCTTCTCCAAGGGTACTGCTTTTCCAAAAGTGCCTGGGGCGAGACTGCAGCACCTCGTCTCCCGGAGGCCTTTGGGCGTCTCCTAATAGCCACCCCCCCCCTCATCTGCCCCCGTCTCAGAGGTGCATGATGGGATACTTCCCCTTCCCCCTCTCCTCTTCTCCTCGTGTCGTCCTCATGTTTTGTGCGGGAGTTCACATCCGCACAGGTTCAAATGGCAGAGTTGCCAGGGAACAGTCAGAGGCCATTAGCGTTTGGGACGATTCGCCCTGCGGCGCTGCAGCGCTAACCAGTGAGCGTGGGGGGGGGCATGTAGATTAGCAGCTTCACATGTAATGAGCAAGTTTGCCCTTTTCTTTTCTTTTCTTTTCTCTCTGTGTCTGTCTCTGTTTCACTGCACTAATCCTGTCGCATCATTTTTTTGATTATTTCCACTCCTTTGACTCACTGTCATGTGTGTGTGTGTGTGTGTGTGTGTGTGTGAGAGAGAGAGAGAGCATATTTTCACTAGTGATAGAGTTATCGTGTTTTTTTGATTTTTGCAGAGATTATTGGTATCAGCTAAAAACAGAACCCAACACACCCCGTCTCAGAGAGTAAATGTTTTTTTTTTGTGTACATTTCATTAAATTGCATGAAGTACTTGATTTGCTCTGGCCTAGATCTGTTGAAAACACACCGATCTCCAGACGTTTAATTTGTGTACATATAGATTCGGTTATCTGTGTGCGTGCGACGGGCGTCTGGTTTCACCTCGAGCGGTCAGGGGCCGTCGGGTAATGAAGCGAAGAGTCGGTCTGTAAATACACACGGGTCACTCTGGCCACTGCGAGCGGTAGGCTATCGTGTTGCAGTGAAAATGGAAACGTCAATAAAATTAATCTGGCCACCTTTTGGCCTGGACTGCTCGCTGTGGTCCACTCATAACACACCACAACAAGACAAGTTTACACTCCTCGTCCGCGGATGTCAAATCGACGACTGGGGTTCCGAACGTTTCTGTGGCTTTCGCCGCCAACGGCAGGACGTGAGGTCACTTCCACGTCATCAGCACCGATCCACGTGGCAAGGACGATAAAACAGCGCTAGAGAGACGAATTAAAACGGAGAGGGAAAGGCTTTCAACTGTCCTTGTATTCTTCATGTATTTTGCATTTCATTATGCCACCCATCGGATCTGTTCTCTTTCCTCCTTTTTAAAGTGATTAGTTGAAATATTAATGCGTGATTATTGCTTATATAGGTGCGCGTGATTGATGTCTCCCCAAAAACAGAGCGACGTGCGAGTGTAAATTTGTAGAATATTGCGGCGTGGTGCAGGAGTTTTTCAGATACATAATTTAGATGCCCTGAAGGAAGGCTTTCAAGGCATTTTCGCCCCAAGGCCAAGAAAAAAATAACTGACTTTTTAAAGTAAATCATTTTTGCTAATGCACAATTAATGGAAGAGGAGAAAGATATAAGTCTGGGAAGTAGGTTATGAAGAGACCCGACCTGCCCTCACACACGGACATCGGGCGTCAGACGTGCTCGTCATATGCAAATGAGGCGTTTATCGTGTTGTGCTTGCTTTGACGTCAGGTGTTTTAGGACTAATTTAAGTTTGTGTAATGCCAGTGTGTACTACGATTCTAAAAAGCTCTCCTCTTGTCCAGGAGATGGTTTAGACAACAGCGTGGCCTCACCCGGCACGGGCGACGATGACGATCCAGACAAGGACAAAAAGCGACAGAAAAAACGGGGAATCTTCCCCAAGGTCGCCACCAACATCATGCGGGCATGGCTCTTCCAGCATCTCACAGTAAGTCTCTGTCTTTACATCTGTATCTATGATCGGGAAAAGTATGATTGGGTTGGCGTGGCCTAATGGCGAGGGACTGTTGGTTCGATTCCCACGCTGTTGTGAATGAACAGCTCTCTCTCCACCTTCGATTCCATGACTAAGGTGCCCTTGAGCGAGACACGAAACTCCTAATTGCCTCACTTGCTAAATGACTAAATGAGGCTATGTTCACACTGCAGGTAAAATGTAGTGTTTTTTTCTGCCCACATCTGTTTTCCTCATGACAGGACAAACCACATGGAATCTGATCTTCTCAATTCTGTGCCACACTTCCACATATGGTACTAAATAAAAATTTTGCAACGTCATATCTGAATTCATGCGATTTTCCCGTCACTCGAGATCAACGTTCGTCGCGATTCTGCGCTCATGGGAGTCTTCTCAAAGATTTCGCATAAGACGGTTGTGAAATGTAGTCAGCTCTATAAAACATGATGGTTTCAAAACGGCTTTCTTTTGTCACATCAGAGTCTTTATTTTTCATATTGCCTGCGCATAATTCCGTTGCTTCCGCGGCAGATCACAATATAAATAAACACGTTATCACTTCCTTTAATGATCTCCGTGTTTACTTCCGTATGACACGTGTAATTTTTCCCTCAAAATTTGGTTAATTTTTCAGTGTTTCCTCGGGTTGTTTTGCGACCGCACTAATGCGATATTTAACCCCTGTGTAATCCTACTCGAACCCGGGCATGGGAGTCGGACGCTCTAACAAGGAGGCTAAAGGCTAGAGCGTCTCTTGAGGTCAGAGGAGTGAGCTTTACTCGCACAGCAACTACTAGCTGGCCTCCGTTACACTCACCCCCCCTAAACCTCACTCCCGTCCGGGTCACGGCACCAATGCGACCCCTATAGGGGTCCTACTCGACCCGCTCCGGCTATACAAAAAAAAAAAAATCAGGCACTGAGCCTAAGTGCTGAGATCTTTCACTAATGCTCTTACTTACAACTCTTACAATCCAGAATCAATGCACACTTACCAACATACAACAGTTAGATCCAGCCGCTCGCTGTGTCGGGTTACTGATTTGACTCCATTTGGAACGGTTTTCATTTGAAGAGCAGACATAGACAAATTATTGAGTGCAATGGCACTTGATGTTAACTTCAGTGTGAGAATTTCAGCAATATCACATTTACAGTGTCTGCTTCCTATCAGCTGTTGTGATATCCATAACACATTCGAGACTGACTGTGACTGACCACTCCGTTCCTCCCAGAGAACATTTGTAGGGTTCTCAGCTTGTCCAAATGCTGGTTGTTGTGGCACAGGGATCGAGCGCTGTGTGTCGGTTTAGAGAGGTGGCACACGGGGTCGTGTTCCATCGGCCTCTCTGATGTCACGACATCATCCGCGGCTCAGGATATATCGATCGGGACAGGAAAGGTCGGGTTTCTGAGGGAGGTGCTGCCATCCCTGAGCACGTGAACGCGGCGTGTGCTCCACAGGAAACTGAGAACGTCCGCTGTGTCTAAGAGGCACTGCCGTATGATTCTGGCTTTCGACCCGATGATCTCACTCGAGCCAAAATAATGACGGCTAATTAAAAGGGCTGAGGGATAATCAGACGCGCTGAACTTACAACTGCCATCATCATCATCAGAACAACTCCGATGCAGCCCGAATTGAAGGACAAAGACTTCGCTTTTCTCTATTTTATTCTTGCGCTCTTTTCATTCGTCGTCTCTTTTGCGCTCTCAGAACCGCTTAGCGCGCTTGTGTGTAAAGCGGCGAGGAGGGAGGCGTCGACCCACCACCTACCTCGCCGCTTTTACACACAAACGCCTCTCGCCTCATTCACTCGGCTCCATATCACGTAGGAATTTCACACTTTTTTCAAAGATCATTAGGCGTCTTTACTGGCAGCTCAGGAGATCCCCATTCAACGACATTCACAAGAGACGCACTCCCGTTTCCTTTAGAATTGTTTCGGCCTGAAAACCTCAGGAGAAGTTTTCACGAATGGAAATTCAGAAGTTTCCATCCCGCTTTTAGATGCGCGAGATCCTTTCATGTGCGCGAGTAATAATTCATCCCTTTTAACGCACCTTTCTATTTTTTTCCCAACCTTTTCTGACCGAAAGACTTAATTGAATTATCCCAAAGTACCAACCGCTGGCCCCCCGCGCAATCCTTTACACCGTACGGCCGTGCCACACACTGACACATCGGGCCTTTTATTTTAATTTGTTAAGCAAATGTATTTTTCCAGTTCAGGATGCATTTGTGTGCGGGTGAATTCATGGGGACTTTGGCCCTGAATGGCCCGTAGCAGCAGCTCTCCATTCAACCATTCATTCGAGGGGGCAAAAGAAAAGCAGCGAGGTTGTATTTTCTCAACCGCAGGGCCAAAGCGGAGCTGCTCTTTCCATGAGCGGTGGGGGTCCCTTTACATATGTTCTCAACATTGAGCCATTGTCACCTATTCTGAGGGGCTCAAAAGGACGTAACCCCCTTCCCTCCCCCCGTGCGCCCACAAAACAAGGCGCCAGCTAACAGTTACAAATTGTGGGCTGAAATCGATGGCCTCCACTTTGCCTCTCCAACGCTCGGAGCCCAGCCTTACATGGGTGAGCCAACGGGGCATTGGCGGCTAACAGCGAACCCCAGAGGGGTGCAAAGGACGAACCCACAAGAGATGCGCGCATTCACCACCTGACTGAAGTGCAGAACTCCGGAGTTTGGGTCAGCATGCGCTGCAGTCGAAGCCCCAGAGATGTGCTCTTCCTCTCGGAGCTTTCTGGATCTCTTCCAGTGCCATTAGCGGGAGGAAATCCCAGCTGGCTGCTGTAAGCTTTCCCATACGGCACAGAGCTTATGTTATCGGAAAGATAAACTCCTCTGTGGGGTGTATTGCTCTATTAGACTTCATATTTAATGAACAAGAGCGAGAAGAAGGTTCCACTCGGCTCACAGTGGTGAAGTGTCGTTCGGACTGACATCGCTGCCGGGTCACCCAACAGTTTAATGGAGACAAACTTTGAATCCTCTCAATTAGTCGGTTGGCGCCCTCACTGTGTCTCCTGCTAAGAAGAGGGTCAGCCTGCAATGAAAACAGGAAGCATTCGGATACAAAGATATCACTCCAGGCCTGTGCTGTCCTTTCACTTCGGCAAGCTTTTAAAAAGCTGTGAAAATAAATAGGGTTGTTTGAGCAGGATGGCCTCAACCATTGCCATGAGTGTTTGGGAAAAACGGAATATTTATTGGAAAATAATGAAGGGTAGGACTTGTTTTATCCATTTGGGATTTGATTAGGAAGTGTTCGCTGTGATGTTACTGGTTAAAGGATTAGTTGACTTTGAAATGAAAAAAAGCTAGGTTGACTTTCTTGCTTCTGATGAACACAACCGGAGATATATTGGTAAATATCTTGACACATCTGAGCTTTATAATGGCAGTGAATGAGACCTGGAGTATGAAGCTCAAGAAAGTGCATCCATCCATCATAAACGTACTCCAAGGGGTTAATAAAGGCCTTCTGAAGTGTTTTTTTTTTTTTTTTTTTTAAGTTATCAAGTACAATATCTAGCTTCCGCCAGACCGCCTTCCATATACCATATAGACTTTTTTTTTTTTTTTTTGCGTTAGTTGGATGTAGCGTTGAATTGAATTGAGATTTTCCATTTCCTACACTTTCCTTGTAAGTTGAATTCGGAAGGCGGTCTTGGGAAGCTAGATATTTTACTTCATAACTTGTTAAATATGGATATTTTTCTTACACAAACGCATCGCTTCGCTTCCGAAGGCCTTTATTAACCTCCCTGGAGTACGTTTACGATGGATGGATGGATGGATGGATGGAGGCGCTTTGTTGAGCTTCATACTCCCGTTCACTGCCATTATAAAGTTAGGATCTTTATTAATATGACTCAGATTGTGTTCATCAGAAAGAAGAAACTCATATACATCTAGGATGGCTAAGCGTTTCGTTTTAAACTGAACTAATCCTTAAAGGTTATCCAAATAAACAGGCTTTACATCAACTGAAAAAAAAAAATAAGGTGGAGAAAAATACGTAGAATAACATGCACTTAATTAAATGTAAAGATGGTTGATGTGGTGCTGCTTTTGATTCACAAGTTCCAAATCTCATGAAATGATTGAACAAATAAACAGGATCAGCCAGTGATCAAGCAAACAGACTCGTTCCTGAGACGTGGCTCCAATCAAACATCGGCTAGGACTGATTCACTGCACTGTTCATTTCCACTGCAGCACATCTGACAATCATTTCAAACAATGGACATCCACATACCAACACAAAATGTACCCTTAAAAAAAACTTCAGCCTAACTCTCTCTCTCTCTCTCTCTCTCTCACACACACACATAAAATGTGGTCGGTAGGTTCTCTTCACCCCTGCCGAATGTAAACTCGGGGTTTTCTCAGGAGAGGTTTCCTCCCTCACTGTTTGCTGTAATGCAGGGCATTCTTAAAGCAGCGGTTTCATTTAAAGCCCAGCAAGGTTGTTTAGTGACGCTCCAGGGGGTTGCAGTGGGGCAACACTAATCTATCATGGGCGTGTTTGTCATCCATCACCAGTGCAGCCAGTTCAGTTCTGTGTGTGTTTGTGTGTGTAAGGAAGCCTGAAGACCAGAACTTCACCCAAATGTGCGTGCCATTAACCCTGCTGAGTCCTAACTATACGCATTTCACTTAATTGATCATCCTTATCATATTTGACAGTGAAAACTAGCCATAGAAGGACAGTTTACACTAATGTGTGCTGTTGCAATGCTGAGAAAGGAAGCATTTGTTCTGTTGATTCAGACTGAAAACTGCAGTCCATATCTCTAGGATTTAGGCATTACTGCTGTCCGTGTTTTGCAGTTCTTGGTCAACATCGTGCCTGAGAGGCGGCTTTTGCATCACTTGGCATTTGGCATCAGGTTGTTCAGCGTCAACATTAGCTTTGCCTCTTGTTTTCAGATCACCGAGTCTTTGTTTAAACCGCCGCAGCTGCATTAGGCTTTAATACGTCTCTGCGTAATAACGTCGGTAACCTGAAGGCAGTTGTTCTTTCTGTGAGCATCATGCTGTATGTTGTGTAAGAATGAACTTATGGCATGTTTTATCAAGGCTTGATGCTTTTTTGGAGATGAATGAGTCTCAGTTGAGGGATGACCTTGCAGACACTTGGAATGTTCCTACATACCCAGACTGAGTCGGTATTAATAAAGACGGCTCGGACAGGCTGGAACACGCTGTTCCGTGCATGTATGTGTGCGAGGAGGGGAATGCTTTCGCTTTGACCTGAAGATACACATAACAAGAACTCTAGTTTAGTAACTCTAGATCTCACTGGACAGACTCGACTCCAGACTGAGTAACGGGTGCACAGGGAAGGGCAAATCCTGAATCATTCGGAGCACATGTTGCTTTTCATCCCCCTTTTTGATAGACACAAGCAAAGGTGCCAGTGCCTGTGTCAGAAGATTGCAAGAATGTGATCCAGATTTGTTATTATTATCGTAACTTACTCAGCATGATTCTGTTTGTGCTGTTAACACAAAAGATGAAACTAGTCACAGATGAGAACTCCCTTGTGGCAAAGCTATAACTAATAAATGCTGTGAAATCAATTCATATTCTCGCTATAGTGAAAAGTGGGAGGAGCTAGGGGTGTGGTTGAAGAAACAACTGAGAAGCGGAAAACTGAGAGAGGATGGCCGCGTGTGTGTGTGTGTGTGTGTGTGTTTGGAGCAAAAATCAAAACCAGACTGTGCTTCTCTGTTTAGTTTGTCAGGGGACTGGCGCTCCTCTGAATCCCAGAGCTCTATTTCTGCTCTGTGATCTTCCCGCCCATTCTCTGCTGCTGTTTTTATTCTGTTTTGTTTTTCCAGCACTTCTCCTCACGAGCCTCCCTCTGAGCTCTGTCTGCACCTCCTCTCTGCGATTTCATTATGACGAGTGAGCGCCGCGACTGCACAATATCATTTCGTATCTTGAATGGTGCTTCAAAGGCAACAAAACAAAACGCACCGATTCGCTGTGGTTTCCGTTCAGCCTCCCAAGATGCTGGCAAACCGAAGCCTTCCGTCGGCTCGGCATCCGATACTCGCCGTTCGAGCTCACGAGGGAGCTTTTCACGAAGACTGAAACCTGTGAGCGGTATCAAAAATATTCACAGAGATAAATAAACTAAAGACAGATGTGCTAATCAAACTGGAGCGTTTTGGCTCCAGATGTGAATGCATGTGAATATTGATCAGATCGCAGTAGTGGTAATGTCCCCGGGGCACGACAATCCCTGCTCGAATCTACAGCGATTTAGATAAAGAGAATTGGCAAGACACAACGGATTTCGGCAAGCATAACCTCCTCCTTCTTTCTCCTCCTCCCCCCTTCAACCAGGGAGCAGAAGAAAAGGAGGGAAAACCTGTAATTACACACACTCTTCTGAATCTCCCTTAATGTTCATTATTTAAAACCGGCGGCAATTACAAGTTCAAAGGGGCTTAGAGGGCCAGCAACCTGCATAATCGCCAGCAAATGAAGTATAGCGTGTTCACGGCATGTTGGGGGGGTGAATCATACGTTTCCACACAGGCACAAATCTCTGCCACCTCAGGGCTCCGGCGTGCACTATCCCCGCCTCGCAATCCTCTTAGCCACGGCTTTTTGTCTCTCTTCACCCACCAGCTACCCTCCGACATGTAAAGCATATCAAACTTTACCCCGGCTTATTCATTCACTGCTGTTTGTCCTTGTGTTTATGGCTGCCAGGCCGCCCACCCTCTCCACCAGATTACTCTGCTCTGTTTCTCTCTCCTCCTCTCTCTTCCTCCCGTCCGACGCCACACGCACGTGACGCGGGCGCGGGAGCGAGCGCGTCCCCTCAAGTGTATCTCGGTTACCTTAGGAGACGGTCGAAGCAGCCAATTCTGTCCACAGGTGGCTCTTTGCGCATCAAGAGGAGGGCTCGTGAGCCCAGCGGTTAGCTCTGGTTTCAGAGCCGCCCCAACTGGCGGTCATTGTATACATCCTCCTCTACATCTACACCTCCACACAAGAGGCTCTCATTCTCTCTCTCCGTGCCATGTTTATCTTCTTCCTGTGTCCTGGTTCAGTGCTGCGGGTCACCTTTCTTTCTGTTCGGCTTTTGTGCGCCTCCCCCCGGTCAGCTGTGCTGCTGTTTGCGTTAGGGATCTTTGATAAAATCTCCATAGGGACCTGCTCTAGTGCTCACACCATTTCCTGGCTGCTGCTTTCATTGTTTGTCTCGTTCGCACAGGGGTACGTACAACTCCCGCCTGAATTCAATCGAACGTTGATGCTCCTTGGCGTGGCAAACAGTTCATTTTTCATTCAGAGAAATCTCCTCAAAAGGAAGCAAAGACTGGCCGTTTCATTAAGTGGCCCATCCAGGCAGACACGTGCGCCACAGCAGTGCCCATGTTTACCCAAGCAAGTGTGCATATTAGAACGGAATCCATGGAGAGATTAATGGGCCACTGCCTCTGTACCATTGATTATCTAAACGCCATTTTTCCCTCTTCCTGCACACATATTAAAAAGTAATGAAGCCTACGTCGGAAAGGAAGGCAAGGCTTCACGCATCATTTTATGTTATCTGGACTCTAACGGTGAGGAATCTCTTTAAGGCACGTTTTGAGCAGAATGAAGTAAACAAATGAGGAGTGTGCGCTGGAAACTAGAAAAAGACGAGCCCCTGACACATGGGGGAGACTCTGCAGATGTTAGCAATTTTGCCGTGTAGCTTCCCCAACCTTACAACGAGGCCACAATTACGGCAATGGAGTTGGCAACCACTGACAGTAATGGAAAGAACATCAGAAGCATCAGATCTGCAAAGTCAGTTCAACAGTGTGTTATACGTACAAGTGGCGAACGTTCGCGAAGCATCTCCATTCTGTATTCCTCTGCTGAAAGGGTGGAGGTGGCCTCTTTCAAGGAAATAACTTCCTGAGACATTACGTGAATCAGCAGACAGCCTTATGGCCCAGACCTTCCCAAGAGCCTAAACGCTGGAGTTAAAGGTGAGGAACCACATTGAAAACATGATGGGAAACAGTTTTTCCTGCCCTGCAGAGCTTTATTTTGAATGCTCTTGGCTTCATTTGGTTTTAGTATGTGGTAATGACTTCTGCACTAGATCTTCCTCTACAGAGCCCAACCCTCAATGGCACAGCCATTACTGAAGCACTTTTACCATTCTAGAGGCACGCCGCTCGATTGTTGACTGTACCGGCTGCACGGATTCATGAATCGTCGTGCAGCGGTGGGGCGAGGGATTGAGGAAGCGGGAATAAGGAAGAGCTAGAAGCAGTGGCGGAGAAAATACACTAACGCACAATGTAAAGAACACAACAACAGCTGTCTTACACCTCAAGCGGGCTCCTCTGCAGAGCGATTGGAGAGGAGCGGGGCTTGGGTTACATTCCTGAGATGGGGATGGCTGGTGTTGGTTTCAGAGGTGGGGGCAGGTGGTGGGGGTGGAGACAGCTCAACAAGTTGTTGAAAAGAACACAGACGCTTGTCATCAGCCTCCAGAGCAGGGAGCCATCTGAGTGCATTTTAGTCGCAGAGGTTAATGACCTCCCTTTGCTCTTCCGTCCTGCTGGAGTCCAGTGCAGCAGCAGCACTCTGCTGCGTTTGAGCTCACAGTTCTTACTTGTGGCCTGGATCAGCCCAAAAAGCTGTAAGTGGATCCCGACAATCCCTTTTTATCTCTCCCTCTAGGGCAGCGCGTAAACTTTCAGAGTAACGACGGTGTTTGGATTACTGTAGCTCTCTTTGATGCCTCACTATGCACCATGCAAAGTGCAGAAAGAAGAAAGACACAGGCAGAAGCGAACATATACTCTTTTATTTGCCAGTTTAGCATCCAAAGGGACATACAGTGCATTTACTACAAGGACCGTCCACCTAAACCAATGTGGGGTCAAGTTCCTTGCTCAAAGGCACAGTGATAGGGAAACTCAATCCTGTCATGAATCGCTCCTTTTGGGGTTTGAACAACCCTGCATTTATTGTACAAGTTGTTAATCTGCACTGATAGATTCAAGGTTGCAATTCCCTACAATCTTTTAGGTTTCAAACTTCCCGTTCGGCTTCATTAGTTAGGCAACCTTTGGTTAAAAAAAAAAAAATAAGAAAGCCAGCTACATTTCTTATTTGTGCTGCCTGTTGACCCCCATCCACTAATAAACGGTAAGCTGAGCAAGCTGTTGGTCATCCTCTCATGGGATTGTTGGGTAGCTGCCAGTTTCCTGCTTGCTTTGTCAGTGGATAAAGTCAGTAACAAACGAGAAGCCTACAGCCAAGCCGGTCAGTCAGGTCAGAGGTCAGCAGACCTCAGGGCAGGATTGTGCAGAGGAGCACTATGGGGAGAGTACAGGCAGCTGGAATGCACTGAAAAGGGGCCCTTTGCTCCGTTCCTTAGCTCTACTGCTCTTAGAGCCATTAAAACTCTTCATACATCCTTTAGTCTAGAGCATCAAGAGTGGAGAGTCCCCAGGGCTCATTGCCTGAGTTTGCAGGTTACGAATTGAGGTTTGCTTTGGCTTTTTCTGTCCCGCTTCAGTTGACTCGATCGTTTTAGCTGGGCTGAGTTTACTGAAAACCTCGGTGGCGGCCGCTCTATGCTGATGCATTGTTTAGCCCGTTTGGAGAGCCAGCTAAATGGGCGCCATGCTTGACTTCTGCATTTTTAGCATCATTAACCTACAGGAAATTGCCCCTGCAGCTGTTTGCCGGCTGCTTGGTTGCTCCACATTCCCAGCTAATGGCTAAACATCGAGGTTTCCTCTACTGTGAGTTTTGACTGTAAAGCGGATTTGACAACTTGAACTTGCCAGTGCAACATATGAAACATGACATTATAGGTTTTCGAGCTCTGGATTATTCTCTCTCTGACTAATCCAGCCAAACACCGGCCAACGATGCCATTAATCGCTGCTCCCAAACCAAGCCGCAGAGACGGCGTGTGTAAATAACCCTTCGCCTCATTAAGAAAGCTTACTAGACGAAATGATATGTGCGGAGTGTATGCCTGTTCTTGTCCTTGAGTCTCAAATGCCAGCGCAAAACAATAATGTGTGCTGCCAAGACATGCTCGCATATATAAGGGGTTGGCTGGGATATTGAGGGGTTGGTGAACTACTTTGTTGCCCGCAAGGAGAACGACCCTGTTGTTCTTTGGCTGCCCAGTGGCCTTTTGGACAACATTTCTGTTCTCCAGCCCAGTCCATGTACCCCACGAGCAATAAACATCCTTTTCTCTCTCTCTCTCACGCAGGCAAAATATATTAAAGAATAGCGTAAGTAAGTCCCTGCCCTGTGGGATGGTGGGGGCAAGACAGCAGTAAGCCATCGGTAGTAGCCCAGTGGCCTAATGAACGTGACCCACGAGGTCTCGGCTCCGTTGCTCACGGGTGCCATCTAGACTAATCAAGTCATTACAGACTGGCGAAGGCAGCGACAAGAGAGAAGTCTTGCTCTGCGCTCCCGCAGTATCTTGCTAGGGCAGATATCTTCTTTTTTCTCTCTCTCTCTCTCTCTCTTTTTAGTTGTGAATTTGTTCTGAGGCCAGCAGGTTGTTTGCCTTGTTTCACAGGCTTTCATTTTACAGTGTGAACTCAGGTCATGTTTATCTGCTTGATTTGCCAATTTGCCTCCGAGCGTGAGCGGTCACATGACTTCATGACAGCGGTAGTGTCAACTGACAAGACTTCTGCACCCATTCACTTTCTCCGTCCTGAAATACATCGGTTTGAAAAGCGCTGTTAGGGGAACGCTCCTCAATCTGCACGCAGTTAGTAATCGCCAGTTGATGACAGAAGCGGCTGCAAAAATGAACTCCAGAAGTGCTTGAATGTTCAGGTGGAAAGAGAAATTCTAGGGCTGTTGTGGTGAGACTTTAATTTGGTCAAATGTACACCGTAAAGCCAGAGGGTTAAGAGGATGAGAGGAGATTCAGTCCATCTTCTGTTCCCCTTTCCCTACGCAAGGACATGGAGATCAGGTTCCTCCCCTTGAAAGAGCCGACTGGCCGCGTCTGTAAGAGAAGCCATGAACCTGATCTGATGATTAACTAGCCTCATCACTATGGCTGTGGGCCACATCCACACACACACACACACACACACAGAAGAGGGTTTTTTGTGTCTAAGTCACAAGGTCTACCGAAACCCCCACTGCTTTACACCCTTCACACTCACTCTTATTAGTGGGATTTGCCAAGTCAAGCATCGCTATTAACGCTACTCCTAGTCAGTGGTAGTGATTTGCGAACTTGCGGTTTCGCTTCATCCAAAGAGGCACAGGTCTCGCAAGCATCATAACCGAGAGAGTTGCCAGAGCAAGAACTTTTCTCCAATTGTTTGCATCTATCAGTGTGTGTGTGTGTGTGTGTGTGTATCTCTCACTGCAGTGGGTGTGTGTTTGTTCCCCTGTGCGGTTCTCTCTGACGGCCTTGAGAATGGGAGTGATTGATTTTTAGCGCTAATGCTTGTTTACCCTCAGCAACTGCGTTCCAGGCCAACCTCACGGGGGTGCCCACCTCCTCCTCACATCCCCCCTCCGCCTGGCCTTGCCAATCCATGTTTTTGCGGGGCAACAGTTTGCTTGGCAGGCAAATTGATAGCTAGAGTCGCTCTAGAACCTTGCACCATCTTCAGTGAACATAAATTATTGGTGTAGAGCAAACAGGGGGGCTGGCGGCAGTCCAGCGGCTCCGAGCCCAGCCCAGCCAGCAATTGTTGTGGGGGCACAGAGAGAGAAAGAATGAGAGAGAGAGAGAGGGAGTCCTCAATAGCTTTTCACGGCGCGCTGGGCTCCAGGTGCCCCTTTGAAGCCACATAAATTGAAAGTGTTTCACCTCTGAAAAAACTAGACCGAATCTGATCCCAGAGCTGCACGAAGACGGGTCTGTTCATACGTGTGCATACGCAATAACTGCGTATCGTTAGACCATTTATTCGCGATTTCATAAAACCGACGACGTGTTCTCTTTTGTGTCAAGTCGCATTCTTGCCGGCTTCCTCCTTGTTGTCTGGATGCAAAATCAAACGCACACAAAAGCCTACCTAAGCACACACATTTAACCTTAGACACACACAAACTACTAGAGTACATAGAAGCAAGCGTCCATGTTTTAAACAAAACGCTCTTTTAGCTTCTGTTCTGCTCAGCAGACATCAATCACAGCGCTGCTGATTTCATAATCAAAGTTAACTTTCTAAACAAATCTGGCTTTCTCGCAGTGTTGAAATACTCACGACAATTATTCATGAATTTGCGTTGTAAAATGGGATATATATTTATATATATATTATATTCAAATCAGTCTTATCAAAATAAACGCGCAGCCTTCATTTGGTTGGAATATCATGCTTTGCAGAAACACACATATGTAAATGCATTATTAACAGCCTCTCTAAATTTAAAATGTGCCAATCTTTCTGCAGATTTCTGTGTAGCAGATATTAAAATGTCATTCTGGGCTTTGATTGATTTTATTGGGAGTCTGTGTTATCTTGCTGCGCTCAGTTTGATTAAACATACAGAAACGATCACAGTCAATTTGAGCTGTGCGTCACGGGGAAACTCAAATCCTTCAGCGATGATGGAGTAGTTGGAGAATAATTGAAATTGTTGGTAAGGGACGGTGGCGTTACGAGAACGTGCCCTTCATTTCAGCTCCACAAACCTCCGAAACAGAAAAATAAAGCACTTTTTTTTTTTTTTTGATTCAAAATGAGATCACGATTCTCACACAATTCTGAATACACAACCAAACAAAATAACTATGATAACAATAAATATAAATTGAATGAATGAATTATTTAAAAAATGTTTGTTAATGAATTCAATGACTCGTTAATAAGTATTCGATTCATTACTGGAGGAATCAGTGTTTTTGAACGAATCTTTGATTCGATGAATAAACGATTCAATGACAAATACATTTAACAAAGTTCGTTTCAAAAGCTTGGATTGCTATCACAGACATCGGCGTTTATATACTAACTTAAAACTTAGTACTTATGTGATCATGAGAATATTTGAAACACAGAGATAACTAAAGTGTGGTTCAAAACTGGCAGCACGAACACAGATTTGAATGTTCCCGTATGATTTTGTCAAAGGTTTAAAAGATTTGTTGTCATTTATAAGTAAGATCGCGCGGGTGCTTGAGTCGAGGTCGCGATCTTTTGACGATTAATCGTGCAGCTCTAACCCATGTCATCCGAGATGTTTATGTCTTTCTTCAGACGAAAATACATTTTCGATGAAAACATTCCAGGATTTTTCTCCATATAGTGGACTTCAATGGGGTTCAACGGGTCCAGTTTCAGTGCAGCTTCAAAGACTCCACATGATCCCAGATCTGATCTAGAGAAACCGTCGGATATTTTCTAATGAAAGAAAAAAACATTTACGTTAGGGTTAGTCACGCGTTACCTTTCCAACATGATTACGTAATGCGTGGAGCGTCACAGAGCAGTGCAAGACGAGCATTTGCGGTTAAAACTGTTATACTTTTTTATTTTATTTTATTTTTTTATAAAATATCCGACGGTTTCTCTAGGTCAGACTCTTATTGCTCGTCTGGGATCATGTGGAGTCTTTGAAGCTGCACTGAAACTGGACCCGTTGGACCCCATTGAAGTCCACTATATGGAGAAAAATCCTGGAATGTTTTCCTCTTCATTTCTTTTCCACTGAAGAAAGAAAGACATCTGGGATGACATGGAGAGTACATGATGAAGAAATTGATCCTTTACAGCGTAACATTTAGGTTTGTGCAGTTCAAAAATGCACGCCAACTCGAAGTCAAAATGGATTGTGGGTCACAAAAGCCAAAACTACACACTCCAAAAATACACTGTTTTTCCTCCCGAGCGCTAATTCTTATCTCGCGCACTATTTAGGATGGATAGGCGCGTTGGGCTGCAGCGACAGAGAGACGTGCTTCAGTTGGGGGATGTGCTGGGTTTCATTAGGTTGCAGGACTCTTTAATTCATTGCAGTCTGGCCTCGTACTGATGAAGTCATTCATCAAGCTCACGGTCAGCCGCTCCGTTGGGGAGCGTGTGTGTGTGTGTGTGTGTGTGAAGGGGGGTTGATGTGTGTTTGGGGGCACTGGGGGTTCAGGCTCGACGTTACACGGAGTTGCGGTGAAGAGCACATCACACCCTGTAATTTAGCCAATAGAGTGCAAACACACATGCACTCTGGGAAATAAAATCGCCCCACATGCACTTGCCGCGGACTGTATGATGCACCGACGCATCCCAGAGGACTCCTTCCTGAACCGCGTGTGTGCGTTCGGAATGGCGCAAGCAAAAAGCCGGTGCCATTAACAGGCTGCAGCGTAATTAACAGTTGATTCGATCGCCGGCTAGCGCTGGCATCTGCAATAAAATAAGCTGCTCATTTTTCTGTCTAATAATTTATAGACTGCACCTCTTCACATTCTGTGGTCAGTCCGTTTCTCAGGATATTGCTCCGGCTCTTAGTAATTCACTCTATTGATTGAGTTTAAAGCGACAGGAACACTTTCAATCTTTCTCTGATCTCTCATGCTAAGTTTACTCTTCATCATGCTGTTAGCGTGTCATGCACACCGCTGGACGAAATTAATAATTCATGTAAAGGTAGTGCTCTGTTCGGGTTTCACTTGTTTTGTCATTTGATGCTCTATTTTACTGTGCGCGACCTGCGATGTCATTCGGATGTGCATCGCTCTGGTTTCGCAGCTGTATTTACAGAACGCAAAAAAAAAAAAAAAAGTGTAAGATTGTGCGTATATTCACGATTTCTCTGTGCATGAGCCATATGCATATTCCCATCCATTTTAAAACACCCGTGCATGATAGTACAGATTGTGAGTGGATGGTGCGCACACATTCACGCTTTTTATAAATCCCAATATGTGCATGGAAAAGCACATGCACACGTTTCCATGGCCGTTTGCACCGTTTATCAGGCCCAAGGTCTGTATTTACAGTGATTTGTGGAACAGAGCTCAATGAAACCAGATCTGTTGTATAGTGTGTGTCTGCGGTCAGGATATCTTAAGCTGGCTTTGAAGGGTTTTAAGCATTTTTTTTTTTTTTCCCCTGTCTGGGAAGAAATGCTATAATGTGTCTCTGGTTTGTTTAAAGCAGCATTGATCACTGATATGGGTTAATTCGCCCCAAAAATGACATTTCTGTCATTAATTCCTCTCCCGCATGTCGTTCCAAACCTTTCAGAACGCAAATGAAGATATTTTTGATGAGGTTTATGACTCAAGTGACGTGAATACTATTTGTGCGCAAAAATAACAAATTTGTTCCATAATATCTTCTGTGGGTTCGTCTTAAAGGGGTAAGTTCAGCCAAAAATGACATTTCTGTCATTAATTCCTCTTCCTCATGTCGTTCTACACCTTCGTTCATCTTCAGAACACACATGAAGATATTGTTGATGAAAACAATGTTGTTTTGTTTTTGCGCACAAATAGTATTCACGTCACTTCATCACATTAAGGTTGTTTTAACAAGTCTTTAGTTCCTTTCTGGACCTTGAAAGTGTTTATTATATTGCTAGAGTCACAAAAATATCTTCATTTGCGTTCTGAAGAGGAGCGAAGGTTTGGAACGACATGAGTAAGTGTAATTTTTGGGTGAACTAACCCTTTAATGGCGGCACATGCAGATTAAATTAATGCTTACTTTGAAAAATTAACCAAACATGTAAACAAATAGTTTGTTATTGATGTTCAAGCCAAGTGGATCATCAGCCAATTGCAATAATAATAATAATAATAGAATAAATATTAAAAAAAATTCTATTCTATATTAATAATAATAATAATAATAGGGAACCCATCACACAACCTGCTGCTGTCTGTGAATCACACACACACACACACACGTTGTGTTTTCATGGTTTATGGGGACATTCCATAGGCGTAATGGTTTTTATACTGTACAAACTGTACATTCTGTCCCCCCACACAAAATGTTCTGCTATTTTAGATTTTCAAAAAACATAATTCTGTATGATTTATATGCTTGTTTCCTCATGGGGACCAAAAAAAAGTCCCCATAATGTCAAAATGTATTAGTATTCCTATACCTGTGGGGACATTTGGTCCCCATAACGTAGGGAATAGCCTCACACACACACACACACACACACGTGTATGTGCGCTTCACAGAAAAGCAGACCTCGTCTTGCCAAGCATGTGTCAGCACTTAGCAATCAAAAAATGTATTTCTATGTGCCCATTATCATATTTCTTTGTTAATGATTTTAGCATATTAAAAGCTCCAGTGTGCACAAGTAGAAATCTGATTCATGCGTCTCTTTTTCCTTCATTATTTGTTCAATCTTACAATTGTTTTCTAATTAATTGGACACATTCCTGAGATGTTCCCTCCTCCCGCTCTTTAATTAAACCCCGGCCGTTCGTTTCCCGACGTGAGCGCTCAGGGTCAAGATTCAGCTGCGTGTCAGTCCGGCTCGTTTTTATGGTTTTGTTCCTGGTGACTTTTATAAAATGTGTAAGGATGACCTACTAGAAGAGAAAGACACCGCGCGTGTGTGTGTGTGTGTGTGTGTGTGGGCGCACATGTGTGGCGATGGCTGAATAAAAGCGGAGCGTGTGGTTTGTTTGGTTCTTAATCTGCCTCTTAAAGACATCTGTCAGTGCGGATCACTATTGTTCGTCATGCTTGAGACACGCACTGCACAAATTCAATCCTGCCATTTCTATCATGTCACATTTGGCAGATCAACAGTGACACAAATTGTATCATTGCATCCCGCGCGGGGATTGCGTTTGCAGGTGCGACTGCTGGCAATAAGAGACCTTTGCAGAAATGTCTTGCTTTAGCGCTTGGCCTGCGTTCAGCAGCAACACGAGCCGAAGTCGTGTCTTTAACCGTCGAGGAAAGGAGGATGTTTTCCGTCTCTCCGCTCCGAGCGATGCGTTTAATCCGACTGGAGAATTCACTGCGGTGCCGCGCGGATCTGGTATTTTCTGTGCTTTTCCGTTAATTGCTCCGATCCCGATTCAATTGCACTCCTCACCCCGCTGATCTCTATTGTCTGTTTGCAAGACTCATTTGGTTGAACTATTAAAATTGAACACTTGCAGACATATTTCAGCGAATGTAAGCGACTGGCGTGCTCATCCCTACAGGACCTGCACAGCTCTCTGTGAACCTCCTTTATTTAGGACAGCAGCTTCACTACGGTAATCTGTCAACTGAAGATTCACAACCGCCGCATATAGAACAATTACACAGCGAGCACTGGGGGGATAAACTTTTTTAAATACCCATTTTTATTTAAAGGAATTAAACAATCAAAGCATTTAAAGTGAACATTAAAAAATATATAGCCCTATAAAATATAATCCAAATGGATGGAAATGGTTTTCAAATACATAAATCTAAAACGTAGGCCTTTTTTTGGAGCGAATAGAGGAAAAACAGTTAAAAAAAAATTTGCAAACAGTATTTTTATTTTAAAATATGCACACATCCACTCCTAATCATATTCGGTGTACAAATTCTCATTGCATTCAGTTATTAATTGCATGATCACGAAAATGCTTACATTTTTAGTTCAGTTTTGCTAAAAGTCTATAGTTTTCATCACTGGATATTGCTGTCGGTGGTAAAACAATGTTTAGCTCGTATTCTTAAACTGAAGTGTCGCTGTGAGGAGCAGGGCGGGCGAGAGCCGCGACGCGAGTGATAATGAGCGTCCCCTGCGTGCTACACCGGTCTCGTGTCTCTCACGGAGGAGCGACTACAGTGAAGGACGAGGGAGGACTAGGCCTTGTGTTTTTATTATGTTTATGTGGGCGGCAGTCGCCGTGAGGAACTGCCGCCATTTTACTTTCGTTTTATGGTTTGTTTATTTTATTATTAAAGTTACATTGAATGTTTGCCGGTTCCCGCCTCCTTCTTCCCGTTCTCAAGAACTGTGTTACAGTCGCATTGGAATTCATGTTCATCTGTGAAGCCCCGCCTTCTTCGATCTGGTTGGTTATCTCATTGACATTGACGAGCGCTGTTAGACCGCTGAGGAGCCAACAAAATGATTTTTTTCCCACCGTAATGAAGTGCAGCATCATGGCCATTTCTAATGATTCTGGTCCACAGCACTATTTCCACATGTAGCACAGCTATTCCTTATTTCTAAAACAATTGTCAACTATCGATGGTATAGCTGACTGTTTAGAATGGAAGCTTGTTTCCGCCACTAAATAAAAAAAGGTAATTGACTTTTTTTTCTCAGAATTGCACATTTATAGCTCGCAATTTTGATTTTATAACAGGAAATTGTGAGTTATGAAGTCAGAATTGTGTGATGAGCTAAAAAAAAGAAGTCTTTTTTCCCTCATAATTGGGCATTTTAACACATATTTGTGAGTTTTTATCTTGCTATTGACAACCCGATCTCAAGGCAATTCGTACATATTTTACGAGGTGGCTAATTTGTATGATTTCATGCGACCTCACTCGTACAAATTCTTCCTTTTTTTTGATAAATCATATTTATTTGTATGAATTTGTATAAATGACCTAACCCGCCCCTAAACCCGTCACTGGGGTTCAGACAGACCGCTTGAATTTGTACGAGTGAGGTTGTAAAAATTCATAAATTAGCCACCTTGTAAAATATGTACGAATTGGTTGTGAGATAGCGTTGAAATTGATTTTGGGAGTTTGATTGACAAGCGATCTGACCAATCATAACCCCGAATCTGCAATTTTGAAACAACATTCCTTCTGATGTTCATTCATGTTTATTTGATGCTATAAATGAACTAGTATGAAGAGATGATCGACACATTAAACACACACTAGACGCTATTTATTCATTCAACTCCTTTAAAACATCACAATATTTGAAATATGAAGCCGTTTCATACATTGTCAGAGCCTCTTTGCTCCTCGATGTATTTTTCACTGCGTGAGAACATGATGTGTGGCACGAGAGTGAACAGTAACAGGGGGGCGGGGCTTTGGAAAGGATCAATTCTGACTTTATAACTCAATTAAAGAGAAGTACATGTGAGAAATAAATTTGCGCTCACAATTACCTTTCTTATGTCATGGCGGAAACAAGCTTCCGTAGTATCGGGTCATTTGCGTAATGTGCGGCATCAGCGGCGTCTGCTGTCCCTGTGATGTTTCCCATGATCCACGAGTCTCTCTTGTGTTCTCTTACAGCACCCATATCCTTCAGAAGAACAGAAAAAGCAGCTGGCTCAAGACACGGGCCTCACCATCTTACAAGTAAACAACTGGTGAGTCAAGTCACTTTTCATCTCTTTAACCGTCGGGAAGCATTCGCGCGCGGACTCTACTCGCCTTATCGCCGCGTCTCTTTGCCGTTCGTCGGCACACATTTTCATTCCCTTTGATGCATGAAGGGGAAGAGGACAGCGGTACACCTCCTCCCCGAGAGCCAAACGCTCTCCCCGCCCCCGATCGGCGCTCCGTGCCGGATTACAGCTACGGCGCTCTGGCCGGCAGCGTCTTTGTAGATGGCTTAGCTCATAACTGGAGGTGGTGGATTAAATAAAATGATCACAGAGCCAAAGAAATGATACAGGAATTATTTATCAAAATACACGGCCGGGCTCTTTTTTTATCGCTGGCTTAATTTCGTTCTCTACATTCTCCGGCCGATGTTCAGATTAATTGAGCTGACAGCTTCTTTTCAAAACACCGGGAAGGTATTTGCACGGATTTCCTGGCCTTACACAAACTTAATTATACGGAGCGCTATTTTATCAGTCTAATTCCGTGTAGTGGAGCTTCTATTTACAAATGAGAAGTCCCTGGCTTTTATTCACAGCTTCCCTTAATGTATTTATCAAAGCGGACTCATTTGCGGAGCGCTCTATCTGTCGGGTACAGGCGGCGGCTCTCGGCTTTATCGGCCGGCGGGCCCGCGCGCACCTCGGGGTCAATTGATTTTTTTTTCCCCGCTTTTGTGATTCGTTTTTCATTCACAATGAGCGGCACGCCTGGAGAATGAGCTTGATTTGTCCGACCAGGTACTTAAATTGGCCACAGGAAGCGCCGCTATCTGCCTTTCGCCGGTGCGGACGGCGTTTCAATCGCGGCGGTAACCCTGCTTTCATGCCGTCACACACCTACGGCAGCAGAAAATTGAGTTGCTTTGCCCGTTCCGTGCTGATTAATGCTGAAATAACCTCACGCTTTTAGTTTTAGTCCACTGCTCGGGTCTCAGTTAGATCCGTTCCGTCCACCTGACATTCCTGCCGACGGGCCAGAAACGTCCCGGATTCCTCCTGTGATGGTCATTGTCCTGATCCTGCCTTTGATATAGAGCACAGGAGAGAGAGAGAGAGGCAGGTTTGCGTGCTCTCTCAGGCTGGACGTCCTGAATCACGTCTTTGTTCGGAGGCACAATCAGACCTGGAGGCACAAGGGCGCTCTGTGTAACGTGTCAATAGACAGCGCGTCTCCTGCTCGGACAAGACCGTCTACCTCTCCGTCTGTGTCCGTGGATCTGATCTTCTGCTCTGCGTGTGTGCGTGTGTGTGTGTGTGACGGTCACTGGTGTTGGTGGCTCGTTATGTAGCTGATGGGTAATTAAATCTGAGACTCTGTCTGACCTCAGAGAGAGAGAGAGAGAGACGCTTCACACACCACACGACAGAAAGTGCCGTTGCATCTGTGTGTTATTCTATCTGTCTAATCACATGCTGACAGCAACACGCCTCTGCTAAACACACACACACACATCATTATGAGCGAGACAGAGACGGGTTTGTCTCTCGTTATTGGTCACTCTTGCAGTCGATTCTGGGAGTTCAGGAACTTTTATGTCCCAGAGGAGGATTTTCTCTGGAAATGTTATACATGTGTGTATATTGTATGAGGACATTTCCACCGCAGAATAAATGACCATTTGAAATTTGATGGGAAAAACATGAGTTCACACTTGTCACGTTTGGTTGGATTAAAACGAACCCTGCTCGGTTAGTGCGCTTCATATGTGAACGCTGCCATCAGAACCCTGGAGTGGACCGAGGCCGCTAAAAAGACGGCGAACTCTGGTGCGGTTCGGCTGATATATGAACGCGACACGGACCAAAGACGTGTGAACGAACAGGACGTGACGTCACGAGATGCGACGCTACGAGTCGCTGATGTGACGACGCGGGAAAGTCGGAGAATCCAAAATGAGTCGAGGGCAAACGTGAAGTTTCTGGAAATCCTGCTGCTGTTTTGAACGTTTGATGAGCTCTTCGTGATTCTCAGCTGGTGAAAATAAAGCATGAAATGATGGCGTTTAATCCAGAACACAGCGTTGTTTTGAGTGTTCGGTAAGCGAGTCCGTCGCCAAATATACGTCATAAAAGCCGACCAATCGGGTCGTGACCGTATCCCTACGCCTTCGGTTCGGTCACTTTAGTTAAAAATGCCAGTGTGAACGCTAAGAGGAGCAGGACTATATGTTTTGGACCAAACGAACCGAACTACAAGTGTGAATGTCTAAAAGTGCATGAAGAAACACCCAGTGATGTGCTGGTTTGTGTTATCAATCATAAAAACTCTTCGACTAATGAGATGATATATGGAGTGGAATGGGCGACTTATCAATGATCTTTGACACCTGCTTGATTTCATGGATGTCTAACATTGCCATCTTACCTGAAGCCCACAGACACACACTCTTTATTGTCGTCTGTTGTCGTCTCATCATCTCCAGACTAAATCATCTCTGCTGGTCTTCGATCTGTCAGACCTTTATTCAGACTAGAACAACTGGAGAAACCATTTCATAAGCTTCTCTTTCCCTCCCCGAACTCAAATGAGTCAGGAATAAACAGATCAGCTTTGTTTTTTATGACCGTTTCAGTTGGCGCGGCCAGCTGTTATGAAATTCAAAATAATGGCTTAATATTTTCCAAATGCAATGCAAAAAGTATAAACAGGCCTGTGAAGATTTTATTTCCCTCCTCAGACCATGGGAAAGTCACTGAGTTTAAACCCAGTGTTATTTCAGCATCATTCAGATACTATTATTTTTTATATTAAAGGATTCGTTCACTTCAGAATTAAAGTTTCATGATCATTTACTCACCCTCATGTCATCCAAGACGTCTTTCTTTCTTCGGTCGAACAAAAAAAAGGTTTTTGAGGAAAACATTCCAGGGTTTTTCTCCATAGAGTGGACTTCAATGGGGTTCAACGGGTCCAAATGTCAGTTTCAGTGCAGCTTCAACATGATCCTGACGAGGGAATAAGAGTCTGATCTAGAGAAACCGTCGCACATTTTTAAAAAAAATATACTTTGTAACCACAAATGCTCGTCTTGCACTGCTCTGCGATGTGCCACGCATTACGTAATCATGCTGAAAAGGTCACGTGACGTAGAAGGAAGTACTCATTTTCTCCTCCAACTTCAAAATCTTCCGACATCGTTGTTCAGTACTTCCGTCTACCATCTATCTTTCCAACATGATGACGTGATGTGTGGCGCATCAGAGCAGTGCAAGACTACAGCATTTGTGCTTAAAAAGTATATAAAGTATTTTTTTTTTGTATAAAATGTGCGACGGTTTCTCTAGATCAGACTCTTATTCCTCGTCTGGATCATGTTGAAGCTGCACTGAAACTGACATTTGGACCCGTTGAACCCCATTGAAGTCCACTATGTGGAGAACAATCCTGGAATGTTTCGTTTCGTTTCCACTGAAGAAAGAAAGACATGCACATCTTGGATGAGTAAATGACCAGGAATTGTTTAATTCTGAAGTGAACTAATACTTTGAATCAATAGTTTTCTTGTGTTTTTGTCATTTTAATAGTTTTTTTGTGTGTCTGTCTGTAGTTTATATTATTTATTTCAGTTGCAGTTTTTTTTGTGCATCAAATCAAACTAAATGAAAATGATTCATTTCATTTGTTATTATTTTGTTTATTTTCAAGTGATATTTTTTTAACATTTTTTTTAGTTTTAGTGGACTACACTAGCCCTGCAGTCTCTCAGAATGATGACTGAAGTTGCCGGTTATCCATTTAACTTTGACCTAGATGAGACTGTCGAGTCTTTTTTTGGACTCTCCCGGGACGCGGCAGTGTCCGATCTCTCTTAATATACAGCGCGAGAGGACGAGTGGAGACGAGCCGCTGCCAGAGAACATCATCAGCATTGCTTGCATTTAGGGACCGCTAATTGGCAGTTAATTAGCAGAATTGACTCAGTTGTTGGTTCCCAAGTGCCAGCCTCCGCCCGCTCCAGCTTCATTTGATCTGATATCTCTCACAGCGCCAGAGCGCTGATCCGCTTTTAGCATACGAGTCTACATCTGGCCAATGCGCGGCTCGCATTCAGGCCGAGTCGTCACTCGAAGCCTGTGACGTCACGCTCATTCTCAGCTCTGTGAGCGGGAAACTCCTGTCAATCTGAACGTGCCGGTCTGATGTTTTTCCTCCTCGTTTTCCAGAGCAAAATATCTTATGACATAAAATTGTGTTTTCTGAAAAAATGCAAGTTTTAGTTAACTTGAACGAACTATGAGAAAAATATTTTTACAGGGTTATGTCAGTTAATAAAAATACAATTGTTCATGTTCGGAGTGGATTAACTCATGTTAATGGATAAAACTTTGGTGAGATTAACTTGAACTAATATTCACTTAATATCTTCAGTCATGTTGCGTCTCCTGTAAATGTATCTTGATTTAAGAATGTTTAGATATTTGTCGCTGTATAAGTTGGGCTAACTCAATAATCATTTTTTTTTTTTTAGTTATGACGCTCCCAAATTTAAGTGAGCAGAACCATCAAGTTTTGAGTTTGTAGAACTCACGCATGTTAATTGCTCCTAACATTTTGTTAGCTATTAAGTTAATAGATTTACTTAATTAAGTTTTTAGTTATTTACTTCACTGTAAACCGTAATAAGTTGTCAGAACTCAAAAAAAAGTTTTTTAAGTTAAGAAACATATTCTTATTAACTTGAAATATTTGAGTGTACTAATTTAAATATTTAACTTAAAATGATCAGGTTATTTTATCATAAATACTAGCCTTTTAACAAACAAATGAATGCAGGAACTACAGCTGTCAAACTCTCCAAAAACTCGCATAACAAAACCTTAATCTTGCACGATTTATTACTCTAAATTTGAGCATTTACTCTCCCTTTCAACTTAAGTTGGTCTAAATTAAAAGAAGTGAGTTCACACAACTCAAAGCAACGAAACGGTTCCGTTTACTAGAAATCCGTCAGTGCTGTGATCTCAAAAGAAAGCACTGAACTCATTTGCTTAAAGTTCGTCTTACTCAAACCAATGAAGTATTTGAGCGTCACAGCGTGGAAAACAATCTTGTGAAACGGCGCGTGCGAATGAAAGCGAGCCGGTTTGGTGCGTTTTGTTTCGAGGGAGAAACAAATGGAGAAAGAGAAAGAAAAGAAGGTGAATAAGTGGGTTAATTTATATGGTTTGCATGCGGCCGTCTGACGCAGCGCTGCGCCTCGGGCCGTCTGTGAGCGGAATAGCAATTTTATTACATTGTCATTAAAGCAATTTCACAGCAGTATTGTTTGTTAATGAGAAGTCGCAAACGAGGAGAGATGTCACGGACTTCTCTATCTGCTCTTTTTATACATCGCTGAAAAATAAATGCGCACTCACCCTTCCCATCTGTCTCTGGGCTCTGGCTTGTAAAAGGGAAACCCACTTAAAGCTGAAATATAAAGTCTACACTGCCAAGGTTGTGTTTATGAGCTGCCGTTGGACTTTAGTGTTCACTGCTCTGCTAGTTGGACTTCATATACAGAGCACTAAAGTTAGGCAGAATCCAGCGTGTCTCTGGTCTCAGACCAGCAGCAGAAACCAGATTGTTTTGGTTCCGTTCGTTCGGGCGAGGATGTATGGCCGAGAGCTTCCTGTGTTTCGCTCTCAGACGGATCAGTTGGCTTTTTCCAGTTATTTATAGAGGCAGATCTGCTGCTCCTCACACAGAGGATGAGGGAAATACAGCCCACATTAGTGAAATAAAGCCTGAGAGAGAGAGCAGGGCGTCTTTCTGCTGACGCTGCAGATGAACATAGTGTGAGCTGGGAGGAAGTTAAGAGGAAAAGAGAGAGAGAGACCCTGGAGAGAAGAGCGACTGACAATCAGGATTTGAAGGAATGAGTTTATCAGTTTCAGGCTGAAGAGGTTTGGGGGATTCAGAGGGCACGTGCGTTACCTCGCTCTTCACAAACCAGGGCGTGGGACTCTTTTCAACAAAATATCCAGTAAAAAATATCTACTGGATCTTCATCAGCCACTAAATGTTTTATTTGTTAATTGTGTTGTATTAGGCTGCAATTTATTTGAGAATACATTTGTAATAAATGTTATTTTCTTGCAATAAAACAAACAATGCAACAATTACATTTTTGAAACGGATAGATTATTTATCAATGCAAAAATTTAATCAATTCATTGGCTTTGGCTGCAAAACCAGCTAAGTCCATGTGTGTTTTCGGTAACACTTTATCTTAGTGTCGCAGTACAGTAAATTATGGATAATTACAAACCAAACCCTAATTGTATCTCTATAGTAAGTACGTGTACTTAATTAATAATTAATTTGAGTGGCACTGTAAAATTAAGCGTATCCGTGTTTTTTTTCTCTAAGTCCATAAGTCCACCTCTTTGGGCAACAAGACTGTGTCTGTCCGTTTTACAGCGGCAAAACTCGCTACTCCTGTAACGACGGGCAAAACACGATTAAAAACTTGCAGTTCGGCAACTGAAAGCGCCTCATACGTCTCGAAATCATTATTCGATTCACGTCTTCCGATTGGTTTTTCTGTGGACTTGGAGGCTTTTGCTGACAAAGTGAAGCGGCGTTTAGCGGTTTCTGCCAACGAAACGTTTTTTTCTGAACCCACCGAAGCTGGGATTTAGTGGATTTGATATATATATATATCAATATCATTCTCATTTTTGATGGAGGCGGCGTTTAGAGGCTTTTGCATTTGAATGCTTTAGAGATAGATTGACCAATAATAGTTCACTAATGCGTAACATTGCAGATTTAGTGTAAATGAAGCTGTCGCTCAGTATAAGCACCAGCTTGTACTTTTTAATAAACCCGTATTTCCCACGAGAAAAAAATATTTGTTTAATAATTTTTCTTACGCTAACGTCGGAGACCCTCGAGCTCTGTGGCTTTATTGCTTTAAAAAGTAACACGACTTCAAACACAAGCCTTACCTGAGATCTGTTTTCCCAGGATTCAGTTTACCGCCCATTCCCTGAGCTAGACATGCCAGCAGCGCCATCATAAAAATTAATACTTGACGTTCGCTTATTGAAGCGTGTCGTGTCGGCGAGCGGAGATGTTCTGGATGAGCTACCAGCAGAAATGATGCCAAAACATGATGCGCTCTGGACGAACTCCAAACTGTGTTCACACACACCGACGGTGAAATAAAAGCAGGCCCTTTAAACGGCTCTCTCAATGGACACTCCAGCCCTCTCGTCTCTCATTATCAGTTTGCGCACACCCGCCCGCGTGAGACGGGACCGTGGGGCGAGAGACAGAGAGGAGCGGCGAGAGAGAGAGGGTGTTGAACCGTGGGCCCCTTTAGGGTCTGAGAGAATGGGCTGATTTCGAGATTGAATGGGGTGACGGGGGTGTGCGAGGGTAATGACAGAGTCCTCGCAGGCGGCAGTAAGTGAAAGGAGGTTAATTGAGAGGTTTCACTGATGACGGGCAGATCTCGGGCGCAGGTGCCCTGCAGCGGCTCCTCGCCGTAACTTACTCTCCACATTCACCAGCGTCACCCTCACACATGTGAGGACACCGGGCCTCACGTCAAAGACAAAATCTATTTTATAATCAGGCAATCCATCATTTAAAACAAAAAAAAAAACTACTTTTGTTTTTGCTAAATAATATATGCTTCATTTGAGAATTTGTTTTGCAGTGATCAGCGCTGGGTGGGTTACTTTTAAAATGTATTTCACTACAGATTACAAAATACATGCTTTAAAACGTATTTGTAACGTATTTCGTTACATTACTCAAGTTTAGTAACTTAATACTTTAGAATACTTTGGAATACTAATAAGTGTGAAACAAACACAAAAAAGGTCATTGCAAGTTTTTCTCTCACAATTCTGACTTTTTCCCTCAGAATTGTGAGATATAAAGTTGCAATTGCGAGTTATAAAGTCAGAATTATGAGATATAAACTCGCAATATTGAGAAAAGTCAGAATTATGAGATATAAACTCGCAATATTGAGAAAAGTCAGAATTATGAGATATAAACTGACAATATTGAGAAAAGTCAGAATTATGAGATATAAACTGACAATATTGAGAAAAGTCAGAATTATGAGATATAAACTCACATACTAAATTCACAATTGCAAGAAAAAAATTCAGAATTGCAAGTTCATTTCTCCCAATTCTGACTTTATAACTTGCAATTCTGCGAAAAAGAAGTCAGAATTGTGAAATTCAAACTGAGGGGAAAAAAAACAAATAGTGAGAAAAAGTCGCAGTGACGAGTGAATTATAAAATGACTCACAAAACATGAAAACAGTGGAAAACATGAAACTGAACTCGTCTTTTTCAGACGGTCAGAGTCAGAGAATCACCAATCGCTGTTTAAATGACATTAAAACTCAAAGTAATCACTTTGGTAATCTAAAACACTTTTCAGATGGAACTGTAATCTGATTACCACACATTTAAAATGAAACACAGTCACTCACATTTTCTATTTTAAATACGAAACTAAGTGACTTGTATTTCGTTACTCCTCAACCCTGGCAGTGATCCCACTAAACTGAAAAAAACTTGGATCATGAATTCACGATAAAAATGTGTAATGCTTAATATTTTTGAGGAATTGCACCATTCCAAAGTTTAGTTGAAAATAAATAAATGAAGGATGCATTACCTTAGACATTTATAATGTCACTAAATGCTGTTCTTTTGAATTTTATATTCATCAGAGAATCCTGAAATATGTTGTCAACGTTGATATTAATCAGAAATGATTCAAATCATCACATTAGAATTATTTCCGAACGATCGCTTGCCTGAAGACGATGAATAAATTCACATCTGTAATAATATAAAAGTTTCACAATTAACTTTTACCGTATTTTTGATCAAGTAAATGCAGCCTTGGTGAGCAGAAGAGACTCAGATGCAAGTTCTGCAGTGACTATCTAAATGAAAGGGAAAAACGCTGAAACAAAGTGGCAACATTTCCCCGGAGAGAGGAAGCCTCGTGTCGGGTCAGAGCGGTGACGAGCGTCTGTGATCCCGCTGATAATCAAAAACAACTTGCAGAGCAAAGGTGCCTGAGCCGAGGAGGAAGACAGACGAGCCGAGGGAGAGACGGGATCCTCACACAGGTGTGTTGACGCCCGGGGCGCCTTTGGCTCTGATTTGAGCCTGACTATCATGTCTTTAAGGACGCAGCGTCAGATGTCTGTGAGCTTTACCGGGGCCAAGACAAACCTGCCGCAGTTGTCAGAGCTTGCTGATGTAGCCGGTGAAGGTGTAGATTGGCTGCTGTTGTGCCGCAGGACAGAGAGACAGAGAGACAGCAGAACAAAGTCTCGCTGTAAAAACCAGCAGCTGCTGCTGCAGGATCAAAGGAGCAACAAGCGGCCCTTCCTGACCGGCCGGCGCTCCAGGTGTTTGACGGACAGCTGACAGCCGGGGCCGACTCGGACCCTCCGGTGGGCCGTGCGTATATGGGTGCACGCCTTCGTACGCCACGATCGCAGCCAATCAGAAGGAGAAAGAAACACGGACAAAATCGCTCTATTGGTGCGACACTTCTGATTCCCAGTTGCTGTCTTTGATCTTTGACTATATTATTTTAAAACACATCTTCTGTCCAATCTGAGACACACTCCCAAGTGGATGAATTTGAAAAGTTTGTGCGTTGCAGTAATGATGACATATTTAGTCATGTGACTCGCTCAGTTGTGTTTTCATGGTTTATGGGGACATTCCATAGGCGTAATGGTTTTTATCCTGTACAAACTGTACATTCTGTCCCCCTACCCCTAAACCTACCCTCACAGAAAATGTTCTGCTATTTTAGATGTTCAAAAAAGATCATTCTGTATGATTTATAAGCTTGTTTCCTCATGGGGACCAAAAAAATGTCCCCACAATGTCAAAATTCAACAGTATTACTATACCTGTGGGGACATTTGGTCCCCGTAACGTAGGGAATACCCACACACACACACACACACACATATAAATATAGGATGAGGGCTCGGTTTAGGATTAGTTGCATGTAATTATGCACAATTATAGTTGCTACTACATTAACTATGTACTGTAAAATAAAGTGTTATCATTACTTTTACAATCTTTACATTTCTGCAAAGATGACAGATAATTTACTTGCAATTGCTGCGCAAAAAGTGTGGGTGTCTGCAATTTAGACCACTCGTGGATTGAGTCCGACCTTAAAGTGGACCTATAAAGCCCCTTTTCGCAAGATCTGGTGTCTCCAGAATGCGTCTGTGAAGTTTCAGCTCAAAATCATTTATTATAGATTGTCAAATTTGGGTTTGAGCGAAAACACGGCGTTTTTGTGCGCGTCCCTTTAAATGCAAATGAGCTGCTGCTCCAGAAGAGGGCGGAGCTTTAACGGCTCAACAACAACAAAGCTGGAGAATCTCACGCAGACAAAATGAGGAAAGTGTTCAAACGGATGGAGAGACTCAGGAAGACGTTTCTGAACGGTTCGTGGATAAATTGATCGACTCGTCACTAGCATGTGTTCGTCTTTTTTCGTTTGTGAAGCAGTCCGGCGTAAAATGACGGCATCAACAACACTCGACTGCAACAACTCTTCCTCTTCTCTAAAGCGGCCCAACATGGCCACGCCCCCATTTATGCGTGTTCTCGGGGGCGGGGTTTATGTCAATTTGAGGGTTTGTCAGGAAGAAGCTCGTTGTAGTTCCTACCAGCCGTTTGTTGTAGTCATTTCTGTAAAAGAAAATATCTCTCTCTGCATTGAACTTTGAGCGTCGTAACTTTGCAACATTACACACTAACTAAAGTTAAAAAAGAGAAATCGCAATCATTATGTCGTCTGGTCTCTCGCTATCATCTCTTACACACGCATAGTAAGATCGCTTCGGTGAGTGAAAGCAAGCTTCGGAAAACGTTGGTTTCAGATGTATCCAGATTAATGTGAACTGAAATCTCTCAATCCGGAGGGGGCGAGGGTGAGCCGGTGCCGCAGTGATATTGATTTGAATTAGCAGCTCGTTAAATCGTGTCAGTTTGCAAAACAAACATATAAGTCTGCGTCTGGTTTTCCACTGGGATCTTAACGAGTCATGCTCCTCCTCCATCTGCAGCGAATCAAACCACGCTCGTCTCACACTCCTGTTTTAACTTAAAGAAGAGTGTCTGGTGAACGGACAGACGCTCTGGCCTGCGGACGCACGTCTGACCCTGTTAGTGGGTGAAAATTGAGGAATTGTTTGCTTTGATTAAACCTGCGCCGCCCCGCGTTAATCTGCGCACGCTTCCTGGGTCAGAGTTGACGGCGGCGCTGTTCGCTTCCTCCTTCCAGATTTCATCATCTATTTGTTTGTTTGTGAACCTCATTAAAGAGTAACTTCATTAGTCTTGCTCGGTCGGATCTTTGATTGACGAGCAGATGCGGACCCTTCCCTGCACTGCGCCGTGCTCGAATTCACGCCGTCCCGTCAAACGGCCGACCCCGCTCCCGATTGGCCGGGCTTTCGTCTCACCCTCCCTCCGCGATCGGCTGGGGCCGGGTCCAGATGAGGGCGGTTTGGTTTGGGTTTTTTTCAGGAGAGGAATGCTGACGACAGGGCCGGTTTCCAGGTGTGGCAGCGGCACACACACACACACAGCGATCACGTGACTCTTTGTGAAGAATTCCACGAACGGCCCCTGAGACTCGCGGTCTGTCGGCCCTCTCGCCGCCGAACGAGTGTTTGAAGTGAATGTTGATGCAGCTCCACGCTAGAGCGAGGTCAAGTGGCCTCCTGCAGGTCTGAGTCCATAACTCACCGCCGCAGCCGCTCCACGTGCGCTTGAGCCGATCACACGTGTGCTTCGACAGACCAGGTGACGAGAAAACCTCTCGAAAAAAGTACAAGTGATTACAGAAGCTGAAAACGTTCCTCCTCAGAAGGTCGAACGAAATTATTATCCATCTATATCTACTTTTATTACAATTTGGGATGGCTAATACAGTTTAAATAAAACCCTTCCCATGCAAATTGATTTGATAAATTAATACGAGAAACATATTTGCTGTAATCAGGGTCGGGGAGTAACGGAATACAAGTAACTTAGTTACGTATTTAAAATACAAAATTTGAGTCACTGTATTTGATTACAGTTCCATCTGAAAAGTGTTTTAGATTACCAAAGTGATTACTTTGAGTTTTAATGTCATTTAAACAGCGATTGGTGATTCTCTGACTCTGACCGTCTGAAAAAGACGAGTTCAGTTTCATGTTTTCCGCTGTTTTCATGTTTTGTGAGTCATTTTATAATTCACTCGACACTGCGACTTTTTCTCACAATTTGTTTTTTTTTTTCCTCAGTTTGAATTTCACAATTCTGACTTCTTTTTCTCAGAATTGCAAGTTATAAAGTCAGAATTGGGAGAAATGAACTTGCAATTCTGAATTTTTTTCTTGCAATTGTGAATTTAATATGTGAGTTTATATTTCATAATTCTGTCTTTTCTCAATATTGCGAGTTTATATCTCATAATTCTGTCTTTTCTCAATATTGTGAGTTTATATTTCATAATTCTGACTTTTCTCAATATTGTGAGTTTCTATCTCATAATTCTGACTTTTCTCAATATTGTGAGTTTATATCTCATAATTCTGACTTTTCTCAATATTGTGAGTTTATATCTCATAATTCTGACTTTTCTCAATATTGTGAGTTTATATCTCATAATTCTGACTTTTCTCAATATTGTGAGTTTATATCTCATAATTCTGACTTTTCTCAATATTGTGAGTTTTTATCTCATAATTCTGACTTTTCTCAATATTGTGAGTTTATATCTCATAATTCTGACTTTTCTCAATATTGTGAGTTTATATCTCATAATTCTGACTTTTCTCAATATTGTGAGTTTATATCTCATAATTCTGACTTTATAACTCAAAATTGCAACTTTAAATCACACAATTGTGAGGGAAAAAGTCATGTTTTATATCCTCAACACATTCAAGGCAGTTAAAACATCGTTAAAATATTCCACAGGACTCGATTCGCGTCGAGCACTTCCGGGTTTTTGTGTCGGAACGGCCCGCACTGAACCGGCGTTCGGATGCGAACACAGAAGCGCAGAGGACTGACAAGGAGAGACGAATTTGTTGAATCAAGTGATTATTTTTGTTTTGTTTTTGGACACAAGAAATATTCTCGTCGCTTCATAACATCGAGGTTGAACCACTGCATCACGTCGAACGTTTTTAGTTCCTTTCTGGACCTTTCAATTGAAGATTTCATCACAAATATCTTCATTTGTGCTCTGAAGATGAACAAAGCTCATACGACATGAATTAATGACAGAACTTTCATTCTAATGATTATTTTAAATATATATATATATATGCATTTGGTTATTAAAAAGTTCATAATTACATTTAATATCGGATTATGGCATTATATCAGTTGTTTGAAGGATCGCTGAGGAGGGACAAAGAGAATCATTACTAGTTTTGTTAATTGCATCTTGCATTAGTAGTCCTCCCAAAAACACGTGATTTTTGGTTTATCATTTAAATAAAGTCACGTGTGTGTGAAGCGGCACTATTGTTGGAGTTTTGGTTCCTTGCTTGATATTCAGCAGTGTTTTTGATCGGCGCCGTTGTATGTGAACTGAGCCGAGCCGGACGATTACGTCACTGTTTTCTCCAGTGCTGATATACAGAAATGAACTAGACTAATAACTACTGATCTTTGCAACGGAATGAATCAATAATATATAGAATAAGCTGCACAATCACACCATTTTCTTTGGGAGCTGCTGTGCAGCCAAAATGATTTGCCAATTATTAATGTAAAACTGCCACAATTTGCATTGTAAAAAGCGCTATAGAAGTAAAGGTGACTATTGTTGCGTCAGGAGAACGGACGAGGATTCTGTGCTTTGTTGTGAGCGGCAGTAAAGGACACATTCTGTGGCATATCCAGAGAAATGACCCTGCCGTGACCCTTCACCTCTCCTTTAATTATTTGTTTGAAGACAGCATGGGGTTCCCATGCGGAGCGCAGCAGCAGGGGAGAGTGTGTGTGTGTGTGTGTGTGTGTGCGCAGTTCTGTTTTATTCGTATTACTTTATTATAAGTATCCTTGAAATGGACATTTTGTTTCATGAAAAATCAAAATGAATGAAAATGATTCTGAGTTTGGAGAGATGTGGTGTTGTGTGTGTGTGTGTGTGTGCTGGCGGGTGTTGTTCTAAGCACACCCCATTAGCAGCTCATGGGAGGAGGTGAAACAGTGTTATCAGAGGCAGGTCTGATAATCTCAATTGGCTTTACTCACACTGATAAAATGCGCTCTGGGGCCGCGGCGCTGCTGGGCCGCTCCTGCAGGGTTACTGTGGCAACAGTTTGGAGAGGCAAAACAGACGCCGTGTGTGTGTGTGTGTGTGTGTGTGTGTGTGTGTAAGAGGTCAGTCAGTCCCAGCAGCAACTCTTAAAGAAATTCATAAATCACTCTTCTCTGGTATTTCTCTAGTTTATGAGGAAAGTTTTTTTTTTTTTTTTTGGACAAAATATAATTTAAAGGATCATGTATAATCAGGATCAGCTGTTATGTTACATTATGCTGTTTATTAATGACTTAACAAATACGGCAAATAAATTAAACTGCCATTTAATGTTGATGGAAAAACAGCTGTTTTTTGTTTTTTTTTATGTGAATATGTCATTTATTCCTGTGTCACGTGATCCTTCAGAAATCATTCTGATTGGATGATTTGATGCTCGAGAAACATTTATGAGTATTATTTTTGTTATTTTTCAGGATTCAATGAATCAATGAAAGTTCAAAAGAACAGCGTTTATTTGCAATATTATATAATATATTGATATATTACAAATGCATTTTGATCAATTTAATTTAATTATAAATAATAATAATAATAAAATAAAACCTTACTGACCCCAGACTTTTAAATGGAAGTGATGAGCATAAATGTAGAAAGAGTGGAGAGACGGCATTTTCACGGTGCATATCGTTTCAAACCCGCTTTATGGAAGTGTCCACGTTTTTTGTATTTTAGAATTGTACTGCATGTATAAAAGTCATGCATTTAGCTAACAACGCTTTAATTTAAAGCAGAAACGACGAGCTCATTGTTAACAATAGTTATCGCACAAATATTTGACCACAGAGCGACAGTCACATGATGAACGGCTTCTGATGATGATGTAATGTACAGGTGCGCGTTCACATGACTGATCGTCTCCATTTGCATGTTTCAAATAAACATGCGGATTTTCGGTATCCGCCATTGGAGCGCCTTGTCTCTCTGACAAAGAAAGCAAAGCTGTTCCTATTTTCCCAGCTGTACGTTTAGTGAACTTCAGCGTGTCATTGTGAAGCACAGATTGCGGGCGTTTAAGTTAATGGAAGGTAAGAGCATGTACGACGGCATCAGGAGGGATTACGGCTCAAATTGATTCCAGTCCTGCTTGTATCTAATGACCGGTCCCATAGAGTCGCCCTGTGTGCGCTCGCCCGCTTCTTTCATGCGGGATAGCCCCAGCGTGATCCGAACCCTCGCTCTAATATCAAACACATGTGGGCACCTTTAACGCCAACTCCTCCGTGCACCTTTAGTGCGGAGTCTCTCCCGGCGCGGGGCGGCCGTTTTGCCTTTGACACGGCCCATTCCGCATTAAAAAGGTTCCCTCGGCTGGCACTGACCTACCGATGACCCGAGCGGCTCGGCGCTCAAAAGCTGCGGGAGAGAGGCCGGGCCGGGAGGTTTTGTGGAGCTGCGCTTATTTGCCGCCGTGCTGGTGATAAAACTTCAGACAGGCTAATTGATGGTCTCGCTGACATAACAATAGCTGCTGAAAGCCTGGAGCTCATTTACAGACAGCTGGAGAGGAGAGAGACCCCTGCCACGGGCCCTTACTAGGGGGCAGGGGACGAACTCAAAGAGCCGTTTGTATCGCAGCCCTGGACGTCTAGTGAGCGCTAACACGTGAAGAATAATGTTTGTGCGTGTGCGAGGCCTTAAAATGACTCTCCTGAAGAGCAAAGAACTTTAAAAGTCAATGAGACGATGCTTGCGACATTGATAACGGAACGTTCTCTCAACGTTGTGAACATCCAGTAACGTTGGTGGAACGTTCGATCAAAGTGATCTTAAAATAATGTTAATATGTTGTTTATGAAACATTGCCCAACTTGCCTGACGTGCATCTTTCCAAAAATGTAACACCTCAATTCTGTGCGGACCACGAGCGCTGCGATTGGTCCGCTAGCACCCTTCCCTCGGGTCAAAAAACTGGCGTGGAGCGAGCGGAGGAGAGCAACTCCGATAGGAATGAAAAGACGCTCGGGTCACTAGCTCTTCTGTTTCAGGGGACACGCACCATCAAGCTGCAACAAAAGTCATTGCCAATTTGCCTCCATCACTGCAATGTTCGCTAATAAAATGGAATGTTCCCTTAACGTTCCCATACCGAGAAAAAAAAAACAAAAAAAACATGGATGTTTTAGGGAACATTTAGAACTAACAGTTTGATAACTTAATGGGAACATTAGCAAAATGTTCTCAGACCATATTTTTGTTAGCCGAGAATCTCTCTTGGCAGACCTGAGCACAGTTGGAGATCTCCTCTGAGACACAAGTGAGATGATTTATTGAGTCTTCAGCTGACATCTCCACTTGTCCGATTGCCATCATTGAGAAACCACTGAGATCTCATTTGAGATTTGTCTTTGCACAGGCAAACTCTTTCATTTAGTAAAGTCAGAGAATCCCCAATTCCATCAAATATGAACCTCTCTGGACTCCTGAGTTTGGGCAAGAATGTTGTTTTCTGGTATATCGGGACTGATTACATTTGGATTCATTTGGCAGAATAAATTTGGCTTTTATCCAAACAAGGGGAGCAATTAGGTGCCTAGTCATGGTATCCCCACCTTCAATTCCTGCCGGCGTGGGAATCAAACCAACAACCTTCAGGTTCCCTCACCATTAGGCCACGACCCTGATTAGCAGGAGTACTTGAGTCCCGACAAGACCGGACTCAGGCCATATTTTCAATAAATAGTTAAGACCAGGTCCAAATCCAGGCCGAGTCCAAAAAATTCCAAAAAGTGTTTAATATCAGTCACATGTGAGGTTTTTCTTGTGCTTTCAGGTTCATTAATGCCAGAAGAAGAATAGTGCAGCCCATGATCGACCAGTCGAATCGAGCAGGTAAACATCTTCATCTCATCTTCTCTGATGTTCTCAACACCGTTGCCGTCTGGTCGTAGAGCTTTTCTCTCCTGTGTCTACGGTACAACGAGAGCAGATTGAATCTAATTGGATGTTTCTCCATCTCGCTGGTTTCGAGGGACATTAGCACATCTCAATGCTAATTGGCCACAGGAGAACTTTACAGTAATTCTAGAGCGTTTCACTGTTTCTCTTTGCGTTACGGTACATTAGAAAGTGATTCGCATAATTATTCATGAATTCATATCCGAAACAGAAGGGAAAGTCACTAGTTCTTGAGTTATTGATGGCTTGATAATGTTTCTGGCTGTGCTGATGTTGTGCAGATTAGAGTAAGAGGTCGTACAAAAGAATTTATTGGGATTGAATGCTGGGATACACGGTAAACACCTGATAACGAAGTACCAGTGGATACATAGAGATGTAGAGTGGTTTCTAGATGATCTACTGAAGATCAGTGAAGCAGTTCAAGACTTGGAAGCCTTTCAGGGCCGCTGGACAGTTGTGTTGTCCTAACCCTCTCATGTTGGAGAATGACTGAAGACGAGTGTGTGGTTGATGTGTTCGGGCTGCTGCTGGGATAATCGCTGATTGTCTGGTGTGTCTTCTCTCTTCTTCCCCTGGTGTCCACGTTTGACTTCAATCAGGTTTTCTTCTTGATCCTTCAGTGAGCCAGGGAGCGGCGTACAGTCCGGAGGGGCAGCCAATGGGCAGCTTCGTGCTGGACGGACAGCAACACATGGGCATCCGGCCAGCAGGTGAGATGACCCTCTTCCTGCGATCACCTCACCCCTGATATCTCTTCTCATTTGTTTCTCACAAATCTCCTGCCGATTTCAGCTCCAGCCTGGAGGTTTCTAGTGATCCTAAAGACCTTGACTAGTTGGTTCTAGGGTTGCAAAGGGACGGAAACTTTCCATGGGAAGTTAAAAAAATCCCCTGATTCCAGAGTGGCCATTTATAAAACGTTGCGTAGAAACCATCCTACATTTGATCTCACGATCATTTCTGCACATACGTGTGATTCAAAGAACACAAAAATGTGCATTCGCCTCTTCCATATTTGAAGTCCATAAATTGCAAATTTATGCTGAACGGTTTCAGATCTCCACCTTGCAAACTTGTAAAAGAGCACCAGTCGACATCCAAACCCTTTACTTCAGAATGCAGAGTGGCAAGAATTGCTTAGATTTCCAAACCAAGATTATGCTGTAAGATGTTTTCTGTTCCCTGTTGTAGGCTAACCTACTAATTCCCATGGAAAGTTTGCAACTTTGAAAATTTCACAACCCTAGTTGGTTCAGGCCGGAGCTGAACTCTGCAGGAGAACGATTGGACACCTCTCTCTTAGACAGTAATTGTCCAAAAATTGAGGTCTCCTGGTTCACAGATGGTTCTCTCCCGTAGAGCTCGAAAATGTCCCTCATCAGTTTTTCCCTGGATCTAATCATCTCAGCCACTTTGATTTTCATTAAATGCGAGGGAGATGAACTCAAAAACTCCACCTATGAGCAATGAAAGAGCAGATGCGAAGTCATCAAGTTGTGTTGCGGGCTCTGATTGTCTGTTCCGTTTGTCTCTGCAGGTCCTATGAGCGGCATGGGCATGAACATGGGCATGGACGGCCAGTGGCACTACATGTAACGGCTGTACAGTAAAGAAAAGGGGGAAGTAAGTACACTGGGACTCTTTCTCTTCCTCCGCCTTTCTTTCAGGAGTCTTTCCTGTCCATTTCCTGTCAGAATTCCCCTGAAATCCCAGAATAACACCATAGACGCTACGCTTTACGGCCGTCCTGCGATCGCTAAATATCAGGGCAGCAGAACGAGTCGGGTGAGACGCGGGTCGTGCGATGCTTCCCGGGGAAAAAAAACAAGGCAGAAAAGCACTAAAGTGGAATTTATTTATCGCCACAGCGGCGGCGCGCTCCACGTCTCATGCGGCCAATGCAAATGTTGGACATTTGGGGGAAAAAAATGGCATCTCCTGGGGTAGGAGATGACGGGGTGAAATTAAGCGGGCTCCAGTGAAGCGATAAAAAAGGAGAAGTGAAACTGTCCTCGGAGTGACATAAATCCGTCAGGGGAAGGATTGATGCCCAAATTATCTTATATGCAAAGACGGGAACAGCGCAGTACATTACGCTCCCAGAGAGAGATATAGAGACGGCGGGTGACACGGCCATCCTTCACCGGGGGAAGCCGCTTGGCTTTTTTTTTTTTTTTTTTTTTTTTAACTGGGAATGGAGGGGAATCGAATCGGAATATCTGCAGAAGGGAGCGGGAAGTCGGCATTAAAGAACGACCATGTGTAAATGCAGAGATCTCGCTTGCGTTCCTCGTCTGATTAAGACACCCATTACGCTGCCCGCCGGCGCCGCGCCACTGACATTTGAGAAATCAAGATGTATGGCGTCCCAAAGGTGGCAGGGCAGAGAAGATTTTATTTAACACCTCTACTTCCTGCTCAATGAGCCTCAATATAATAACACTTTGCTTGATTAAAAGAACCCTTTATATGTAAATAGACAGCAGTTTCCTGTAGGTCACCATAGCGGTGCTGCGACGGAGCCCCCCTCCACCGTTAATAGACTCGGAAACGTGGCGAGCGCGTTCCCTAAAACAGCCGCAGAGACAACATTTGCTCAGCTTGGGTAATTTTTAATACGGCACGGGATAATTTTGAGACTATTTAATTACGTAACATATTTTATGCTTCATGAGCAATTAGATTAATAGCTTAATACAGAGGAATATTAGCCATCTCTGATTCGATTACGCACACACACAATATGCCGTATTTTCTGTTTAATTACGATCGGTGACGGAGCGCGCTCAGAGAGGTGTGCCGTTGCTGAAAGACTCCGTTTACTCACGTCTGCGGCGCTTTTAACAGGAAGTTTCACTAGTTTCATGAGCTTCTAGCGGTTTGCTTCAATAAACAAGAGAGCGCCGGATGACCCTGGAGTGACCCCACCCCCCTCGTGTTGTTAATGCCCCCGGGGTCACGGTACAAAACGCTGACGTCCCGCATGTGAACTTTGATTCCGATTGCTAACCCTACTCAGCACCGAATCTGCACATGCACCTCCGCTTGTAGTTTTCTTCCGTTCATAAGAATCAGAATCAGATATTGGGCTGTTCTTGTTGTTATCAACGCAGTTCGTGGAGGTGCGGCTCGTTTTAGGTTTTTTTGAATACGTTTTAGTCTCTTGAGGTCGCAGGATCCGGCCTAGGTCAGGGATTCCCAGTGATTGCCTTGTTTGAAATATTTTTCCTCATTTAGCAGACGCTTTTATCCAAAGCGACTTACAAGGGGAGCGATTAGGGGTTAGGTGTCTTGCTCAAGGGCACTTTAGTCATGGTATTGAAGATGGAGAGAGTGCTGTTTATTCACAATCCCCACCTTCAATTCCTGCCGGCGTGGGAATCGAACCGGCAACCTTCAACCTTGCACTGCTGACTGTGTGTTTCTCCGAATCTCAGGTCCGCGAGGCGTGCCGGGAGAGTTTGCACCTCAGCGTGGTCCTGTGGGCATGAGCATGGCATCACCGACCGACCGACCGACCCCCCTCCACCGAAAGCCCCTCGTCTCTTACGTCTGTCACTCCTCGTCACCCTCCGACCCGTGCGGCCATGCTAATGCACGGAGACCCCCTCCTCGAGCAGAAACGACCACGACTCTTCCGACCCCCCCTCCCCCTGACCACGGCGCTGCTGGACCGGCCAACGACCGAAGGGAACCGACCAACACCATCACGGACGAACTGGACAATAACCCCCCGCGAAAAGGTTTTTGAAGGAAAAGAGAAAACGGCGAATGTCACGTGGAATTCCAGACGAGCTGTGATCGTTTTTTTTTTTTTTAAAATCTTGTGAATTTTGTTACTTTCGTTGCTGGAGGACCAAGAGCTGACGAAAACACTTTGTAAAGTCTTGGGTGTGTTCGAATCAACAGAGGATGTTTCAACTTATTAAAAATACACACGCACGCACACACACACACACACACGATAAAGAAAAGAAAAAAAAAAGAGACTCCAAGAGTTCAAACTACTGTAGTATAAAAGCATAGAAACTAAATTAAATCTTGTACATTTTTATCACTCACTTTATGTTTCATGAGCTAGTCCTAGAGTAAAAACGTTTCCCTGTTTTTTTCACACTGTGTGTGCTGATCCCCGAAGCAGAGAAGCTCCGATCGCCGCAATCACGGGAGAGAAAACGCCCCGTTACGGACCACAGTAACCGATGATTCCTCCTCCACCACCAGATTTTCTCCCGCCGATTGAAGCCCGCTCTCTTCACGTGACCTCCTCTTTCTTTCGTCACGCATTTCCCCCCTTTTTTGGTCCATGAATGAATGTTGCCCTGTAGGTGAAGTTCTTCGTTTGAATTGCCCAAGCACTGGATTGTGTTGCTTTTATACGTTTTTATTTTATTAATATTATTATTAATATTATTATTATTATTAATTTTGTATCTTGGACTCTCAGAGTAAGAGCCTTATGAAGGACGCGTATCCTCGAGAAAACCCGCCATCCTGCAGCAGTTTCACGCCTGGAGATCTATATATATATATATATATATATATATATATATATATATATATATATATATATATAATCTGCCATACGGACGATAGCGATACGCGGATTCTCTGAATTCTTTGGCACATACAGTAGAAGAGCGATCGACGGTCGACGCGGTGAAAAACTTTAAAAGGATGAAAACAAACAAACAAACAAACAAAAAAAAAAGAGAACTTAAATTATGAACTCAAAGCAGAAGCTGAGAGAATATTGTAAGAAACTTCGTACAGAGTTCAGTCTATTAATTGTTTCATGTTAGATATTCTATGTGTTTACCTCAATTGAAGACGAATGTTTTTTGCTAGTTTCAGATCTGCTGTGGCATTGATATTGTATGTCCATGATTTCCCCTTCCTTTCTCAGCACGTGCTCCTCACTAGAAGATGAAATACTGTCTCCCTTGAGCTTTGTCAGAAATACATTCAATACTTGTATGAGGACTGTGGCGTAATGTTTCAAAGGTGTTCAGTCACAAATGCTGTAATAAATATTTCATTTTTGATTTTGGTAGATTCTTGTGTGCTGTACAGTGTGTCGCGGATTCAGACGTTATATAAACATCATTCCTGTGTATTCTTACAAACAACAGTTGTTGTTGTTGTTTAAGACCGATCCTCCGTTAAAGATGTTTGTTTGGCGGCAGGGCTGCGGTTCCCGCCATGAGCTCGAGATGAGTGCGTGAGAGTCTCAGCGGCGCCTCCTGCTGTCTAACCGCCGCTTCCACACAACACCGCGTGATTATGGCTAATAAAACGATTAATAATAGACGATAATAATATGAACGGAATGAATGAAACGCGCGAAACACATTTCCAGAAAACTCCAGTGGAAAAAAAAAAAAAAAAAAAAAAAGGCTTGATGTGAAAGTTGATCTTCAATATTTTAATGTTTAATATGTTTTTCGTTCGCGGCTCATTTTAAAGCTCGGTGGATTAAAGGAACTCGTCGTATTTTTCCCTTTTTAATTATTTGTAAATTATTTATAAATATTATTATTAATATTTAACATTTACAGCTACGGTAACAATGATCTTACCATTGAAAATGTGTAACTAAAATATCCGGTCTTTAAATCGGATCCGCGCAGAGCTTCGTTTAAAAATAAAGATTTGTGTTTAATTCTTTACGCATTTATTCAAAACGAATTGCAAACGGACATATATAATTCTAATGGTTAAATCAATAAGCGTAAGAAAATAAATGCGCGCGCAAAAGATTTTTTTTCTTTTTTCTTTTTTTAAATTGTGGAATATTATGAGCTGAAAGAAAGAACACACACAGAAATAAAGAAAGAAAAAGAAAAGTGAAAGGAAGGACGGCGTCATTGTGAGCTGATTTTAATATTAATAGAGGACAGGAGGTGGACTGAATTGCGTCTGTGACAGGAATGATGGATGATCTAGCCTTCATCATCATCATCATCATCATCATCATGTCAGAGTCACGGGAGTGTAAAAACACACAAAAGCAGACAAACTAAAAAATAAAAACAATAAAAAAATAAACAAAAAGGGAAAAGCGAGCAAGTAAATTCGCACCGGATGATTTTGTTCAGTCTGATGGCGAACACCGAAGCGCGCGCTTGTTTTCCTCACGAGCCCGTTCGGCATCTGCCGCGCTGTGTGTGTGTGTGTGTGTGTTTGCGGGGCCCGGGGTCACGCGCAGAGGCCCCTGATCATTAATCACTGTCAGCATCACAGTGATTCTCTATTGATGAGGATAATGACATTAGCTCACAGTCACTGATCAATAAAGCACATGCTCTCTCTCTCTCTCTGCAGTAAAACAACAAGATCTGCTGCGAAAACCTTCATGATCTCAGAAACATCTCTAATAATTAATAATCTACCTGAAGATTGATTTAATAACGCCAGTGTGTTTCATGTCGAGGACGTTAAAGCGTTTGTTTACAGTGTTTTAGATCTTCAGCTTCAGTGTAAATTCGTGCTGTTATTATTAATGCGAGTTTTGTGGTTATTTTTTTTGTTTGTCGTGTTTCTTTTGATCATTTTTCGTTGTCTTTTATTTATTTACTGACAATAATTAAGAATCACTCGTTCTGATTTATTATGGGAATTATTATTCTCGAGTATTTTCTGCGCGTGTGATGATGATGATGATGATGATGAATATCCAGTGATCTTACGTCACACAAACAGCAGCAGCACAAAATTAAATATTTCTCATGGCATCTCAGTATATTTCTATTGTTCTCGACTATGACAATAACAACAATAATAAATTATAATAATAATAATACATTTGTTCCAGATGATCAAATTCAGGCAGATTTTTTGTTGTAGTTTTTTTGTCTCTGTGGTCAGAAAACTCGGATGTTTTGATGTCAGATATCGGAATAAATCGCAAAAGTCAAAATTGCAAAAAAAAAAAAAAAAAAAAAAAGTGAATTTTTTTTTCAAAGTACAAAATGGCGGTAAATTATCGCGGGATTTTTTATTGACTTTTAAAACGATTTAAAAAATGATATAATGAATAATTACAGACGGAGCGAATATTTTAATCACTGAAAGCGTTATTTTTTCCAGAGGAAACGAAAAGAAAAAGAAGATATGTCTATGACACAATATCAGAAAATAAGGCTTCATAAAAGTATTATAAATACTGTAGTGTGTGTGTGTGTGTGTGAGAACAAACCCCGGGGCTCAATATCGCAGCGACCCCTTCTGGCTGACACCATGAATGAGTGAATAAGGGCGTGACGAAGTATTTCTGAATCTCATTCCTTTATTTTTTATTTTAAATGATCCGAACGAAGCAGAATATCTCTTTTAAACGCGCGCGCGTTCATCATCTCGACTCGTGTGCGCGTGAACGAATAGTGTTGAATGAAGGTGGGGATGAAGATCAGACCACCATCATCATCACTGTGCATCAAAGAACAGAAACATCCAAGTATGAATGCTATGTGTGTGTGACCTCACTGTTATTTCGCAGTTATTTGTATCATCCTTATGAACTGATATCGGATCAGTTTAATCTGAATGAACACTTTCACATCTACTCGAGCACGAGTGGCTTAAATATTTTTTCAAAGCACGTTCATGCAACGGCAATTATAATAACTATATTAAACATTCAATACAGAAATTATACAGAAAGCTTCGTGTGCGAATTTATTTTTTAGTTTTGAACGCATTTGGAATATTCTCAATAAAACAACTGCATCTTTTTAAAGCTTAAAATAGAGGTTTGCTGTTAAGCTGTGATGTATTTGCAATTCGCTTTACATGAAAACATAAATCTATACGTTCTCATTTCCTCTGTGTGTGTGTGTGTGGGTATTCCCTACATTATGGGGACCACAGGTATAGAAATACTAGTAAATTTTGACATTGTGGGGACCTTTTTTTTCCATGAGGAAACAAGCTTATAAATCATACAGAATTATGTTTTTTGAAAATCTAAAACAGCAGAACATTTTGTGTGATGGGTTTAGGGGTAGTGTAGGGGGACACAATGTACAGTTTGTACAGTATAAAAACAGTTACGCCTATGGAATGTCCCCATAAAACATGAAAACGTGTGTGTGTGTGTCAGCACTGAAGCGAGATCTCACGGACTCCGAGCAACAACATGAACAACTCTGGAGCTTCAGACCAACAGATGAAAAACTGACCATCACACACACAGCATTGTTATTAATTGTCACATTTTATTTATTAGAGCACAGACAAACACAAATGCAATTCTCCATATTTTAAAAAGCCCAGGAATAACATCATTTCAGGGAATAAAACACACACAATCACAATTTCATAAAATGCTTAAGACTTCACAGGTGGATCATATGACACATTAATAATTAGAACATAACAAATATATTCTGCACTAACATCCAGACATTAAAACATTAAATATATAACGGCTAGAAGTATTTCCACTGATCAATGTTATGAATGTGAATCATCTAAACCAGGGAATATTCCAGTCTTACATTTTAACATTCATAACACCCTCGCAGAAAACTTTACATGTTCAGAAAACATCATTCCGTTTGATTTACAAGCCGATTTCCTCATGGGGACCAAAAAATGTCTCCACAAGGTCAAAAATGACTGTTATTGCCATCTTTGTGGGGACATTTTGCCCTCATAACACACACACACACACACACCTGATTGACTTGTGCTGAGCGCACGTGTGTGTGTGTGTGTGTGTGTGTGTCGTTCGTCTCCACACCAGAAGCCGAAGCTCATTCTTCTACAGCCGCGTCTCCGGCTCTCTGACAGCCGCTCACGGACAGACGGATCGGCCTCCGACAGAACATGAATATCAGTGAATGTGGGTCGCCTGTCAGAACCCAAATGCCACTCGCGCCGTTGACCTTTAGGGGCCGGACTGACTGAATCCCCCCAGCAAAAACACAATCATCCCGCACAATCAAGCCGAACATCCAGTGACAGGCCGGGGAGAGCGGCGGTCTCCACACGGAGGCTCACGTTCCTCAAACTCCAGGATTTCCCAGCAGCTCCATCTGAGACACTTCAGTTCCCACACAAATATTTAGACAGAACAAGCGTCCGTCTCGGAAATATCAAGACTCCACCAAACGTGAAACGACGAGAGCATGCATGTGTTGTTTCAGTAAGATTTAATAAAGACATTAAATTGATCAAACGTGACATTTATAATGTCATAAAACACGTTTCAAATAAATGCTGTTCTTTTTTTTTTTTTTTTTTAATTGCGAGAATCCTGAAAAATAAAATCGATCGGTTCCCACCAACATAAACATCAGGAATGTTTCAAATCCTCACATCAGAAGGATCATGTGATGCTGAAGACTGGAATAATGATGCTGAAAATTAAAAAAAAAAAAACTAAATTTTATAATATATTCGCATTGAAAACATCTGCTTTATATTGTAATATTATTACACATTTTTTGCAGTATTTTTGATCGTCTCAATTATAACGAGTGACATTTTCTAGAATGTTTTAGTAGATATTACACGCATCACAAAGCAACATTTTAGCCACAAAACTCATCATGAATTTTAATTGCGTATTTTAATGGTTCTATTTTAGTTCATTTTAATTGCTATATCTATTTGGATCCTTCTTGCCTGTTTAAATCGCATTAACTTGTTTAGAAAAGTGCCATAGAAATAAAATGAAGCTGCTTTGAAACGATATGCATCGTGGAAAGCGCTGTACAAATAAACTCGAGTTGAATTGCTAATGGTTTGGGTTCTTCAGAAGCGCCGAGATCTGCGGCGTGACGTCAGACAGTGGAGTGTGTGAAGCAGCTCCGAACAACACCTGCTGCTCCGCCGAGAGATGAATATGTTAATGACTGAGCAGAAGCAGCTGCTGATCCGCTTCCTCCAAACGCTGAAATCTGCACTCGTGCGACGGCCGGACTTGTGCTGATCCGGGAGAGTTTGGGATTCGCTCACCTTCAGCGTCAGATGGTCAGTTCAGCCGACAAAGAAAATCCCGTCGTCATTGAGTCCGTTGAAGGTTCTGATGAGCTCCATAAACACTAGAGCTCAGACCTTTTTAATGTTTCTGAAAGAATTATTTGATCCAAAAAATACAGTAAAAACGGAGAAATATACAGTTTTCTATGTGAATATACAGTAACGTGTAATTTACTCCAGTCTTCAGTGTCACATGATCCTTCAGAAATCATTCTGACATGATGCTCAAAAATATTTATGGAAACGTTCTGAAATATAATGGTTTGCTACATTATAAAGGTCTTTACTGTCCCTTTTGATCAATTTAAAGTGTCTTTGACGAATACAAATATTCCTTTCTCAACTGTTTTTAACACTCGTACTGTATTTTTCAACTGCAGCCTCACATGTCAATCCTCCCAAACGTTTAACCCGTGATCTCGGATTAAACGGGATTTATTTGACCAACTCTTAATAAACATTTTGAAGCATCAAAGTTTCGGGCGAGCAGACTTTCAAAGGACGGCCTGAAATCTCTGAGGTAAAGTATCTTCACCGTTTCAAAGACGAATGAAAGTCTTTAGAAAGACGTGAGGGTAAATGATGACAGTTGTGGCCAAAACAAGTCTGAATGTGCTTCGCGATCCAGGAAAAACGAGAGACAAATGTCAATTTTGGTCAAATTTGAGGATTTCATAAAAACGAGTTCATTAAGTGCTCCCGTTTTCGGGGAGGACCTTTCCGTTGTGCACATATACACAGATTTACTGTGTTTCTAAATATCCGTCTTCACACAAACATCATCTGTCGTGTCTGAAGTGAATGTTTGACATCTGATGTGTAACATTATATTAGATCCGTGCGTTTCATTAATGTCAATCGAACAACTGTGGACAAAAAGTTGATTATGTATATTATTGACTTTTGAAATTTGATGTTAGTACCAGGGATTTTAATGGTCGATTTTTCTCCAGACTGACTTTGCCGACTCCATCCACCTCAGACAGGTGAAGCTCAGCCATCTTTTGTTCAATTCAAATAAATACATCATTTTGAATGCTTGTTTCATAGAGAATGTGAGAATAACAACTAATTGCTAAGATTTGCTCATTGCAACTCATCTCGCCAGCGCAAGGTTCACAATGAGTCTAAAAGCGGGCACTCGTGAAGACAGCAGAGATATCCCGGCAGGATCTCACGTACAGTGTCAAGAACACGACGACAGGAAGCTCTCCAGAGGAACGGACTGCCCTGTTCACCCTGCTTTCTTGTCGCTGACGGGCCGTCTGAATCGAGCTCGGTTTAAGGGTAACAAATCAGGAACCGCTTTACTGGACTCTGAACGATCCCGATTCTCCCTATAAATCCACCGAATCATATTCGGATACATTTCTAAGGCCTCCAAATGGACCACCATGATGTCGCGTCCTCGTGTTTCTGCTGTGAAATCGCTTCTGATTTTCATCAAGTGAACAACTTTGATATTGTTAGTAATAATCCAGCATCGATTATCCAGACATCATTCAGTCCCTTCAGAAAAAAGCGATTATCCGCTTGATTTCATGCATAAGTCCGCATTTTTTCAAATGCTTTCGCTGCATAAATTGCCGTTTTCAGCCAGTTAAATATCTAGAATGATTTCATAAATGTATTTTCGTGGCAAAAAAGTGAACCTCATGACGTGACGTAATGATGAAGAACGCAGATCATTCTCACTCGCCGACAGAAATAAGCGCCGAAGAGTTTCCCGCCGGGTCACATGACAGTGTCGATCGCAGGCGACGCTGTACATCAGTAGTGTGTGAAATAATTGACGTCGCAGTAAGAGATCGGAAGCGCTTGATTTAACACAAGACGTCGGTTTTGTACGTTTCATTTGTTTGTATTTTATCATTCATTTTTACAGAAGTTGTTGAATATTCCTTTTGTGAAGCGACAGAACTCGTTCGACTCGATGTTTTGTGAGTTTGAGCCGTGTGTTCATGAAGCTGTGAAATAAAACAGAAGGAGAACTGAAGTATTGTGTGATTTAGTGTCTTGAAGTATCAGAAGTGACTCTTGACATGAAGGCAGAGTCTCGAGACGATCACCTTTCTTTCCTCTTTTGCATCAAAAACCGCAGTTTTTGCGAGTTCCCGCATTAAATTGCAAAAATATTCTGCATATTCCATCGCATTTTTTAAGAAAACGTGCCGCATAATCACAATTCCCACAACAATCTCTCGATCATCATTATACGTTTGAAAACCACTTAAATATCATCTTAATATTGGCAGATATTGATATTTATATGCATTTCATGTAAGAATCTGCTTTATTGTTATAAATATCAAGCATCAGAATTCCCCCTCACTTTTTGTCCGTATTAATATCAACATCTGCACCAAATTGCATCATTTTGCACAATTTGAATGAAATGAAGCCGTTTTTCTCATTATATGACATTATATGAGGCATAAAGGTTTGGTTACGCTTTATTTTGACATTTTTCGACGTAAACTCCAACCAAACTAAAGGTTTAATAAAGCGTCCCATCTTTCAGACTCTTATTTCACGTGTCAGGGTTCACAGAGAACAGACAGGAAGCTCTTATATCTGTTATCTCTCCACGGCTCTCAACGCAAGAGGAAGTTTTGGAGAGCGTCACTCTAAGCCTCAGAAGATAAACACAGAATACGTGAAGAACTCACAACTTTTTTTTACATCTGAATACACACCGTCATACGTGCAGTGGACGGCGAGCGACGTACGGCAGCGCCGCGTTACCTGCGGGATCTGAGCCGCTGGAGTTCACAGAGAGTTCACGGAAGATGTTTGCCAGTAGTTTCAGGCTAAATTGCTTCCGGATTCAGCTCCCCACCGACAAACGTCCCCGTGACGCCCCGTCAGCTCCGCGCCGGCCCCTGACACAGGGTTACGATGTCCGAGGGGAAACCGTCCTTCAGCAGGATCCCGCGCTCACGCTGGCAGTCCAGCTCCGCTATGAACCCGTACCAGTAGATGACCAGACCCGGACCGAACCTGCAGACAGGGACAGAAAAGTTGCGTTTTCTGAAGAACTGCACATTGCAACGTTTTGGGTCGACAACTGCACGGATTCGTTCACTTCAGAATGAATCATTTAGTCACCGCCAGGCCATCCAAGATGTTTCCAGGATTGTTCTCCACATAGTGGACTTCAATGGGGTTCAACGGGTGCAAATGTCAGTTTCAGTGCAGCTTCAACATGATCCAGGCGAGGAATAAGAGTCTTGCAACTACATCGCGTAGTTAAAAAGGTCACGCGTGATGGAAGAAACACCGATCCAGCGTCTACAAAGCGAACAAAGACTCAAACATCCTCTACGGGAAAAAAACAAACAAACAAAACTTCCTCCAACGTCACGTGACCTTTTCAGCATGATGACGCAATGCGTGGCACATCGCAGAGCAGCGCAAGACGAGCATTTGTGGTTAAAAAGAATATAACGTTCAGAACTCATAATTGCGAGTTTGTCTTTCAGTTGTCTCATAATGTTTCAATTGTTTCAAAATGTCTCAGAATTGCGAGTTCATATCTCAATTCTGAGAAAAAAACATTGAGAATTTTGAGATACAAAGTCACAGTGGTGGAAACAAGCTTCCATGGGCGTCACACCATCATCACACATCTGGACATCATAACACTGCGGTATCCAATAGATAGGGTTGGTACTGTATTTCACTGTTTTTTTATGAAATGTCTGATGGTTTCTCTAGATCAGACTCTTATTCCTCATCTGGGATCATGTTGAAGCTGCTCCGAAACTGACATTTGGACCCGTTGAACCCCATTGAAGTCCACTCTATGGAGAAAAACCCTGGAACGTTTTCCACTGAAGAAAGAAAGACATGCACATCTTGGATGACATGGAGAGTAAATGATCAGGAAATGTTAAATCCGAAGTGAACGAATCCTTTAAATATGGCAGGAATCTCTTGAGCTCAGCACTGAAGTGATGCTTTCTGTTACTTTTGACAGTCATTATCAGACGTTAGCACCCGTTCACATATTAACATCAGGTAATTGTTAGTATTCAACTCGACGGTGGCCAGCCGTTCAGTTCTGAGAGTGAATCGGGTGAACAGTTACAGATTTTTGAGTGTCAATATAAAGTCTGATCCTCCCTGGAAGATCAGGAGAACATTGACTGACACCACAATAAACAGAAGGTGCATCAAGTCAGCCAATCCGATTGGACTGTCACGTGACCCTCACTCCGGTCAGTCATTTGAGCTTTAAGATACACTTAACATTCAATAACATTATAAATGTAACTGCACTGACACTATCAGACGAGAATGAAACTTACTGAATACCGACACTGTTGTCTTCAGTAGAGCTTGTAAAGTTTGTATCAGTGATTTCAGTCTTTTGCACACACTGATTTACAGTCCCAACTGATCGAGCCAAAACTAACAGCACTTACAGCAAGTTCATCAGCGAACTGGACTCTTTGTACTAGATCCCCATCCTCTTTATGGAAATATTATGGACATACAACATAAACATGCTATAAAACGAGAGGTGGAGTGGAGTACGGTGACGTACGGAGCCGAGGAACCTTCTGAATCGTGAGATCAGATGAGACGCATCTCGTCCCACATCTGGAAAAACACGGTTCATCAAGGGCTTGAGAACACTGAGAATCATCTCGTGTTGTTTTCGACTAATTGACCCTGGAGCTCTGGCTTGAAAACATACTTAACATTGATTGATATTTCATGAGACACGATCAGAAGTTCAACTTTAGTTTGAGGCGTCTACTTTCATTTGATTTACAACATTTTCAGCTTGACTGATAACACTTCATGATTAAACAGACTGAAACGAGCAAAACCGAGATCAGAAACGGCCAATAAATACCTACTAAATAAAAGGATCCGGCTGTGTATCCACTAAATATTCATGAGCAGCTCCAAAAAGTACTTGAGCCACGATTAAAATGTATTCGTGTTAAATATCAAAATGACATTCATTCGGGAATAAAGCCGAAATCGCATTTAAAACTAAACAAGAAATTAAACGAGCACGGTGTGAAATTATGAAACAAAAACAGGTCTAATCAGATTTGAGCATGCAAATTATACTACAATATTCACTAATAAAAGCACAGATATTTTTCAAATTCAGTCGATAAAGTCAACTCAAGATATCTTTTTCTGAAGTTCTACCTCACAAATTTGATTACGTTCCGTCTAAATTTCCCTCATTCCGTGCGCGGAACGGCCTTTCTTTAATGTTTTTTCCGAAACAAAACGAATGACATTTTCCAGTTTGCCGCGTCTTCCTCTTTTATCTACAGTACAGAGCCATCGGTTCAACCAGTTTTGTAGCAACATATTAATCAAGACTTCGGATGCATTTTAAAATCACTAATAGATTTAACAAAGACAACCTGAGGGAATAGATTCACGTTAATAAATGCATCAATGAATTTAAACTTTATCGCGACTACTGTGGTTTAGGACAAGATGACATGCATCTACGGACCGCTCAAGAGAATCCGAAGGGAAAACGAGAAGTTCATTTCATGGGTCCATTTGATGTCATTGGGGTCTGAAAAAAGTCAAAACGACACAAACAAGAGAACGAGCTTTCGGGCGAAGGGTTCGGGGTTTAATAGACGCGCTCGCAGCCCCCGAGGGAGGCGTCCAAACAGCTTCCATTCTGAAGGCGCAAACACAAAGGCCGCTGCACTTCAATGCAAAGGTTCCATAAATAAAGGCATAAACGGACACAGGGCTCCAATTATAATTGAGGTCTATTATGTGGGCCACCGCTTCGCCACCTCAATCTGGCACAAGTATCGCTCGGGGGAAGTCAGTGATCTTCCAATAAACATCTAACTGCGTAACGAGTCGGTGAAATTGTTTGTGAAATGTAGCTAATTTGGAGCGCGTTGGCTTTGGCGGGCGGAGAGAGTGGGAAGCCGCTGAGAGCGTCGCTGGCAGACACGCCGCCATTAGGCGTAACGAGCGCCCCGCGTTTGATTTTAAAGCAGGTGCCATGCTGGTTAAAAAGGCATTTTAATGAGAGCGCAGCACTTAAGAACAAAAAGCCGAGAGGAGGTGCTGAGAGAGTGAGCCGGCGTTTGAGTGGCCTCCTCCCCATCAATGCACACACATAATCGCGGCATAATTGAATAACTAATTGCAGGCCTCCGCGGTGTCATCTCCGCTCACGCGGCAGATCTCGGCAGCTTCCAGAGGATACCTTTCTTCATCCGAGCGGGAGCTCTGTGACATCTAAACGCTGAAATGCGAACGTCGCTCGGCTACTTCACCTCGCAGAAGTAGTTCGACGCTCTATCCACAGGACTGGATAGTGGCGTTCATGACCTCGCAAGATTCAAATGGGCTTTCGGTTGATCGTAAATCTTGCCTCAAGCATGTTAAATCACACGCATTCTTGTTGCTTGAGGAATGTTGTCGCGATCTCTTTCTGCTCACCTGAAGTCACAGGGTTTTCCCCAACATTATGTGGTGAAAGAGTTGAAAATATACTCGTTGTAACGTCGCACAAGTCAGTGACTGTTTCTAGCACAGACGTCATGTGTCAGTGAGGATATGTGTGTGTATTTTAAAGTTGCAATGACGTGAAAGTAGCGACAGATCTTTTCTTGCGTATCGTGACAAAGATCTGAGAGCAGCGTACACTGTTAAATAATTACTGTACATTTTACAGTATAATTCTGGCAGCAGGGTTGCCAGCCAGTTACTGTAACATTTACAGTAGTGTTACTGTAATTTAATTTACAGAATGTCCCTGTATTCTCTGATTACAGTAAATAACTATTTTTTTAAATTACGAAGGGTCAATTTACAGCATTATTCTGTAAATTTGAGTCAAACCAACACGTGACCCCAGAATGCATTGCCGTTTACAGCAATATGCTGTATTATTAAACAACAGCCAGCGGCTGTAAAATAATGCTGTGATTTTTACAGTAATTCATTAGTGCACTGTTAAAAAATTACTGTCAATTTTACAGTATAATTCTGGCAGCGGGTTGCCAGTCAGTTACTGTAACATTTACAGTAGTGTTACTGTAATTTAATTGACAGAATGTCCCTGTATTCTCTGATTACAGTAAATAACTGTTTTTTTTAAATTACGAAGGGTCAATTTACAGCAATATTCTGTAAATTTGAGTCAAACCAACACGTGACCCCAGAATGCATTGCAGTTTACAGCAATATGCTGTATTATTAAACAACAGCCAGCGGCTGTAAAATAATGCTGTGATTTTTACAGTAATTCATTACAGTGCACTGCTAAAAAATTACTGTCAATTTTACAGTATAATTCTGGCAGCAGGGTTGCCAGCCAGTTACTGTAACATTTACAGTAGTGTTACTGTAATTTAATTTACAGAATTTCCATGTATTCTCTGATTACAGTAAATAACTGTATTTTATTAAATTACAAAGTGTCTATTTACAGCAATATTCTGTAAATTTGAGTCAAACCAACACGTGACCCCAGAATGCATTGCAGTTTACAGCAATATGCTGTATTATTAAACAACAGCCAGCGGCTGTAAAATAATGCTGTAATTTTTACAGTAATTCATTACAGTGCACTGTTAAAAAATTACTGTCAATTTTACAGTATAATACTGGCAGCAGGGTTGCCAGTCAGTTACTGTAACATTTACAGTAGTGTTACTGTAATTTAATTTACAGAATTCCCCTGTATTCTCTGATTACAGTAAATAACTATTTTTTTAAATTACGAAGGGTCAATTTACAGCAATATTCTGTAAATTTGAGTCAAACCAACACGTGACCCCAGAATGCATTGCAGTTTACAGCAATATGCTGTATTATTAAACAACAGCCAGCGGCTGTAAAATAATGCTGTGATTTTTACAGTAATTCATTACAGTGCACTGCTAAAAAATTACTGTCAATTTTACAGTATAATTCTGGCAGCAGGGTTGCCAGCCAGTTACTGTAACATTTACAGTAGTGTTACTGCAATTTAATTGACAGAATGTCCCTGTATTCTCTGATTACAGTAAATAACTGTATTTTATTAAATTACAAAGTGTCAATTTACAGCAATATTCTGTAAATTTGAGTCTGTAAATGTGACCCCAGAATGCATTGCCGTTTACAGCAATATGCTGTATTATTAATAAACAGCCAGCGGCTGTAAAATGATGCTGTAATTTTTACAGTAATTCATTAGTGTATTATCCTTTAAACCTGCATTGATGAATCATCCCCCCCCCCCCCCCAAAAAAAAAACAGGGCCAGTATATGGGGTAACTGCAGTCCCACAAGCAAAAAACACATTTAAAAAGCAGTTGAAAATTCAAATTTACTAAAATCCTTCTATTATCCATTGAAACCCACAATAATATTTACAATACAGTAAGTTTAATATTATAAAATCATCATTTATTGGGTACTTTCAATTGGGAGGTGGCTGTCCCGAACCATAACCCCTAAATTTCTACTATGATATAGTCTTTTTATATATATATATATATATATATATATATATATATATATATATATATATATATATATTAATGTTAACAGATTGGCATTGAGCTAGGCTTAAAGTATCGAAACATATCATCATTATTTTGGTAGTAACAAAAAGAAACACAAACATTTATTTTGGGGAAAAAACAGAATTTACAAATTATTAGTAATTTAATTTGTTTAAGCATGCGAGTTAAAATCACACATGGGATGTTTCGTCAAAAATAAAGTATATTGAATTATCAAGGTATTATTATAGTGTTTGGGTCCATGCATATGCAAACTAAACCACTAATTATATAACAACAAATGACACTTGAAATGTTGTTAGAATTGCAATTGTTATTGATTCACCTATGAAAACTTCAAAAAATAGCAAAAAATAAATGTACAAGTACATGTACATGTTCTGACATGATGAGTGTGTTTTCTGCACATGAGCTTCACACACGGTGCTGTATTGAGTATTGAAATAAGTGTGGAAAACCTCTTTTTTTTTAGC
>CM074314.1:5196942-5299442 GCA_037194245.1 Opsariichthys bidens
TTCATCTGCATGCTATATACTATATATAACTTCATCTGCATACTATATACTGTACTATATATAACTTCATCTGCATGCTATATACTATATATAACTTCATCTGCATGCTATATACTATACTATATATAACTTCATCTGCATGCTATATACTATATATAACTTCATCTGCATACTATATACTGTACTATATATAACTTCATCTGCATGCTATATACTATATATAACTTCATCTGCATACTATATACTGTACTATATATAACTTCATCTGCATGCTATATACTATATATAACTTCATCTGCATACTATATACTGTACTATATATAACTTCATCTGCATGCTATATACTATATATAACTTCATCTGCATACTATATACTGTACTATATATAACTTCATCTGCATGCTATATACTATATATAACTTCATCTGCATACTATATACTGTACTATATATAACTTCATCTGCATGCTATATACTATATATAACTTCATCTGCATACTATATACTGTACTATATATAACTTCATCTGCATACTATATACTGTACTATATATAACTTCATCTGCATGCTATATACTGTACTATATATAACTTCATCTGCATGCTATATACTATATATAACTTCATCTGCATACTATATACTGTACTATATATAACTTCATCTGCATACTATATACTGTACTATATATAACTTCATCTGCATGCTATATACTGTACTATATATAACTTCATCTGCATGCTATATACTATACTATATATAACTTCATCTGCATACTATATACTGTACTATATATAACTTCATCTGCATGCTATATACTATATATAACTTCATCTGCATACTATATACTGTACTATATATAACTTCATCTGCATGCTATATACTATACTATATATAACTTCATCTGCATACTATATACTGTACTATATATAACTTCATCTGCATGCTATATACTGTACTATATATAACTTCATCTGTATACTATATACTGTACTATATATAACTTCATCTGCATACTATATATAACTTCATCTGCATGCTATATACTATATATAACTTCATCTGCATACTATATACTGTACTATATATAACTTCATCTGCATGCTATACTATACTATATATAACTTCATCTGCATACTATATACTGTACTATATATAACTTCATCTGCATGCTATATACTGTACTATATATAACTTCATCTGCATACTATATACTGTACTATATATAACTTCATCTGCATACTATATATAACTTCATCTGCATGCTATATACTATATATAACTTCATCTGCATACTATATACTGTACTATATATAACTTCATCTGCATGCTATATACTATATATAACTTCATCTGCATACTATATACTGTACTATATATAACTTCATCTGCATGCTATATACTATACTATATATAACTTCATCTGCATACTATATACTGTACTATATATAACTTCATCTGCATGCTATATACTGTACTATATATAACTTCATCTGCATACTATATACTGTACTATATATAACTTCATCTGCATGCTATATACTATATATAACTTCATCTGCATACTATATACTGTACTATATATAACTTCATCTGCATGCTATATACTATATATAACTTCATCTGCATACTATATACTGTACTATATATAACTTCATCTGCATGCTATATACTATATATAACTTCATCTGCATACTATATACTGTACTATATATAACTTCATCTGCATACTATATACTGTACTATATATAACTTCATCTGCATGCTATATACTATACTATATATAACTTCATCTGCATGCTATATACTGTACTATATATAACTTCATCTGCATACTATATACTATACTATATATAACTTCATCTGCATGCTATATACTGTACTATATATAACTTCATCTGCATGCTATATACTATACTATATATAACTTCATCTGCATGCTATATACTGTACTATATATAACTTCATCTGCATGCTATATACTGTACTATATATAACTTCATCTGCATACTATATACTGTACTATATATAACTTCATCTGCATGCTATATACTGTACTATATATAACTTCATCTGCATACTATATACTGTACTATATATAACTTCATCTGCATGCTATATACTATACTATATATAACTTCATCTGCATACTATATACTGTACTATATATAACTTCATCTGCATGCTATATACTATATATAACTTCATCTGCATACTATATACTGTACTATATATAACTTCATCTGCATGCTATATACTATATATAACTTCATCTGCATACTATATACTGTACTATATATAACTTCATCTGCATGCTATATACTATATATAACTTCATCTGCATACTATATACTGTACTATATATAACTTCATCTGCATACTATATACTGTACTATATATAACTTCATCTGCATACTATATACTGTACTATATATAACTTCATCTGCATACTATATACTGTACTATATATAACTTCATCTGCATACTATATACTATACTATATATAACTTCATCTGCATGCTATATACTATATATAACTTCATCTGCATGCTATATACTATACTATATATAACTTCATCTGCATGCTATATACTATATATAACTTCATCTGCATACTATATACTGTACTATATATAACTTCATCTGCATGCTATATACTATACTATATATAACTTCATTTGCATTCTATATACTGTACTATATATAACTTCATCTGCATGCTATATACTATACTATATATAACTTCATCTGCATACTATATACTGTACTATATATAACTTCATCTGCATGCTATATACTGTACTATATATAACTTCATCTGCATACTATATACTATACTATACTATATATAACTTCATCTGCATGCTATATACTATACAATACTATATATAACTTCATCTGCATACTGTATACTATACTATATATAACTTCATCTGCATGCTATATACTATACTATATATAATTTTATCTGCATACTATATACTATACTATATATAACTTCATCTGCATGCTATATACTATACAATACTATATATAACTTCATCTGAATACTATATACACAATACTATACTATATATAACTTCATCTGCATGCTATATACTATACAATACTATATATAACTTCATCTGCATACTGTATACTATACTATATATAACTTCATCTGCATGCTATATACTATACTATATATAATTTTATCTGCATACTATATACTATACTATATATAACTTCATCTGCATGCTATATACTATACAATACTATATATAACTTCATCTGAATACTATATACACAATACTATACTATATATAACTACAGCAAATCTTGGATATGTGATTGTATATCGTCGCAAAATCTATATTACAGTCCAGCTCTAATCTGATAAATGCGACAATAAGGCTTGAAGATATTAAGATATTATAAACATTAAAATCCTGATTTTCTGAAACTGTGTGCGCAATACAAATGCATTTGACTATTCATCTCAAATCTCTTACCGGGGAGATGTCCAAGTACAGTTTTAAACCTTAAATTGAGTGATTGTTATGCAATATTGAAAGGACAGATTTGGATTTCCCATAAATTAAACACACGCTAATTTTTTCTTTCAAAAACTTTGGAAACAGAGCAAGTTGAGTCAGCTGGAGAAATAACATTACCAACATATCATAACTTGAAGGAATGTCCAAGTATTTGCAATGAGGTAACAGAGTTGAGTTGTAAAGATCTGTCCAAAAGTCACCAGATCACAATAAAACCAGCTACTTTTTAAGATTCACGTCTAATAGCGTCTCTACAAATAACCGGGACTTGTGTCTCTAATTCCATAAAATAAAACAGAGACACTAAAAGCTTATTCCAATGCTGAATCACTGCGTTCCCGGAGGAAGAGCGTTTATGAATAGGTGTGCAAGCTGGCTGTCAGACATCCAGGAGAAAAAACACAGGAAAAGGACCCTAAAAATAAGTGAAGCCCATCCAGAAAGCACCCAATGAGAAAACAGGTCTGGCTCTTGTCCAAGTCGCCACCTCTGCTTGTGTAACTGCGACTAAATCAACATGTCAGCGCCTTCATGCATCTGAACGTTTCCTTACAGCGACTCTGATAATACAGGCGACACAGAAATAGAGCCGGCGTGGAAAGAGCCCTTGTGTGTAAATACTTGATCCTGCCCATTCAGAAGCATCACATCATGATGTTCGGCGCTCTGGAGGTTGAGACCCATGGGACCCGTGGGGCCCGTCTCACCGGTCAGCCGCTTCGAGTGCTGGACCCTGAATGTCTGGTTGGGAAACCAGACACATAAACACAACGAGTCAAAGAAAACAGCCCAGTTCATCAGTTAAACACTCAATCTGATGAGGAGTGAAGAGATGAATGAAGAGAAATAAGGAAACTTTGCACTTTAATTCCTTTTGCCATCTCCTCTTCTCTTATAAAGCAGGATTTGGGCTGAATGCACAAACAAAAATAAACGTGCAACGCTATATATATATATATATATATATATTCAAAAATCCACCCTGAATATTTTGATATTTATATTTCATGTACCGATGCTATTTCGTTCTAGTTTTGACTGCATTCATCAAGCTCTGTTAACAAAGTTATAGTTAGAAAAAAATTATCTTTCAGCAGCTTTCCAATAAATATAATTTCAACCCACGCTGGGATACGACCTCCTAAATCGGAGTTTTTTTTTAAGTGTTTATCGGAATAAAATTGCATCACAAACAGTTTTCGGCAAGAACAAAAATGACCAAAAAACCCCCACACGTTATCAGCTCGTGATTGAAGAAAACGCTGCTGTTTTCACTCACAAGCTGCACTGCAAATCAGATTTCACTGTCATTTTAAAAAATTTGCAAAGCAAACAAATCTCAAGTGGGTGAAGAGTCCACCTCTGGGCCTCCAAAGCCTGCGAGACATGAGACTGCGGCTAAACTAATTATCCAGAGGATCAAACTGGACCTTAAATACTCCAAACATGGAATAAAGGAATCAAACAGCGACAAGAAGGGGTCACGGCAAAGCCAAACAGCGTCCCTCGGGCGGTCTGGACTGATTGTCACTCGTTTGGAGGTTGCTGAGGTTGGTGGGCTCAGGGGTTTGTCAGTCCGACAGTTTAACCCTGTTTTCAAAAGGAAACAAACACGCGGCTCTCTGAGGATGACAGCGGTGACCTTTCGGAGCTTAAGGAACGGGAAGAGGAAGGGGGGCAGAGACGAAGACATGGTGCTCGCTTCTGTACAGAATTTAAAAACCTATCAGACTCTAAATATACATTTATATATAAAAGCCATTTGTTTATGGGCGACACGTAGAAAAATTTGAATTTGCTTTTCTCTCTCTCTTTTTTTTTTTTTTTTTTAGACGAATTTAAACTCGTATTGAGTTTCCTTCACGTTTGTTGGTGTTTAGATACTCTATTGGTTAAATGTCTTTTCGCTACACAAATATGTAAGTAAGAATCCAAGTCAACTATTGTCCGGCAGCGCTTGCGCGGCCGCTCTCCCTCATTCACATATGAATGGAAGTGAACGGAAGAGTAAATCCGGCGTGACCAACCCTTTAGAGAGGGTTTTCAGAAGGATTTGAGCCGCTGTCCCGCTGGAGAAAGAAAGTGAACTGAGAACGCCGTTTAAATTCCCATTCAGTGCATCGATTTGAATTAAGGCGGCAAAAAGGATGTAGAAATACAATTCAAACGTGAGTTTAAGACTGCAGTGGTATGAAATTAAATTGGAATTAAATTCAGAGATTTACATAAATGCCACATTTTAGTTAAACAGACTGACTGGACCTTTTCTTTCCTTCATCGCTTATTTTTAGGGGCCGTCAAGAGGCTTAATCAAATTAACTGCTTGCCGATAAATTAAAATAAATAATAATGAATTAAAATGAATACATTCAAAATGAATAATCGCATCAATGTTTGCAGAGAAAAGCAAAGACATCATTCGTGGCAGGCATGTAAATCATTGCGTAAACGAAAAGCATCTTTAGTTTTTGTTCATTTCATATCACGAATCAGTTACATATATATATATATATTTGTGTTTTGAAGAGTCAAGGTCAAAAAAAAAAAATTCTGGCATCATGTACTCATGTTGTTCCAGAGACAAAATTAATGAAACCTGAGAGGTTTCCATTAAAGATCCATGCAACTAAAACTTAAAAGCTCCAAATAAGGTTATAAAGAATCATAAAAACGAACCCATATGAACGGAGCAGTTTAACCCAATCCTTTATATGACGAACAGACTTAATTTAACCTTTTATTTGCAATTAAACAATGACCACGTGACGCATGCATGAGCTTCCATGTTCACCAAATGTGTGTTTAAATTCAATCTGTTCGCCATATAAAGCGATCATATCTCTTCATATGGATTCGTTTTGCGACGCTTTTACAACCTTTTTGGATCTTTTAGGTTTTGGTTGCGTGGACTGAAACCTCTCGGGTATGTATGAAATTTTCTTCTAAAATGAGCATTTATCAGGCTCCTATATTTAGATTCAGTAATTTCACTTAAATGGAATTCGATAAGTCATCTTCGTCGCCTTTAAAGTAACATAACTGAACATAAACATGTTCATTTTAGAAGAAAATGGGACTTAGAGCGATCTCATTATGTAAATACACACACACATATGTATGTGTGAAAACATCTTTGAAGATTAATTTAAGCGTTATGAGTTTGGAACGATGTGAGGGAAAGAGAATGACGGGAACAGACTTTGATTCCATCCGGTTGGACGTCAAAAATGTTTGATATTTTGTTCAAATTCACGACCCTTTCGTTCTGTTCGTGGCTGAAAACAGCCACTACTTTTAACTGTTTAAAAATGTATCAGATAAATATTTTTTTCAATTTTTTTTTGCTTAAATCTATTAATCAACCTCAGTCCTGATCAAAACTACTAAATTTAAAAAATATTCAGGATTTTAACTCTTTAAAACGTTAAAATCTGATGCTGCACAAAAACTAACAATGTTGTTTCTAATCTTTGACACGTTTTTTTCCCAAATCAGTGACATCATTTATGAATTTGGCACTTAAAGAGTTAAAATCCTGCTTTTTTTTTAATTTAGTAGTTTTGATCAGGACTGAGGTTGATTAATAGACTTAAGCAATAAAATTTGAAAAAAATATTTTTCTGATACATTTTTAAAGACGAAAGGGTCGTGAATTTGAACATTTTCAAAGCATTTTCCCAAAATATGCGTCAAAATAAGATTTGCCACCAAAAATCATTCCATTTGCTGAAACACGGAGAAAGTTACGGCCAAATTAAGACTCAAAAATTCCCCACAGTGGATGAAAACATCCCGAACGGCACATAAGGGTTAAAAACCCGTGCAAATTTTAGTCGTCGAATTGTGCCGCACACCATACAATATTATCGATTCAACTGCACAGACGAGAAAAAAAACATTGTTTTCATTTGTCTCATATTTGATTACTGTTGTTTTCCCGTTGCTTCGAAACGATCTGTATTGAAATAAAGCGGTGCATTTCCTGTAGTAGTTATTGCATATCGAGCCAAATGATATTTAAACGCATATGCATACGCACGTTCGCATTCAGCGCACAGACACTGTCCATGAGCGGCATGCATCGCACTCGCGTCCTCTGTTAAAGCTGAAGCGACGGCAGCCTGCAGACATTTATTCTGCTCTGATGTTCCTAAAACACTTGGGAAAAAAATCAAGGCCGGAGCCCTTTTCACTTTTCGCCTCAAATTGCCTCATCTCTCTGTCAGGGAGCCAAAGGGGACTCCATTAGAGCGGTCCGGAGCGCAGACGCTCCCCCACGGGCGCTCCATTTAGCCACTCGCTCTGCCCCGTGAAGCCTGTCCACATCAAATTAGAGCGGCCCCCGTCCTCGGTATGACTGATGCCACGGGTCCCGCGCTTGTCACCGGCTGTCAACCGGACGTGCGGTTTGGCTGACAGGTAATCTTAATGTCTTCAATTAGCCCAATTAGTTCTGTCATAAACAATTTGATAAGTGCTCAAGCAACACAAACACACACACACACACACACACAGATCATGCGTGTTAATGAAAGGCATAATAAGGTTCATCAGCGACAGAGGGTCGCGGTTTCCCCGTTGTCGTGCCGCGTTCTCTGCTACCTGCTCTCTTGAAATTGCACCATCTCCTTTCATTAGCGCGTCGCGGGCTGAGCATGTGAAAGCCTCTGACAAAACTCATTTGAAGGGACGGCCGGCAGATTGCCTGAAGCAGGTGCCGCGGGGAGATAAAACGACGGTGCCGCCGTGCGTTCTTCTGTTAGGGCGGAAATGGGCTTTAGGAGTAGATGTGCACCACCCAAACTCGTCCATAAAGAAATACCGCGAAGCGGATCAAGGTCCCCGTGGCCTGATGTTTGGTTTGGTGTCTCCTTTCTTATCAAAGACCGATGCGAACGCCCACGCCGCCATTACACGTGTTCTTGTTGCATTGACTTCCGCGCCCTCTCTGCGCTCACATACACTAGGTCAATATTAACATGCAATTTCTTTACAGAAACACACGTCTGAACCAAACCCGACAGCTCATGGACCGAAACTGAACATAAACATCGAGTCTAAGCACAAGATCTGTGAAGAATGCATTCGAGATGGCGTAGAGAAGAGCATTGTTTTTTTTTTTTTAATATAAATATATTTTGTTCAATATTGAAATGTAAAAAAAAAAAAGTTCAGTCCAATTAAAGATGCACCAACAAACGGTCCCTTTTTTAATTTGATAATTATATAGGATATTTAAAATGACTAGGGCTGTCAAGCAACTAAAATTTAGTATCTATCACTATTAATTACATTATATTATCAAATTTGGCTGAGAAATGACCCCCCAAAAGATCATTTGAAGTCATTATTGTGTTAAATGAGAAAAGCGTTGCAAAAAATGTCTTTAGAAAGAAATATATTGATTTTGAACAGAATTTATTTACGTATTTTTTTCAGAAGCTGCACCAGAAGTGGTATTTAGGTATATTTACACTGACTGTTTAAGGCGGAGGTGGCATGGAAATGAAAGAAAAATGAAATGATACTCTAAATATGAAACTATAATGAGTGAGTCATTGAATAATTCACTCAACCAATTGAGTCTTTTTGAATGAGTCACTGAACCATAGGCTCACTCGATTCGGATTCATTCAGTAATGAAACACCGGCGTGTGTCGCTCAGACACATGACAGTTCTGCGGTGACTTTTTTTGGAAATATTTACAATGGGGAAATTGAGCAATACTGTGTCTAAATTATAACATTAAATGAACTCATTAACTGTTGTATAAAATCAATATCACATTAGCATTTGTGCAGACATAACCGGTAAAAGACGGCACTCTTGCTCGTGAGATATTGCTAAACTATATCATATGATATAAACAAGACAAAATCCCACACGGGGGCTTTAGTTTCTTTTTTCCATAATTAAATCACACCAAAATGAACGTGTTAAATCATTAAAAAAAAATACATTAACCTCATTACAATATGCAAGTATGCCACTTTTGAGCAGCATTAAACAAATGCCAAATGTCTGTTCCATCTTTGCAGCATAAATATGGCTTTTATGGATGTTGACACAATTTTATTCAATTATTGACATAAGACAACACAGACGCATTTAATAAAGTAATTATGAAAATTGCCCTTACAAAGGTCGAAATCAATTCCAGGGTCAAATATTGCGCTTTAAAGGAAAAGTTCATTTCTCACCAATATTTTGTGTGTGCTGTGTATTTTATGTCTATTATAGAACCACAATATGAGTTTAACGAATAATCAAAAACATCACAATTTCGTTACATATTGATACTGAAATATCTGAAAAGTTTCTGTTTTGATACACTAACACCAGCTCTCTTCTCTCTTTGACATACACTCTCTCTCACTCGTCTCATCTGCTCGGGTTAAATAGTGTTGAACTGAATTTTGGCCCCGGGTTTCAGGCATTGCGCATAACCAAAAACGAACAAAGTCGGCTTGCGAGTACCAAATTAGGTTCTTTTTCATGGCTTATTGTGCTTAAACTGTCAAATACACACAGAATGCTTGTCTTGGTGAGTATTCAGGTGAATAGAGTCAGTTTTAGAACGTAAACAGTTGAGAAAGAAAACACAATGCATCTGTGCATAAGCTCTTAAAGTGACAGCAGCCAAATAAACCTGCAGCTATCCGTAGCAGAAAATCACTCACTGCCCTTGACTGAATAACTATCTATATTTATTTTTTTACAATGAAGACTATCCCGTGATATTTTACATTTGATTGATTTCATTTCTATAGTATTTATTTTATACTACAGTCTCTGTATTGTATCTATTTGTGCAATCATTTGCAATTTGTTGACTGTTTACTTTGTAAGCGCCTCCCTGCGCTATGCGTAAACTATTGAAACAAAATTACCAATAAATGATGATATATTAATAAAAATATCTATATAGTATTCAGGTAAATAGAGTCAGTTTTAGAACGTAAACAGTTGAGAAAGAAAACACAATGCATCTGTGCATAAGCTCTTAAAGTGACAGCAGCCAAATAAACCTGCAGCTATCCGTAGCAGAAAATCACTCACTGCCCTTGACTGAATAACTATCTATATTTATTTTTTTACAATGAAGACTATCCCGTGATATTTTACATTTGATTGATTTCATTTCTATAGTATTTATTTTATACTACAGTCTCTGTATTGTATCTATTTGTGCAATCATTTGCAATTTGTTGACTGTTTACTTTGTAAGCGCCTCCCTGCGCTATGCGTAAACTATTGAAACAAAATTACCAATAAATGATGATATATTAATAAAAATATCTATATAGTATTCAGGTAAATAGAGTCAGTTTTAGAACGTAAACAGTTGAGAAAGAAAACACAATGCATCTGTGCATAAGCTCTTAAAGTGACAGCAGCCAAATAAACCTGCAGCTATCCGTAGCAGAAAATCACTCACTGCCCTTGACTGAATAACTATCTATATTTATTTTTTTTACAATGAAGACTATCCCGTGATATTTTACATTTGATTGATTTCATTTCTATAGTATTTATTTTACACTACAGTCTCTGTATTGTATGCAATCATTTGCAATTTGTTGACCGCTTACGTTGTAAGTTTATTTGCAAGTGCCTCCCTGCGCTATGCGTAAACTATTGAACCCAAATTACCAAAAAAATGATGATATATTAATGAAAATATCTATATAGTATTCAGGTAAATAGAGTCAGTTTTAGAACGTAAACAGTTGAGAAAGAAAACACATAATGCATCTGTGCATAAGCTCTTAAAGTGACAGCAGCCAAATAAACCTGCAGCTATCCGTAGCAGAAAATCACTCACTGCCCTTGACTGAATAACTATCTATATTTATTTTTTTACAATGAAGACTATCCCGTGATATTTTACATTTGATTGATTTCATTTCTATAGTATTTATTTTATACTACAGTCTCTGTATTGTATGCAATCATTTGCAATTTGTTGACCGCTTACGTTGTAAGTTTATTTGTAAGCACCCCCCCTGCGCTGTGCGTAAACTATTGAACCCAAATTACCAAAAAAATGATGATATATTAATGAAAATATCTATATAGTATTCAGGTAAATAGAGTCAGTTTTAGAACGTAAACAGTTGAGAAAGAAAACACATAATGCATCTGTGCATAAGCTCTTAAAGTGACGGCAGCCTAATAAACAGCCTAATAATACAGTCTCTGTATTGTATCTATTTGTGCAATCATTTGCAATTTGTTGACTGCTTACAAAGTTTATTTGTAAGCGCCCCCCCTGCGCTGTGCGTAAACTATTGAAACAAAATTACCAATAAATGGTGATATATTAATGAAAATATCTATATAGTATTCAGGTAAATAGAGTCAGTTTTAGAACGTAAACAGTTGAGAAAGAAAACACATAATGCATCTGTGCATAAGCTCTTAAAGTGACGGCAGCCTAATAAACAGCCTAATAATACAGTCTCTGTATTGTATCTATTTGTCCAATCATTTGCAATTTGTTGACTGCTTACAAAGTTTATTTGTAAGCGCCCCCCTGCGCTGTGCGTATTGAAACAAAATTACCAAAAAAAAGATGATACATTAATGAAAATATCTATATGGCAGTTCTCTGCGGTATCAAATATCGATATTTAAGTTATAGTATCAAAGTTAGAAATTCCAGATGATATTTCTGAACAGAGCTGAAGATCTCAGCCTGCCTTTTAGAAGCGGTCAGCATCTACAGGTAACACGAACAGGTGTCCAGTGAGAAAGATGGGAGAGAAAGGCCGTCACTGGGAAGTTGTAATAGGAAATTGCTCTTGGCAACTATTTGTTTAGTACCCGAATCTTTTTTTTTTTCTTTTTTTTTTTGTGCCAACACAGCGAGCCCCTTTGGAAAATAGGGCAGCTCTCCCTAATGAGTAATCTATTTCAAAGCAGTCTTGTCTGGGCATGACAGTTTACTGAGAGGCTTGAAGAACTGGTAATTACCAGTGTTACGGGGCAATTAATGCATATTACACTGCGCCACTCGTGGCGGCAACTGTCAGCTCCCCAATAAAAATGAGCACTCTTCAGCTACAGGGTGACATTAATTGGGCCTTTAATGACTATGCACAGGAACCGGGCCAAATAGGAACAAAACACAGGACTCTGGCTGACTCCAGCAAAGGGCTGGAAATTGTACTAAAAATGAGATTAATTGCTGTTGGGGGGAGGAGAAGAAGAGAGGAAGAATAAAAACGGGATGAAATTACAGGGTTCCGGGAGCAGGGACTTCTTACCAATTCTCAATTGTCTTATATACTCTGTATGATCAGAACGGCCGGCGACGAGTCCGTATCCATTGAGCCACAGCTGCTCACGGGACATTTGCTTTAGTGTGCGGGCCCTGGATTTGTGTCCAGTGGTGACGCATCCGAAAAAAGTCAAGAAGTGTTTTTGTAGAGCAAGACGTCCATTGTGCCGAACAAAGGAATAGAATAAGAGGCCACACGAGCACGGCGACACAAAAAAAGCTCTGATCCAAAAACCGTACGGGGCATTTAATGTGATCTGAACAAGGCTAAAGATTGTGGAGAAAGCAAGAGCAAAGCTTTTTTATAAATGTATGTCATTCAATATGGACAAAAAAACACAAAAACTAGCTCAGCCCGATTAAAAATGCACCAATATTTGTGTGTGGGATTGAAACAATTGCTAGTATAAATTCTAAATTTTCTTTAGAAAAGTCACGTCTGAAAACAGTGTTTTGTGCAGATCCACTAGAGAAAACGTCCATTGTGTTGCTAATTAATGAGGCCTTGGTAGTGAACACACTCCAGTCTGAAGAGCTCTTCAAGCGGCCGTTCATGAGCATCATCAGCCGCCATAAGTAGCCCTGGTTTGAGCTGTTTATCCTCCGCCGGCATGCACCATCCCAAAGTAAAGCATCGGCACGTGTTTTGATGTGCAGTATTTTTAATACGGAGCATGCACTAGTGCTGTCACGCTCGCACTGTCACCGGCGACGACGGCAGCGCGAGGCTTCAAAGCCGCTTTGCACCGGGAAACAGAACGAGCAAATATTTGAATTGCAAAACCACATTATCTTCCAAAGGGATAAAACTTGAGACAACTTCCACGAGTTAAAGACCTACATTCGCGGCGAACGCGCGAGTCGGCAGCGGTTCAGGGGGGGGGGGGGGGGGGGGGGGGGGGGGTGGGGGGGGGGGGGGGGGGGGGGGTGGGCATAAGCGCACTCAACCTAATTTAGCATATCCACATTTGTGTAATGAGATCGGACGTGTTTTAGAGTCGGGTCTCCCAGACGCTTAATGTGAGGAGAGAACCAATAAAATGTTTTTAAGCGGACCGCGTATTTATCCCAGATCCGCCGCGTGAAATCACGAGGCTTGCAGACTACCTGCCACAGATATGATTATGAAGTGACGTGTAATTACTGCAGTCACACTAATGCAGAGGCAGCGCGTCCCGATACGAGGGCTGTTTATCCCAGGAACTATTTTTAGCATGCGTGTTTCATAGAAAAGAATGCAACTGCCTCGGTCGATTTTGTCAATTCGGCAGCTATGAAAAAGCTGACATGTACGATAACAAATCACGGCGCGTTGGAAGTATAATTTCGGCGTTTTCCGTTCCAGGAAAAACTTGACACTTGAACTTCAAGTTGGAGTCTGTGTAAACATCCATCTGCAAAAAAAAACAACTTGCACAGTATTTGTCTTGTTTTCCAGTACAAATATCTAAAACATTTGTAAAATCAAGAGAAGCAAAACCAATTAAGATTTTAAGTCTTGATTTTCGATGTTAAAAGCTTATGCTTTCCTCATAAAAAGCCCTTTTCTGACCCCATTGGCAGATATTTATGCTCGTTTTAAAGCTTGATCCTTGGGTTGTTCCGGGTCAATTTGACCCGTTTAGATTTTCAACTGTTTTTTTTCTTGATATTTTGTGACTTTTTCTCATTGATCATCATGCAAAGTTTCAACATGCTGGTGTTTTTTGACACATACAAACAAAATCACTGTTACGTTCGAGACGTTCGCCGGGTCAAATTGACCGCATATTTTAACGCTCTAAAGCAACTGACCCAAAATAATAACATTTCTTGGTTATACTTTATTTTATTTTTTTACTACCTTATGAAGCTAAAAAATGGTTTTCCACACTTATTTCTATACAGAAAAATGTTTTAACCAGCAGCATGTGTGCAGAAAAATTGTTCAGTTTTGATGTTCTAAGGAAAAATGTTTTTATTGGGTTTAAAAATCCACTGTTTATTTTCAAATTTGGTCAAAACAAATCAATTTTAAAAAATGGTTAAATTAAATATCTTCAGATATATATTTTTCTGAATATTTGACAAATGTTGAAATTAAAAGTATCTGAATCTTTGTTGTTTTTCATCGTGTGTTTTGCATTGAATCCAATTAGGGTCAATTTGACCCGCATATTTTAACGCTCTAAAGCAACTTTACTGACCCAAAATAATAAAAAAATTTTGGTTATACTTTGTTATTTTATTTTTTTTACTACCTTATGAAGCTAAAAAATGGTTTTCCACACTTATTTCATTACAGAATTTTTTTTTTTAACCAACACCATGTGTGTGAAGCTCATGTGCAGAAAAATTGTTCAGTTTTGATGTTCTAAGAAAAAAATGTAAAAAAAAAAAAAAACATTTTTTATTGCATTTAAAAATCCACTGTTTATTTTCAAATTTGGTCAAAACAAAACAGTTTTAAAAAACATTTTCATTAAATCATATCTTCAGATATATATATATTTTTTTGAATATTTGACAAATGTTGAAATTAAAAGTACCTGAATCTTTGTTGTTTTTCATCCTGTGATTTGTATTGAATCAAATTAGGGTCAATTTGACCCACATATTTTAACATTTTTTGGTTATACTTTGTTATTTTATTACTACCTTATGAAGCTAAAAAATGGTTTTCCACACTTATTTCAATGCAGAAAAATGTTTTAACCAGCACCGTGTGCAGAAAAATTGTTCAGTTTTGACGTTCTAAGGAAAAATGTTTTTATTGGGTTTAAAAATCCACTGTTTATTTTCAAATTTGGTCAAAACAAATCAATTTTAAAAAATGGTTAAATTAAATATCTTCAGATATATATTTTTCTGAATATTTGACAAATGTTGAAATTAAAAGTATCTGAATCTTTGTTGTTTTTCATCGTGTGATTTGTATTAAATCCAATTAGGGTCAATTTGACCCGCATATTTTAACGCTCTAAAGCAACTTTACTGACCCAAAATAATAAAAAAATTTTGGTTATACTTTGTTATTTTATTTTTTTACTACCTTATGAAGCTAAAAAATGGTTTTCCACACTTATTTCAATACAGAATTTTTTTTTTTAACCAACACCATGTGTGTGAAGCTCATGTGCAGAAAAATTGTTCAGTTTTGATGTTCTAAGAAAAAAAAATTTTTTTATTGCATTTAAAAATCCACTGTTTATTTTCAAATTTGGTCAAAACAAAACAGTTCTTCAGATATATATATATTTTTTGGAATATTTGACAAATGTTGATATTAAAAGTACCTGAATCTTTGTCGTTTTTCATCGTGTGTTTTGTATTGAATCAAATTAGGGTCAATTTGACCCAGAGTGGACGCAGAAATCCAGCAGCGCACAAAGCTTAATCGTAAATCTATTCTGATGTAGGAATGTTTAGGCTTTTGTACTGGAAAACGAAATGCATTAACACCAATTTTCCAACAAGGACTTTTGCTCGATAGGTTGTTCCAGCCACATCAGCACGTTCAACGTCAAAACTGCTAAGAAGCGGCGTTACAGGTTGCCCTCTGAACCAGTTCCTCCGGCACGCAGACGCGCTGGAGACAGACGTGGGCAGAAATCAAACGCCCAGGTGATGGATAACTCCAGCGCACAATGACCCGTGTCAAAGGAGTTTGCTCTAAATCAATTAAGGTGATAAGAGCGTGGTGTAGACAGTGCACACCTTGGTATGTTGAAGTCGCGGCCCTTATCTGCACGGCGAGGAAGTCTCGGTAATAACTAAAGACAAGCTATGACGAAACAACTGTAGCCACACTGTCAAACACGATTTACAGCGCCTCGTATCTCCTCCCCAGCGCTCGTTATGGGCGGGCCGGCGCTAGCGTCTCTGGACGGGACCCAGGGGCTTTCTGCCCTCCCGTCTAATGCCACGGGCTGCTTTCATTTGCCGTGATGCATGTAGGGAAGGGTTGGAGGTTGAAGTTGAGAGGAGGGCCGACAGGAAGGGAAATAAGGGGAAGATTACAGCATTTAACATGCGAAGACCTCGCAGCAGTTATTCATTCATCCCTCCGCTTCCTTTTTAGGACGGGGTCATGGGTAACTTTCCACGCGGTGCCATCGAAATGGATGCAAAAAAACGAGCGTGACATCGAATGCCGTGATTCGGTGACCCCTTTCTGTCCCAGTCTTGATTAAAATATGTTTGCTTTCTTATTCAAACTGCCTTTTGACAAGCTCGGTCATATTTCAGCGAACTGCACAAACATTCTCTCGGGTTTTTTTTTTTTTTCCATTGCGTACATGAGGTGACTCCAATCTTTCCAGTGAACGTGACACGATGTGAATTAAAAGTGGACGAACGGTTTCAGCTTAAAGGAGAAAAATTAGAGTTTGTTATAAACCTGCAACATGATTCGAGAACTCTGTGTCCTTGTTACATGCACTTATTTATCAGCCAGAGATTGTGTCAAAGCAATGTGCATATGGCAATAATGGCTCTTAGATAGTATACAGCTATTCATTTCTGTCATCAATCAAATCTAAAGGCACTATTCTCATTTACAGAGCTGCGTCTGACGGGAAGAATCAACAGTACAGTAACGTAACCTGGTTTGGCGCGTTTTCTCCTTTAGTTATGTTCGTGTGGACATATATATGAACACGGAAAACTCGCTTGGATAATCTAAAGAATCTTTTTCAACTACAAAGGCCAATTCACACCACTCCAAGTCGGGCCGCAGGGTCGGGGAGTAACGAAATACAAGTCACTTAGTGACGTATTTAAAATGTGAGTGACTGTGTTTCATTTTAAATGGGTGGTAATCAGATTCCAGTTCCATCTGAAAAGTGTTTTAGATTACCAAAGTGATTACTTTGAGTTTTAATGTCATTTAAACAGCGATCGGTGATTCTCTGACTCTGACCGTCTGAAAAAGACGAGTTCAGGTTCATGTTTTCCACTGTTTTCATGTTTTGAGTCATTTTATTATTCACTCGTCTCTGCAACTTTTTCTCACAATTTGTTTTTTCCCCTCATAATTGTGAGTTTGCATTTCACAATTCTGACTTTTTTTTCTCAGAATCGTGAGATTTAAACTCACGATTGCAAGTTATAAAGTCAGAATTGAGAGATATGAACTTGCAATTCTGACTTTAGTAATTTAGTATGTGAGCTAAATGTCATAATTCAGACTTTCCTCAATATTGCGAGTTTATGTCTCATAATTCTGACTTTTCTCAATATTGTGAGTTTATATCTCATAATTCTGACTTTTCTCAATATTGTGAGTTTATATCTCATAATTCTGACTTTTCTCAATATTGCGAGTTTATATCTCATAATTTTGACTTTTCTCAATATTGCGAGTTTATATCTCATAATTCTGACTTTTCTCAATATTGCGAGTTTATATCTCATAATTCTGACTTTTCTCAATATTGTCAGTTTATATCTCATAATTCTGACTTTTCTCAATATTGTGAGTTTATATCTCATAATTCTGACTTTTCTCAATATTGTGAGTTTATATCTCATAATTCTGACTTTCCTCAATATTGCGAGTTTATATCTCATAATTTTGACTTTTCTCAATATTGCGAGTTTATATCTCATAATTCTGACTTTTCTCAATATTGTCAGTTTATATCTCATAATTCTGACTTTTCTCAATATTGCGAGTTTATATCTCATAATTCAGGACTTTCCTCAATATTGCGAGTTTATATCTCATAATTCTGACTTTTCTCAATATTGTGAGTTTATATCTCATAATTCTGACTTTTCTCAATATTGTGAGTTTATGTCTCATAATTCTGACTTTTCTCAATATTGCGAGTTTATATCTCATGATTCTGACTTTATAACTCGCAATTGCAACTTTATATCACTCAATTCTGAGGGAAAAAGTCAGAATTGTGAGATAAAAACTCGCAATGACCTTTTTAGTGTTTGTTTCACACTTATTAGTATTCCAAAGTATTCTAAAGTATTAAGTGACTAAACTTGAGTAATGTAACGAAATACGTTACAAATGACTTTTAAAGCATGTATTTTGTAATCTGTAGTGAAATGCATCTTAAAAGTAACCCACCCAGCGCTGGTCGGCCGTTAGATTTAGAATGTTCTGAAAAATAACTCCCTGAACCAACAAACACCGACACACGAGTCAAGTGTGACCGGGAAAAATTGAGATCCCCAACTACATACGTGAAACCATGTTAACAATATTTTCAGGCAAGTTTATTAGATTAATAATATAGTATCATATATATTTTCATTGTTTCAAAGTATTGAGGCGATCGATCTGATGACTAGCGTTGGGGTTGTACGGCCTTCACCGTTTTTAAACGTCTTTTAGCGCGACCATTTGCAGCTAAACAAGCCAAAATGAATTCAAAACTAAACTCGGGTTAAACCAACGAAACACGAATCCAAATATTTCCATTTCGCAAAGTATTTGGACGCTCTAGGCCACTTACTATTTATGACGTAAAGTCCTTCACGCGCCTATAATAATCCTCTTCACGTGAGTGAAAATGGCATCACCACAGAGGAGCAGATTCTGCTGAACTACAGACGATTTCAATTGAGTTTTGTAACTTTTACTTGTATTGACTGTATTTTATTTTTACAACTGCGACGTCACGTTTGCAGCTCTTCGTTGTGTGTGTGCGTGAAGCTCAGTCTCTGCCTCATCGTCATGGCAACGGTTCGCGGTCACGTCAGATTACGTCAGAGTTTGTTGGAAAACCAGACATTCCACGACCCAACAAACGCCGATTAAACATGAAAACCGACTCCAACAGGAGTATCACACCGATCCAACAGTCTCCAACAGACGTGTTGGTTGGCGCGGTGTGAATTGGCCTTAAAGAACCTTTTGTGAAATGGAAAGATTCCATGGATGCCAAAAGTTCTACATGGAACCATCGGGTTAGTTCACCCACGTCATTAATTCCTCTCCCTCGTGTCGTTCTACACTCGTAAGACCTTCGTTCATCTTCAGAACACAAATGAAGATATTTTTAATGGCTACCGACAATAAGTTAATTTACATGTTCAGATGCCCAGAAAGGTACAAAAACCTTTAAAACAGTTCATGCGAGTAACGTGGCTCGAAGAATACTTTTTGTGCGCCAAAAAAACGACTTTCAACAACATCTAAAGACCGATTTCAAAACACTGCTTCGTGAAGCTTTACAAATCGGCGCGCCAAAGTCACGTGATTTCAGTAAACGAGGCTTCGTTACATCGCAAGTGATTCGGAATTTCAATAGTTCACGTGACTTTGGCAGTTTGATACGTGATCCGAATCACTGATTCGAAACAAACGATTCGTAAAGCTTCATGAATCGGTGTTTTGAAATAGATATGGTTAAAAAAAGTTTTTTGGCGCACAAAAGTATTCTCGTGGCTTTCTAATATTAACGTTGAACCACAGGAACCGTTTTAAATGTGTGTTTTAGTCATCTGAAAGTGTATATTATCCTGCTGAGCCATGGGATTTCATCAAAAATGTGTGTTCTGAAGATGAATGAAGGTCTCACGGGTGTGAAACGACATGAGCGAGAGGAATTAATGACAGAAATTACATTTTTGGGTGAAGTAACCCTTCAAGAGAGTAGGGCACTAGTCATGTGGTTATGATACCGCTTTGCCGACTTTTGGCTCTATAAATCACGAAGTACTTTTGTTGAATGGGATGGTCAAACATCTCATTTTGTGATCAATAGAAGAAAGGTCAGAATGGCACGAGAGTAAATGATGACAGACTTTTTCTTTTTGGCTGAGCCATTGTTTCGAGGATTTAGATTGTGAGTGTTTGTGTTCGTCCGGGCGGCTGCCCTTATTCAGAATTATAAACTGCTCTCTGGAGACGGTGAACTGATTACCAAACACTCATCACCAAATTAGGGAAGGTGCCGTGTGCCTCCCGCTAGACCGCAGACGGGATCTAGAACCCACTGTGATTTAAAGAGACATTCCTGGACATGGAAATTATGACTGTACATGAGAGCTCCGCTAGTGTAAACACATCCACGGATCTTCAGATGTGCACCGTTGTAGTTTGGACGGTGCTCAGAGATGGTGGAGATCAGATTCGGACACCAAAACTGGTTAAAGAACCAAAGGAAGTGAATGTAAGATGCAGCTGATGTCAAACTCCGGCTCAACTGACACGATGCGCATCTAAAACTGTTCAATCAGAAACAGCACTTCAAATACAGAGCGGTCATTGTGTGATTAGCTTAAAGAGGTCAACAACATTAAAGAGAAACAACATCTGCAAAGTTACGACGCTCAAAGAGAGATATTTTCTTTTACGGAAATGACTACAACAAACGGCTGGTAGGAACTACAACGAGCTTCTTCCTGACAAACCCTCAAATTGACATAAACCCCGCCCCGAGAACACGCATAAATGGGGGCGGGGCCATGTTGAGTGTTGTTGATGCCGTCATTTTACGCCGGACCGCTTCACAAACGAAAAAAGACGAACACATGCTAGTGACGAGTCGATCAACTCCACAGCAACTCCATCAATTTATCCACTAACCGTTCAGAAACGTCTAAAAGTTGGAACTTCTTCCTGAGTCTCTCCATCAGTGGTATGATTTGTGTGAAAAATAGACCTAAATGTAAACCATTGTTCACCGATTCTTTGCTTGCATCAAGAGATGTCACGTCTGATCGGACTACGATGACATCCGTACGTGTCTTATAACAAAAGGTGCATATATGAAAAAAAAAAAAAAAAAAAAAAAAAGAGCAAAATTTCCATGGAGGAAATAAAAGTCACACAGCTTTGAAATGACATGGTGACTCCAAAACTGCATGGTAAATACATATTTGATCAGTTCATGCATTTTCAGGGAATCAAACCCATGACCTCTGTGTTGCGAGCACTGCGCTCTGCTGTTTGAGCTTCAGGAACAAGGTGATTTGGTGACCTGGTAATAAAGGCCTTGTGTAACAGCGTGGGGCACAGTGTCTTATCAAGAGAAGTCTTCAACACACATCTCTGCAGCCAGCGGATGGGAGAATGTCACACAAATGTACTCTGGCCTGACTTTATAACGTAAAAGAGCAAAGGTCACAGTCAGCTTCCAGCTTCCACGTGACGTTCAGCTAAAGAGACGGAGTGCTTATACTGCAAACATTAAGAATTAATGAGGGAAATCAAAGGTCAAAGTTCCCATCCTAATACATCTGTGATTAGACTTTAACAAACGATCCAGTTATAAGGGATTAAAGCAATCAAGACATGAGAAGATAAGAGATGATTTGATGATGCTGTCTGCAGCATTGATTATTAACAGACCTGAATATTGAAAACGCCACGAAGGCCTTCATACATACACAAAAAAAAATAAATAAATATATATATATATATATATATATACATACACACACACATTATATATATTGTATACATATATACACACACATATACATATATGTGTGTGTGTGTATATATAGATATATGTACGTGTATGTATGTATACAGTATATATTAAGTATAAATAAATATATATATGTGTGTGTATATTTTACATATATTTTTTATTTCTACATATACATACATACACACACACATATATATATGTATATATATGTGTGTGTAAATATAGATATATGTATGTGTGTGTGTATATATATATATGTATGTAAATGCGTGTGTATGTATACAATATATATTATGTATAAAAAAATTTAAATATATATGTGTGTGTATGTATATGTGTGTGTATATATATATAATATATATATATATACACACACACACACATTATATATATTGTAGACATATATACACACACATATACATATATATGTGTGTGTGTACATATATAGATATATATATATACATATACACATATGTGTGTATGTATATGTATGTATATGTATATGTGTGTATATATGTATACAGTATATATTATGTATAAATATATATATATACATATATGTGCGTGTGTGTATATTTTATATATATTTCTTATATATATATATATACACACACACATATATATACATACATTATATATATTGTAGACATATACATACACACATATATACACATACACACATATGTGTGTCTGTATGTATATATATGTGTGTGTGTGTGTGTAAATATAGATATATGTATATGTACATGTGTGTGTATGTATACAATATATATTATGTATAAATAAATATATATATATATATATATATATGTGTGTGTGTGTGTGTGTGTATATTTTATATATATATATACACACACAGACATGTATAGATTTATATATTATATTAATATATATATTAGTCGACTTGTGCCTGGAATAATATCAGACGGTCAGTTAATGGAAGGCTAGGTATAATCATGTTGAAAAAAAGTAAAAGTTAGCTTTGAAAAGTTTTTTTTTCACTGTAGGCCTTCGTTTTTAAACTTCACTAAGTCATATACTGCCCTCCCCCAGCTTGGAAGTGTTTTATTTTCACTTTAAGCAGAGTGTTGGTGTCAAAATCATTCTTAACCTCAACTTGAAATGACAAATTTGTTTAATGCGTCGGGGAGCAAACCTGGAAAATAAATAGATGAAATGGAGGCTTAGCGGGAGCTAAATCCCACAGCTGATGGGGACCTGAAGTGTGCGGATTACATGCGGAGCGCATTAAACAATGTCCCTAAATATGCATTGAAATCCTTAAAGCATGAAAGCATCTTGTCATGTGGTATTAGCATTCAGAGGTGCGTGTCAGACGTCTCTCGCTGCACTAGGGTGGGTTGCGGTGTTAAATGTCATATGCCAGGGTCCACAAATCCCAAAAAGATTTCCTGACGTCATACTGTCGTGTCAACTTGGCTTCTTCAGAGCTCTTTACGGTTAAACTGTCACAAGAGCGCCAAGCTCCACAACAGATTCAGCACAAAGTGTGTGAAAAAATATCCAAAGCGCATGGAAGAATCAAGTGAGAGAGAGCCAAGCTTCGGCTGCTACCCTAGAAAAGTAGAGCAAAGAAGCACGATTATTGTTTTAAGTGCCAGATGAACCAGACACATAAGAGGAGTGATGTTCAAAACCATCTGAAAGCTGAACGAAACCACCATAAATGACCACTAGCAAGAAGAGCCAGAACTAAGAGTGGACGGCGAGGATATAAAACACGAAATCTTTCAATTTAAAACATTAAAATGCCTACATTTCTAATGGTAAAACATCTCAAATGTATCCATCTTAAATGTAAAACATTAAAATGCATAAATCTTGGATACACCGTCTGATGTTGACTGACCAGAGAGAATTAGATTCATCCACGTCTTCAAAGAGAATTCAGTAAATCTTTCAAATTATACATGAACGGAATGTGATCAAGGTATAAAGTCTGTCAGACTGTTTACGCACATGCTCTTTGAAAATATGAAATGAATGATCCGGTCTGGGGGCTTGATATTATCGGGAGTCTAATGTTATTGCCAACGATTGTCATCAAAAAAAATGTCTCAAAAAGATTAAGAAAACATACCACAAATGATCGGGTCAACAATTTCCCTAGAGGTCAAGCCACAGAATATATATGACAAAACTGAGAGTATTAACCCTATGTGACCGAAGGGAGAAATGAGCCATACTGTGGTTTATATGGCCATTCATCATCTTTGTCAACTCCTGACAGCGTTTTATCAGATCTAACCTTTAGCAGCCTCTATTACGAGCGCCGACATGCTCAGCTCTGATGCAGAGAAAACCTCCAGATCTACAAAGCTGCACATTCACAAAAACAATCCGCAATTAAAGGGTTAGTTCGCTCAAAAATTTGAATTCCTCTCACTCGTGTCGTTCCACACCCGTAAGACCTTCGTTCATCTTCAGAACACAAATGAAGATATTTTTGATGAGATCCAGTGAGTCTCTATTGCCGGCAAGATGACTTTCAAACGACCAGAAAGATACTAAAACATATTGTAAGGTTCAAAACATCTTGTGCCTGTCTACTGATGACCATGTGTTCTGTTCTGATGACTTGAGACTTTTTCTTGTGTCCCATTGGACAAATATCTAGACATTATATCATGTCGTTTGCCCCTCAGACTAACCCAGAAACCATGTGATTGTAATCATGTCCTTATATGTATTTCCAGTTGCTAAAGCGGTTTCACTTCTTGTTTTTCACCTATAACCATGATTGAAATACACTCTGTCAGTCTCATTTCTTGGCACCCGGGATCGATCCTGTATTTCTTGCTGCATTGCTCAACCTCAGAGGGTTTCTTGAAATATTCAATATCTAAATTATTTTTATCTAACACATATATAATAGTGGGACGCATTGCTTCGCTTCTTTGACAAGCTATCCAAACCATAGACACTTAAGTTGTACCTTTTTTGAGGTGGATGAGATGGGTTCTAGCCGGGCAGGTGAGCAGGTTGGTGGTAACAAACAATGCATGGACTCCAGTAATCCAGCAGACGGTTGAGAAGTAGTTGAGCAGGGTGGTGGTTAAACAAGGAACAACTTAAAATCAAGAAAATAATATCCAAATAGTGCTTAACTTAACTGTATGCTTGATACGTTCCAGCAACTTCCTATGTTCCTTTTGTTTCAGAAAAGGTGAGAGGCGGCCATCTTTATATTTAAAAATTCTCACCGCCTGTCAAAATAAAAGTCCCGACAAATAAAGGACCCTAATCTAACAAACGTACCCACGCTCCAATAACAAAATAATTTAGATTAACCTAATATCAAAAATGGCTCCTACAACATATTTAAAACAGTTCCAGTGGGAGATGAGAATAATTTTTGTGCGGCAAAAAAACGAAACTCGACAAGATCCAGCGCAAAACACTGCTCCATGACGCTTTACGAATCTTTTGTTTCGAATCAGTGCGTCAACCTGCCAAACGAGGCTTCGTTAAGTCATAAGTGTTTCAAAATTTCAATAGTTCCCGTGACTTTGGCAGTTCATACGCGCTCCGAATCAATGATTCGTGAAGCAGTGTTTTGAAATCGGCCGTCACTAGATATTGTTGAATAAAGTCGTTGTAACACAGTTCTTAAGTACGGTAAGGAGGAGGCGAACGTTCAACCAAAGCTTTAATAAACTCAAAAACAAACAATTAAACGAAAGTAAAACAAACAAAATAAAACACAACATAAAATCCAGGCCTGGTCCTCTCTCGTCGCTCCTCGTTTATGCTTCCGTAGCTCCTCCGTGAGAGACACGAGACCGGTGTAGCGCGCAGCTGACGCTCATTATCACTCGCGCCGTTCCCTCACGGCTCTCGCTCGGCCTGCTCGTCACAGTCGTTATTTTGATTTTTTTGGCGCACAAAAAGTATTCTCGCCGCTATACAACATTAATGTTGCATCGCTGTACTCGCCGTTTTAAATGTCTCCTTTCTGTCAATACAGACTCAGCATCGGATTTCATCAAAAATATCTTCATTTGCGTTCTGAAGATGAACGAAGGGCTTACGGGTGTGAAACAACATGAGAGTGAGGAATTAATGACAGAATTTTCATTTCTGGGTGAATTAACCCTTTAAAGATGCACTGAAAAGAGTCAAACCAACACCAACAGAAATTGCTCATTTTAAATGCCACTTTGTATGGAATAACCATCAACTCAGACTATTGTTGAATAAAGTCGTTGCAACACAGTTCTTAAGTATGGGAAGTAGCAGGCGAATGTTCAACCAAAACTTTAATAAACTCAAAAACAAACAATTAAACGAAAGTAAAACGACAGCAGTTCCTAACGGCGACTGCCGCCCACACAAACGAAATAAAACACAACATAAAATCCAGGCCTGGTCCTCTCTCGTCGCTCCTCTTTCACGCTTCCGGAGCTCCTCCGTGAGAGACACGAGACCGGTGTAGCGCGCAGCTGACGCTCATCACTCGCGCCGTTCCCTCACCCTGCTCGTCACAGTCGTTATTTTTTTTTTTTGGTGCACAAAAAGTATTCTCGTCGCTTTATAACATTAATGTTGCATCGCTGTACTCGCCGTTTTAAATGTCTCCTTTCTGTCAATACAGACTCAGCATCGGATTTCATCAAAAATATCTTCATTTGCGTTCTGAAGATGAACGAAGGGCTTACGGGTGTGAAACGACATGTGAGGAATTAATGACAGAATTTTCATTTCTGGGCGAATTAACCCTTTAAAGATGCACTGAAAAGAGTCAAACCAACACCAACAGAAACTGCTCATTTTAAATGCCACTTTGTATGGAATAACCATCAACTCAGACTATTGTTGAATAAAGTCGTTGCAACACAGTTCTTAAGTACGGGAAGTAGCAGGCGAATGTTCAACCAAAACTTTAATAAACTCAAAAACAAACAATTAAACGAAAGTAAAACGACAGCAGTTCCTAACGGCGACTGCCGCCCACACAAACGAAATAAAACACAACATAAAATCCAGGCCTGGTCCTCTCTCGTCGCTCCTCTTTCACGCTTCCGGAGCTCCTCCGTGAGAGACACGAGACCGGTGTAGCGCGCAGCTGACGCTCATTATCACTCGCGCCGTTCCCTCACCCTGCTCGTCACAGTCGTTATTTTTTTTTTTGGTGCACAAAAAGTATTCTCGTCGCTTTATAACATTAATGTTGCATCGCTGTACTCGCCGTTTTAAATGTCTCCTTTCTGTCAATACAGACTCAGCATCGGATTTCATCAAAAATATCTTCATTTGCGTTCTGAAGATGAACGAAGGGCTTACGGGTGTGAAACGACATGTGAGGAATTAATGACAGAATTTTCATTTCTGGGCGAATTAACCCTTTAAAGATGCACTGAAAAGAGTCAAACCAACACCAACAGAAACTGCTCATTTTAAATGCCACTTTGTTTGGAATAACCATCAACTCAGACTAACTTCAGCTACAGTCTGACAACAGAAACTGTACGTTATAACATTATAAAATGTGTTTTAATACACTCATTGTTTGTTCGCAACTAGAAAACGCTCTTTTGTGTTTGAATTTGAACACTATAAAGCGAGGAGATGGTCTAATGTTTCCTCCAGAACACACTGTACGCGTGTCAAATTTGATTCCTGATTTGAAATATTACTGAAATAATACAGAGATTTCAGCCTTTTCCCATTCAGTTAGATGGAGCTGTACTCGTGATTAATGGAAATAATTCGTTCAGATTCAACAGTGACGCACTGTAATGAAATAGTATATGAAGTGCTCTCGACTGTAAAAGAGCAGCACGGACATCCTTCAAACGTCGTCTTTTGTGTTCGTCTGAACAGAGAACGTCGAACGGGGTCGGAATGACACGAGGGCGAGAGTAAATGATGACAGAATGATCATTTGTGTCAAACCGCTTATGCTCACGTTTAATGTGTCCGTTTCTTATTTGCCGGTGCGCCGTCACTCCCAGCAGTCGTCCATGAAGGGGAGGCGTCAGTCCAGAGTCGCATTTCATTACATGACACATTTAACCTCACCCACTTCAACTAAAACATACACAAGCCTTATTATGTGCTTAATATTCACTATCAGCTGAATAATTTTTAATGCAACTTATAGCTGAGTAGATGGATAACTCAATTATGCGCACATCCGTCACGGAGCCTGCCGAAGCCAGCGGAGATTGATGGGAAGGTGAGGCCGACGGCGTCTTTAGCATCAGATCCAGGCAACCGTCTCTCCTCCTCCACTGCTTCGCTCTTTATAGGTGAAGCATCATTACCCATGACGAGACTTTATTATGAGCGTCGCGTTTTGGCCACACTATTGTTTGGATGATGAATGCGGCTGCTGCAAGTTTCGGAGAGGAAATTAGTCGTCATTTGGGGAAAACACACAGCATTTCTCTAAGGGAGAACGAGGAACAATTAACGGTTTTGAAAAAAAAAAATTCTTGACTCAATTTAAAAAAAAACAAAGCTTAATGGCAAAAAGGTTGAAATGTCTCACGTGATTGCATTATATTAACACGTTGAATGGTTACTCACTTTTTTCTACTGATAAAGTATGTTTACAAACGGTTTAATTCATCAAGTTAAATCAAATGGGAACCCCTAAAAAATGGGAAATTTCCTGCTTCCCACTTTTGAAAGGATCAGAAGTAAAGTTTCCTGATCATTTCCAACTCTCCTCCATGTCATCCAAGACGTTTATGTCGTCCTTATCTTCAGTGGAAATGAAATGAATGACTTTGAGGAAAACATTCCAGGATTGTTCTCCATATAGTGGACTTCAATGGGGTTCAACGGGTCCAGATTCAATGCACCTTCAAAGACTCTACATGATCCCAGACGAGCAATAAGAGTCTGATCTAAAGAAACCATCGCACATTTTCCGAAGAAAATAATTTATATTCTTTTTAACCACAAATGCTCGTCTGGCACTGCTCTGTGATGCGCCACACGTCACGTCATCATGTTGGAAAGGTCACGTGTGACGCAGGCGGAAGTACCGAACAAGTGTTTACAAAACGAACGTGCAAAGACTGAGTCAAACGCCTTTACAAAAAAACTGCGAAACTTCCTCCTACGTCACGTATAAAATGTGTGATGGTTTCTCTAGATCAGACTCTTATTCGTCGTCTGGGATCATGTTGAAGCTGCTCTGAAACTGACATTTCAACCCGTTGAACCCCATTGAAGTCCACTATATGGAGAAAAATCCTGGAATGTTTTCCTTCAGTTTCTTATCCACTGAAGAAAGACAAACATCTTGGATGACGTGAGGGTGAGTAAATTATCAGGAAATTTGACCTCTGATTACGAGCTTGTCGCATTCAAGCTCTTTGTTGTCGGAAACAGGAATCACGGAGGTTTATTATTGCCCATTTATTGGGAAAGTCTTATTAAACCCAATATGATATTTAGCATCCGATTCATTGACAACCATATAAACACTGACTGCACTAATAGATAGTCATGTTGCTGACATGATTCTGGAATTTCGGTCAAATACAGGCTGAAAATATGCTTCAAATGATTATAAATATATGTAAATATGCACTACTTTAATGTTTAAAGTTTATGGCCCGCCCAACTCGAGAATCAAAATTCACACGAGCTTTCCAGCGGTAAATACAATATGAGAGGGCATTACTGTCCAATTTTCAACTAACAATTCATTGTGAAGTCAACATAAGACTGTACGATATTAGAAACAAAATTCACATTGAGATATTTCGTTTGCCTGTTTTGCACATTTCGAGAGTTTGACCAAATGACTTTGAAAAGAATGAATCATTCTAGAATGATTGGGGTGACTTTGTCAGGGAGTGAATCTACATTAAAAAAAAAGAAATATACTTTTTACTATGATGACTTTAAGTGTGACGTTCTTTTAGGCCTGAAAGATTTGAGAAAAACCAATTCAACAGCGTTGAACATGACTATAGAATAATAATACTTATTAAGATTTTATTGTGATTATTATATAATACACAAAATACTACATATACATTAATAACACTATTGTTCTATAAAAAAATTAGCAAGAAAATACATGTTATTTTACTGTAAAATAACCATTCTAATATGTAGGTCTTAATTTCTAAATGGTATCCCATCAAGCTGTTATTTTAACAGGTATCTGGACATTAAATAAATGTACTGTTGCTTTTACGGTATCATTTACACGCAGAAACGAAGCCGTTCCGAATCGTGCATGTAAATTATGCACTTCACTCTGAAACCGATAGCACGTATTTGCTTAAATAAGCATTTTGGCATTCGCAATATCAATTTATTTCAATATATAGCCCTAATTAAGTCCTGCCATTTGGTGCAAATGATGGAAATACTTGAAAATATTCAAATCAAGAGTTGTGTCGCTGTGATGCGTCGCACTAATTGAAAACGTAGCGGCAACGTTGGCGAGGTCACCGGAAAGGAAACTCGCTGACCTTTTCAATATTTCACTGATATAACTCATATAAACAGACGAGAGGTGGAGTAACGTGATCCTCCGCAGCACGTGATTGGCTGGACAAGAGAAGACAACAGGAAGCTGGACACGGGCGCTCCTCTGCTCCGAGAGCATTGCAAATGTCAAATGTAAATGTCAATTAAAAATTACAAGCGGCTCTGAAAGGTGGAGTCTGAAGGGTCTGACATTTTTTTTTTTGACATGCCAAAGTTTATCTGACAAGGCAGCGCACAGACATGACAGCATGTGCCGTGTCACGTCTAAACACACAAACACACACACACACGCTGAAGACTGTAACGGAGCCGCTGAAGCGCGTCGCATCAGATCAGAAAAATAAAGCGATTCTCATGAGAGACCGTACCGGACAAAAGGATGTTTCTATGTTCACATAAAGCACATTCAGTTTGTCTTTACCGAGAGCTTCGAGAGTATTAGTTCAGCGAATACAGCAGGTCGGTTAACATCACACCTTATTTTTAAGTATTTATTATTTTTATCTAATGTGTCTGACAAAGAGTCATCATTGTATCACACACTAACACACAGTAATCTATTATTCTGAAGAGCTGCCGTGTGTGAAATACAGTGCAAGACTGAATAAAAATAAAAGAAGAAAACATGGAAGAGAAAACATATTTTTGACTGAATTACTACAATATTTGCAAAAGGAAGGTTTGGAAATCTGGCGCACTACACTAAAGCTAAAGATTTGTCTTAAAATGTGTCTGATGATACATTACATTTGCACAGCAAGATTATTAGCTCTGCGTTTAAAGGGTCAGTTCACTCAAAAATGAAAATTGTGTCATTAATTCATGTGGTTCTACAGCCGTAAGAACACAAATGAAGACATTTCTGATGAAATCTTTCCATGGAAAGCGATGTAATGATCACATTCTAAGTCGATAAAAGCAGTGAAACAGTTGAGGTGTCTGCAGCGCTTCAATGAATGCAAACAAACAAAAAAAAGACTTTATTGAACAAATTCGTCCCTTCCTGTCATTCATGTTTGCGTTCCGCGCTTCCAGGTTCTACGTGAGGACACTGTTGACGCGAGCGGCCCAATGTATGACGCAGGAGACGGCCAGAACTGAACGCAGAACCTGTAAACGGCTCAGGAGAATGACGAATTTGTCCGATAAAGTCTTTTTTTATTTTTTTGTATTCATAACATTAAGCTTGAATCACTGCAGTTACTGTTTTAACAATGTTTTAATGCTTTTCTGGACCTCGAATGACGGTAATTACTTTCTATAAAGGATAAAAGTTTTTAAAAAAAACTCTCGGATTTCATCAAAAATATCTTCATTTGTGTTCTGAAGATCTTAAGGCCCGTTCACACCAAGAACGATAACTATAAAGATGAAGCTCTAAATATTAAAGAATAGCGCTATCATTGGGTGATTATTTAAACAGCTCTTTATACAATAGATTGCTTTAAAGTACTAAACATGAAAATCAGTGTCAGTGTCGCTTTTAATAAGAATTACAGCGTCAGTTTCTACTATAAAGCGGCTCTCCGGAGTGTTCATGTGTTCATGACCTCGACCGACTGAACAGAAGAAATGAACCGGAGAACCTCAGAGACACTCCCACCTATTGCATCATCACCACCAACCAATGGGAGTTTTATTCGAAATGACATCACACCAGTTCGTTCGTCAATTTCACATACAGGAGTTACACTTAAGGAATCAGAGCATTTCAGCAAGTCTTTTAAAACTGCACTTGTGTTTATGCACAATTTTATCAGTTCATCATGTTTTATGCGAGTGTTTAAATAGTCGTGGCCTAGAGGTGAGGGAGTCGGGCTTGTAACCTGAAGGTTGCAGGTTCGATTCCCACGCCGGGCAGGAATTGAAAGTGGGGATTGTGAATGAACAGTCTTCGACTAAAGTCTTAAGCAAGACACCTAACCCCTAATTGCTCCCCTTGTAAGTCGCTTTGGATAAAAGCGAAATTAATATTAAAAATTAAAAAAAATGTAAATGAATCCGTGTTCTGATACAGCCAGTGTTCGGTGTGATCTGACCTGTTACAGTAGCTCCAGAACTGCTCGTTCAGGTAAGCGTTATGGCTGTGGTCGTCTCCAAACGAAGCTTTGCTCTCGATCCAGTGAACGATATGACCATCGACAGCTGCGGAAGAGCACAACACCTTCATCTCAAGAGCAGGTTAGCAAGGTACGCGTACTATAAGCGGGTTTTAAACAGAGAAAGGCACAAACACAAACTACTGAGAAGCCATTTTTAGTCTGCTTTGGTAAAAGGCCAGGTTATTTTTAAATGTACAGTAAATGACTTCAGCCGGATGCTTGTCACTGAGATATCGGTTTAAAACGGTCTTCAAGTAATCAGTAAGCGAGTGAAAAGCAACTCACCTATCGGCACCTCCAGAATGATGTCGGGGGTTTTGTCGTAGCCCTTGGCACGGAGCTGGTTCTCATCTGCAAGGCAAAGACAAAGTTTTATTTTTGCGTCATGTTAGATTTCATGACACCCTTTTTTTTGGTGACTGTCACACAAACTGCATTAGTCGTCTTCGTTTTTATCTGCTCAGGTCATTCCCACCAACGGCGGTCACACCGGTGTCACAAATCCCAAATCTTGTTTTGACTTTACCCAACAATCCAACCAAAACCGTTGATCCGATATCGAGTTAGTTGCCGTAAAAAAAACGAATTATTTGCACTTTACTTCTAGATGTGTCCCACATCCTGTTACCGCATGATTTTTCCCTAAAATTGCGACATCACATGACCCGTTCATTGCATTGTGGGACGACCGATTTCATTTTCTCAATATTTACCTACAATAACGGCAACACTTCATGATTAAGATTAACATTAGTATTAAGATGAACTAATAAACAATACTTGTTAATCTCAATATTCACTTTATGCATTTTAGCATCAAAAGTTGTATTTTTTAACATTAGTTCATTCAACATTTGCATTAAACTAAGAATCTATGGCTCGTTGTTAGTTCTTGTTAATGCACTAATAAATGTTGACCTTAAAAAATGCAAATGCACATAAATCTGAGCTTTAAACTGTATTTAGTCAAGCCATAAGTTTTAGTCACAGAGATAAAATAAATAAAATAAATGAAACTTCATAAAAATCAAAATAGTTCCAGGCCCTATTTCGCACATTACTCTGAATCCTTGCAGTGAATAATAAAATCAGAGTATATTTTTCACGGGAAATGCCTAAATCTAAAGCCGTCTGACGCTGTGGTCAGGGTTTGTTTCAATAATTTGTGTTTTACAACTGAGAAGTGTTTTCAGTTTTAAAGTTAAAGTTCACGCGTGATGTAGGAGGAAGTACCGATTCCAGTGTTTACAAAGCAGAAACGCAAAGACTAAGTCAAAAAAAGGTCAAATAACAATGTTGGACGATTTTGAAGTTGGAGGAGAAAAGTACTTCCTCCTACGTCGCGTGACCTTTCCAGCATGATGACGTAATGCGTGGCGGATCGCAGTGCAAGACGAGCATTTGAGGTTAAAAAGTATATAAATTATTTTCTTCCGAAAATGTGCGACGGTTTCTCTAGATGAGACTCTTATTCTTACTCGTCTGGATCATGTTGAAGCTGCACTGAAACTGACATCTGGACCCGTTGAACCCCATTGAAGTCCACTATATGGGAGAAAAATCCTGGAATGATTTCCTCAAAAACCTTGCAGAATAAAATAATTTCTTTCAAAATAAAAAAAAAAGAAAAGATGATGTTAAATGCATCAAATCCTCATATCAGAATGATTTTTGAAGGATCATGTGACACTGAAGACTGGAATAAATTACACTTTACTATATATTCACATAGAAAACTGTTAAAATTTAAAACTAAATCCTAATTAAACTTTTGACTGTCTTTTAAAGTACATCAAGGTATTATTGCAACGTTTATCTCAATGAAAATGATTCCTCTTTAAAAGCAGCGTCCGCTGAAGGCACAAACATGACCTCGGTCACCGTAAACAAAGCGTTCAAAGTCATCTGAACACAGCAAAGCCACGGACGGCGTCTGAAGCCGCTTCATCTGTTAAATGTTTGCTGGCACTGCACAAACGTCTCTTGCGTCTGGGGTGGTGATGGAGGGTGTGATATCAGTGGTAAGAGTGACCTCAGCCATTGTCCTTGAATCACCCGATTTCTCCATTAAATCACAGCGAGCGGGTCATTCGGCCTCTCCGCGTCCAGTCAAGCTGAACCGCTATAGGGTGAGAGGGGGCGTTCGGGGCGAGGGTTTGGGTCTGATGACATGGTCACGGCGTGCAGATCATCTTTGTACATCAGCTTTGATGAGAATTAATGAGCTGTCTCGGAGCTCGCTTCCAATCCATTTATCAGGCCGCGGTGACCCACAAGCCCAAACGCCCTGAGACGGGTCAGAACTCCTGCATTTCACACCTGAATCTGTCCACACGTGACACCTGGGCACTCTGGACACATCATACTAATAATGCACTGCTGCGCTTCTTTAACAAAATGTCAAAATCAAGTCATAAAAGTAATAAACTAAAAGTCTCAAGCCTTACAGATTAGATACGAGACAGAGTGAATGAAACACGGTAAAAAATAAAGTTCTTTTTCAACAAAGTCAAATGCCAAAAAATCATCTACTTCAATATGTGTGTTTTTCATTTTTATATACAGTAGCATCCAAAAGTGATGAATTTTGATAAAACCATCAAAATATTTTACATTTAAAATACGCTAAATATGAGGGAAGAACAAAACGCTAAACTTGGTTAAGGTATTTATCTGACTAAATTAATCGCAGAGAAATTACTTCCAAAAGATAAGTTCAAGTCATTATTGTGTAAATAATCAAAAAGTAGCTTCAGAGAGAAATATTTGATTCAGTATAGAATTTATTACACATACATTTTTGGACCATTCAAAATGATTATTAAATTTTTTTTTTTTTTGGATGAACTATAACTTTATTTTAAATTATACTCAAAATAAGAAACTATAACTGTCAGTAGGTGGCAGTAAATGTCTTAATGACTAAGTCACTGAGTCATTCATTCATTCGATTCGTTCAAGAGTTTTGATTCATTCAGGAGTGAAGTAAATGATTCTCTTTATGAATGGTCTATCGCGGTGCTTCCCAAACTGCTCGGCCCCCCTGGTGGGGGGGGTAGCTAGTCCAAATCAATATATTAAAATAATTAAAATATCCCAATTGTTCTAAAGTTTGATTTTTTTGAAAGTATGTAAGGTTAGTGTTATGGATTTAAATATATTTGTAAAGAATGTTTAGTTCTCATAATTCCCATGAAATTCTTACAAACTTGTTAATAAATGTATTTGTAGGGAAATGTCGGTGTATATTTTTTAACGGCGGGCTCGTGGAGCTTTTGCAGTGTTTTTAGGGGGCCTTACCCCTCTTAAGTTTGGGAAAATCTGGTCTATTGAATCATTGGTTCACATGACTCGATCAAAACATGGATTCAGAAATAAAATGCCGCTCGGAGATGAACTTTTGTCTTTATATTTTGAGCAAAACAGACAATATTGTGTCTAAAATATTAATTTCTGATTTACTGAACTGTTCTATGAAATCAGCATTTGCTCGTGTGATAAAGCTTAACTATATCATATGATATAAATATGAGACAAAAACTCATATTTGGCCCCATATCTTGAATTTTAGGGACATTCTGCTCATTACAGGCTCCATCATGCAGTGAGTTGCCATCATTTTCAACATCAACTGCATGAAACCTTTTTTATATACGTACACGTGTGTGCAAGTCTGTACAAATGAAATAGAGTAAAGAGGGTTAGAGATGCAGTAGAGGATCAAACGCTGGTTTTGTAGTTAAGTGTGACGGCGAGAGGAGGAGGCTCACCTAGAAACGACAGGTTTCTCTCTCTGAGCTCGTCTCGTAGAACGTCTTCATGTTCCAGACCGATGGCGCTGTGGGAACGTGGTTAAGGACGTACTGTAAACAAACTTCACAAAACTCTTCATTTACGGCAGTCAGAAACAGGTTTAATTTGTGTGCCCTCTTCTCATTTCTCATGGGAATTGCAGTGAAAATGTGGATGGTCAACATTTACAAGCCCATTTCTAAATGCTACCTGTGCTCGGTTGCCATGGAAACACGTAGACAGTTAAGCAGGGTTGCTGTGGTAACAGAAGAATGTTTTTTGTGTTGTAATATCAGAGACGAATCTCTCTGACCTAAACATCATCAACACGGACACGGCACGGATCTGTCTGCAAAGCTCAACATCACAATGCCAGGGTGTTGCCAGTGGTTGCCAGGGTGTTGCTAGGCTGTTCTGAGTGGTTGCCATGATGTTGCTATAGGTAGTTGCTTGTGTGTTCACAGTGGTTTCCAAGGGTGTTCTGAATGGTTGCTAAGGGATTGCTAGGCTGTTCTGTGAAGTTGTCAGGGTATTTTGAGTAGTAGCCAGGATATTGCTAGGGTGTTGCTAGGGTGATCTGAGTGGTTGCCAGGGTGCTCCTAGAGTGTTTTGAGTTGTTACCAGGGTGTTCAGAGTGATTGTTAGGAAGTTGCTAGGATGTTCTGAGTGGTTGCCAGGGTGCTGCTAGAATGTTTTGAGTCGTTACCAGGATGTTCAGAGTGATTGTTAGGAAGTTGCTAGGGTGTTCTGAGTGGTTGCCATGATGTTGCTATAGGTGGTTGCTATGGGTTCTGAATGGTTGCCAAGGGATTGCTAAGCTGTTCTGTGAAGTTGTCAGGGTGTTTTGAGTAGTTGCCAGGATATTGCTAGGGTGTTCCAAGAGGTTCTCAGGGTGTTGCTAGGGTGGTCTGAGTGGTTGCCAGGGTGTTCCTAGAGTGTTTTGAGTTGTTACCAGGGTGTTCAGAGTGATTGTTAGGAAGTTGCTAGGGTGTTCTGAGTGGTTGCCATGATGTTGCTATAGGTGGTTGCTATGGGTTCTGAATGGTTGCCAAGGGATTGCTAAGCTGTTCTGTGAAGTTGTCAGGGTGTTTTGAGTAGTTGCCAGGATATTGCTAGGGTGTTCCAAGAGGTTGTCAGGGTGTTGCTAGGGGGGTCTGAGTGGTTGCCAGGGTGCTGCTAGAATGTTTTGAGTCGTTACCAGGATGTTCAGAGTGATTGTTAGGAAGTTGCTAGGGTGTTCCGAGTGGTTGCCATGATGTTGCTATAGGTGGTTGCTAGTCTGTTCACAGTGGTTTCCAAGGGTGTTCTGAATGGTTGCTAAGGGATTGCTAGGCTGTTCTGTGAAGTTGACAGGGTGTTTTGAGTAGTTGCCAGGATACTGCTAGGGTGTTCCAAGAGGTTCTCAGGGTGTTGCTAGGGTGGTCTGAGTGGTTGCCAGGGTGTTCCTAGAGTGTTTTGAGTTGTTACCAGGGTGTTCAGAGTGATTGTTAGGAAGTTGTTAGGGTGTTCTGAGTGGTTGCCATGATGTTGCTATAGGTGGTTGCTATGGGTTCTGAATGATTGCCAAGGGATTGCTAAGCTGTTCTGTGAAGTTGTCAGGGTGTTTTGAGTAGTTGCCAGGATATTGCTAGGGTGTTCCAAGAGGTTGTCAGGGTGTTGCTAGGGTGATCTGAGTGGTTGCCAGGGTGTTCCGAGTGATTGTTAGGAAGTTGCTAGTGTGTTCTGAGTGGTTGCCAGGGTGTTGCCAGGCGGTTACTATGAGTGGTTGCAAGGCATTTTCTTCCTGTCTGGTTAGAAAAGAGTGTCTGTGGGATTTTTTTCATGCTTCTTTTCTAGTCGAGCAGGTGAAGATGATGCGTCTGATCACTTAGTAACAAACACACACTCTCCTCAACAACACACATGATTTGAGGAGTCACTCAAGTCTGCAGTTTTAACACTCAGAGCTAGAGGTTTCAGCACTCGTACTCGTCACGACTGACTCAACAAATACCAGAACTCAAACCGAATCTGTGCAAGGGCAACAGTAGCATTTAAAACACACGCAGCCAAACATCAAAGCGACAGACAGTCGTGTCTGAAATGTTCATGGTTTGACGGGAGTCTGTGGGGCATGTGTCACGAGACGATGAACCCCCGAAGATGTAGAGAGTGAATGAATGCTGACGTGTGAAAAGAGCTGGAGAGAGAGAGGGCGGGGAGACGGGGTTGAGTGACCATGGACAGACAAACACTGTGACCTTTCCCCCCCGACCACACACACACACACACACACACACACACACACACACACACACACGATGAGCCTGAGAGAAGTGTTTGTGATCTACAACAACACAAACCTCAAATTAGTGTCTTTGTTGCAAAACTTACTGAGCATTTTAAGGCATCACAAGCCGTATTCAGATCGGAGTAGTTTTCTGAACGAGTCTGAATGAGGATTCGTAGACGCGAGTCACATCTCTGTGTTCATCAGAGAGATGGAAGTGTGTGTTTTTAATGGTGGTTTTAGAAGTCACGCGGTTTGGTTGCATGCATCATATATGACGTGTAATGAATTATTTCATTCTTATTGAAATATACCTCACAACAGTGTTATTTAAATTACCTTTTATTAAAAATTGTACTTAATTCAGATGGGGCTGGATTTCTCAGACGATCGTTGAGTTGGCCAAAAAAAAAAAAAATCACAGCACATCTGTGAAACTGACAACTACGACAGACTCGAGTGTCATGAAATCTGATTGACCGAATGGTAAACAATCAACAAAATCAAATCCAAAGTGCTAAAATCATCAGGATTCAGTCAAATTAATAGAAAGTGTCGGAAGGGAAATAAATGTGTGGTGTGAAACTAAATCATTCTCACAGTGATGAAGATAAAATCTGGATGTGCTAAAATATAATCCTGCATGTGTGAGGAAATCACACACACACAGGAAGCTGCACGGAGCTGCATATTGATCACACACACCTCAAGCGTAACTTTTATGTCAGGTGAAGCTCGGCACATCTCGTCCCTGTGAATAGCTCCTCGTCAATTTCAGGCTTAAAGTTTTATGGGAAGGATACTGTTTGATGCAGTCGACCAGCGGTCCATAACAGCAGTCATTTACTGTGCACTGAAAAGAGGGAAGAAATATTACAGTCAGGAGGGGACGAGCCCCTCAACATCCATTACAAACACCCATCATGCACTACAGCACCACCACACCTGACCCTATCAGCAGGGCTGGGTGGGTTACTTTTAAGATGCATTTCACTACAGATTACAAAATACATGCTTTAAAAAGTCATTTGTAATGTATTTCGTTACATTACTCAAGTTTAGTAAATTAATCTAAATACTGTGGAATACTAATAAGTGTAAAACAAACACTAAAAAGATTTTATCTCACAATTCTGACTTTTTCCCTCAGAATTGCGTGATATAAAGTTGCAATTGTGAGTTATAAAGTCAGAATTATGAGATATAAACTCGCAATATTGAGAAAAGTCAGAATTATGAGATATAAACTCGCAATATTGAGAAAAGTCAGAATTATGAGATATAAACTCACAATATTGAGAAAAGTCAGAATTATGAGATATAAACTGACAATATTGAGAAAAGTCAGAATTATGAGATATAAACTCACAATATTGAGAAAAGTCAGAATTATGAAATATAAACTCACAATATTGAGAAAAGTTAGAATTATGAGATATAAACTCACAATATTGAGAATAGTCAGAATTATGAGATATAAACTCACAATATTGAGAAAAGTCAGAATTATGAGATATAAACTCACAATATTGAGAATAGTCAGAATTATGAGATATAAACTGACAATATTGAGAAAAGTCAGAATTATGAGATATAAACTCACAATATTGAGAAAAGTCAGAATTATGAGATATAAACTGACAATATTGAGAAAAGTCAGAATTATGAGATATAAACTCACAATATTGAGAATAGTCAGAATTATGAGATATAAACTCACAATATTGAGAAAAGTCAGAATTATGAGATATAAACTCACAATATTGAGAATAGTCAGAATTATGAGATATAAACTCACAATATTGAGAAAAGTTAGAATTATGAGATATAAACTCACAATATTGAGAAAAGTCAGAATTATGAGATATAAACTCGCAATATTGAGAATAGTCAGAATTATGAGATATAAACTGACAATATTGAGAAAAGTCAGAATTATGAGATATAAACTCACAATATTGAGAATAGTCAGAATTATGAGATATAAACTGACAATATTGAGAAAAGTCAGAATTATGAGATATAAACTGACAATATTGAGAAAAGTCAGAATTATGAGATATAAACTCACAATATTGAGAAAAGTCAGAATTATGAGATATAAACTCGCAATATTGAAAAGTCAGAATTATGAGATATAAACTCACAATATTGAGAATAGTCAGAATTATGAGATATAAACTCACAATATTGAGAATAGTCAGAATTATGAGATATAAACTGACAATATTGAGAAAAGTCAGAATTATGAGATATAAACTCACAATATTGAGAAAAGTCAGAATTATGAGATATAAACTCGCAATATTGAGAAAAGTCAGAATTATGAGATATAAACTCACAATATTGAGAAAAGTCAGAATTATGAGATATAAACTCAAACTAAATTCACAATTGCAAGAAAAAAAGTCAGTATTGCAAGTTTATATCTCCCAATTCTGACTTTATAACTTGCAATTGTGAGTTTAAATCTCGCAATTCTGAGAAAAAGAAGTCAGAATTGTGAAACACAAACAATTGTGAGAGAAAAAACTAATTGTGAGAAAAAGTCAGAGAATCACCAATCGCTGTTTAAACGACATTAAAACTCAAAGTAATCACTTTGGTAATCTAAAACACTTTTCAGATGGAACTGTAATCTGATTACCACCCATTTAAAATGAAATACAGTCACTCAAATTCTGTATTTTAAATACGAAACTAAGTGACTTGTATTTCGTTTCTCCCAACCCTGATTATTAGCAGGTTTTCAGATTAGAGAGAGGTTTCTTTGACCGCTAACTAAAGACTTTTAGTAGATTACAGAAAACATTAGGAACACCAAAGAACGCAAAAGAAAATTCATCATTTAATTGTACACAAAGTCATTATAGTCAACTTTTAAATCTCATTCGTGCTGAAGGGAGGAGCAAAACTGGGCGAATAAAAGTTGGGTTTGTTGCGCAAAAAAACGACATGAACATCCAGAATTGAGCGTACTTAGAAGCTTCTGATTGGCCATTGCATTCACACGCTCAACAAACATGTCTGCGATTGGCTTGTAAGCAGCCGTCGACTATCAGGAGTGAACAGGACTGATTCACATTTCTAAAATGTAAGTTTTGATTTACTTTTGACAGCACTTGTTAAGAGCAGAACATCTTGGTTTGTTTTCAACAGAAAGAATTGATGAATGTTCGTACCTGCTCGACGTGCTTGGCTAACAGCAGGTCAGGAATTAAATACGGCTCGCGCAGCATGTTGTTGAGGACTTGTCTGGATGCTGCTGATGGAGAGAGAAGAGCGAGCAGAAACACACGCGTTAGACATTTTCGGATGAGCTGCTCTATGTAGGATGAACATTTACTCCGTTCATGCTGCACTAACATTATAAATCAACCCACAAGCCCGGGATTGATTCCCCATTACTCCAACACGAAATCATATTCAGATTTAATGGATTGAATCATTGTGTGTCGTTCTAATGATATATGCATATGAGAGCAACACTGGCCAGGGCATGATGGGAAATATGAGGCCTTGTTCAGCTCAGACAGACGGTGATTTGAAATAACAGACACTTCAAAAGGTGATAATCATGTAGCATTTCACTTTATTCCCTAAAGTCAAGGTTTGTGCACAATAAACAGCCATCGTTACGTTTTTCGTGACTTTAAGACTTCTGTGAATGTGTAAACGACCTGTTTTTATTGACAAACAAAGACCTGATCAACATGATCGGTCCAACAACGAAGCTACCAATTTTAATAAACTAAACTACAGAAATGCTGCATTCAATGCCATATTTGTTTCAAACCACTGAAATCTGTGGTTGAGGTCATTCCAGTTGACCCTTGGCAAAGCCCCGCCCCCTTTAGTTACTGTTGCCATGCGCTCTCACGCCACACATCATGTTCTCACGCAGTATCGTAACGTTTTAAAGCAGTTGAATCAATAATAGCGTCTAGCGTGTGTTTAATGTGTCGATCGTCTCTTCACACTAGTTCATTTATAGCGTCAAATAAACATGAATGAACATCAGAAGGAATGTTGTTTCAAGACGTGATTCGAGTTCACCAACGTTCATCTACTCACTGACCGCTTTGACCCACAAAATGACGGATTATGATTGGTCAGATCGCCTGTCAATCAAATGTCGGCTCGCAGACTATAAAGTCTATATCACAGTAATATTTCATTAGACAGATTTAATTTATTTATATTTAAACACCCACACACCAAAACGAAACCCCCCCCCCCCAATGTTTAAGACATGGTTAAGGTTATGGATCCTAACCCTAAAGTCGTGGCCACATTTATTGCTGCTTTTTGAGGACAAAAGAGATTTGTTCAGGCTTTTCTGACTAACACAACGCCGATCGGTTTGAAAGGGACTTCCATGTAAGCAGCGCCACGTTCTCGACTGGATTTTGGTGTAAGAGACGAGCTCCTTAGACATCACGCACCCCCGTCATCGGGACACAGCTGCACGCAAACACACAACCCTCATTGGTTGCGTCTCAGAGGTTTTCTCTCTCGTTGTCGTAACATCAAAACCCTGCCAGAGAAGAACAAACGGTAGCTGTTATCTTTTTCATCCCCCTGCCGAAGGAGGACACGAGGAAGAGAGAACAAAGCCGAGTCAGCAGTCCTCCGCACCGGCGGCGCCTTGTTTTCCAGCTCATTTTTCTCCGAGATTGCTACCTTCACACGCAGATCCATACGGTGCTCCATCGCTCCGCTCGGCAATGAAGAGAGCTATATTTCCCCTTGAGTTAGGACACCTCATGACAAATGATAATGGATAATCAATAAAGCGGGAAATATGAGGCCGCAAACTTTATGAAGCCGGGAGACATATTACTCCCCAACAACACTCGTTTCCCTTAACAAAGTCACTACGCCGCTGCGCCTAATAATCTGAGGGAAAATCAAAGAAGCCGCAACCACATCAGCAATATTGGCAACTTATTCCACTTTAATGGCATTTTGATTGATTTTTTTCCTCTTAATGGTACTTTTATAGATTTGATGCTGGTCCTGCAAAACAGTCGTGTGTAATAGAGCTCCCCGAAGGCAAGCAGCAGCCATTAAAGGCCTTGTCTTACCAGGACTCGTAATTGGAGGTTGACCACCACCATCGCATTTCACACATCGCACAACACCACCTGCTTCAAATGGCCGCCCCGTCCGTCCGTTTTCTGAGCGATGGGGTTAAGAACGGTCGTAAAAAGGGGGTGACCTTGCAGCTGACATTGTGGGGTTTCAGCCAAGCACTGACCTGATGAAAATGGAGGCCGGAGAGCTAATAAATCAGGCCACTTTTAAAATGAGTTTACTCTAACGCTCATTCATCACGGCCCGTGATGCCATTTGCGGCGGCGGATGCGCGGCGCGCAGTAAATAACAACAGAGGCGAAGATGTGCGCGTCGCCGCAGCCTCTGGCGTCAGCATACATTTATTAAAGACGCCTCCGCAACACGACACGGTAAACACGCGGCGAATTTAATGTAATTGTCCCGTGTCGACATAAATTCCGTCCTTATCAGAGAAGGGAAAATATTCAAGAGGAAAGACGCCCGTCCGCCGGGAGTTGCTCGAGCGCTGTTTACCAAAAACACAGCCACCTCTAACAACCTCTGATGAGATGACGAATGGGCCGGTAGAACCTCGGCTCGCTCTCCGGCGGGATGAGCGAGCCATTATCAGACTCCGAAAAAGCGGGGCAGAAGCTCATCGATCGTCGTAAAAAAAAACAATCGTTATCGCCCCTGACGCTGATGAGTTTGTTTATTAATTAAAAACCCTTCTTCTTATGGTTATAATCGAGACGCGCCCCTCCTCCCCGCTGCCTCGCCAACGCCGTCGTACATCAAACTTCACGATGCGCGCTCGCTGATAATGCGCCCCTGCTAAAGCTGATTTTCCATGATGAATCTGGGAGCATATAAATTGGCTAATATCTAAAAACATTTACAGATACTAGAGGAATTGACTACTTGCGGGCCGTGATGGATGAGGCCGTTAGACGCCGGAGGACGGCTCCGCAAATCTCTGCGGCTGCCCTCGTTTGATTTTCATATTTACTTCTTTAAACCCATCCTCCTCTCCTCGGCGCGCGGAGAAAACAAGAAGAGTGTCTCTCCCGTGCCTCTGGTGCGTTCACGAGCGGTGATGGTGGGGCTCCCGGCAGGGTTAGTGGGGCAGAACTGATCTGCCTTCGTCTGATTGTGTCTGATAGCAGGGCTGCAGCTCAGCCCTTTCCAGAGCTCTACAACTCCCTGCTCCACGCTAGTAATTAGTATACTTACCTCGCCCGCCTCCTACAGCTGCTAATGAAGAGCCCGGATCTCAGCATTCAAAAGCCAGAATCACGCGGCCGGTGCACTTACCTTCGCTTCACATTAAGTGGCTTTGACTACTACGCACCGACAATTAATCATCTGATTCAGTGCGCTTGTCGTGCACACGCGTGTTTTTACACTGTACTGCTTTTTAAAAATATGAATTAATTTCTGTAATTACACCCACTGTTGACCCCTAAAACCAAACCTGTACTAAACGTGCCCGCGTCCATCGCACAAGTACATTTTTATGCGAGTCACCTAATATAAAGTGTGAGTCATTTAAATGTAAAAGACTGTAAAAACAGATTTATTTATAAGAGTATATCAGATTTTTGTGGCAAAAAATTCTTGGGTTTTACGTTACATCTTGTGTTTTTTGCAATACGCTGTTTTATTACCTGGTGCAATATTCTAGTTTTTCATTATTATTATTATTATTATACCGTCTATCAACCATACATTTTATTTATACTTATTTTAGCACTTATTTCATCTGGAACTTATTTATTATAGTGTATAGTTTTTATTTTCTGTGTGCACGGATTTTTTTGATCTAAAGACGAGCTGCTACTGTGAAAAAGTTTCCCTTCGGGGATCAATAAAGCGATTCTGATTCATGTTTATTGTATTATTACCATGACAGTGTTTTGTATTTTTTTAGATTGTGAACAACTTTGATTGTGAATCATGCGTCTCCTTCACCACAGTACAATTATGTTGATCATGAGTATATTACACATCCACAAAACAGTACTAGAATGTATCATTAACATTTTAAGTAATGAAATTTTCCCTGTAATTTAAGTGAAGGCTCACAAAACCTAAAATGTTGCTTCACAAATGTATTATTTTCCATGCACGAGTACTCGTGACTTTTAAAATTGGTACAGATTTATTTATTTCTTTCTGATTATGGCAGTATTTCAGTCTGTGCCTTGAGTTCTGATTGGTTAGTGCCATCCAGACGGAAAAACTGGAGTCAAACTATGGCTTTGAAAGTCAATCGCTCTTGCATAATTGCAAGACATGCAGCGCCAAATACTGAACTTCATAATGAACAATCTATAGTAATAGAAAGCTGTGAATTCAGTCATCCTGTGTTTAAGCATATATTTAAGGGAAGTGCACATGTTTTTGCTGTATATATCTAAATAATCTCATTTAGGGTGTGTTTGGTTGAGTTAATTAACCCATGAGTGAAGCGCTTTGGTTTAGTGCCGCTCATTCGGTCTTCAGTAATGTCCTTGGGTTATTAAAGCCTAGGCGTGTGCCATATATTGTCCCATATAATTATTTATGATAAAAAAAAGTGTCTTCTCACGATATCAATGATAAAGTGATGATGTGTGGCGCATTTACAACACCTGTCTGAGAGTAAGAGCAGCGTCGGAAACCTCCGATGACGATTTAGTACCTAAAAAGGAGCTACTTCAATAGTATGGAAGTGGTTTGATCACAAGAGGTCAGACCTACAACAATTAAGCACCAAAATGAGAGGCTAAAATGGTCAAATACATACGGAATTATGCCAAAATGTCAAAATAGTTGAGAAAGATGATTCCTGCTGCCGTCTGTCATGTTCAGCAAAGAACGAAAGACAAAATCACTTTCTGCTCTTGACTGAATATGTTTTATAACTTTAAAGCTGAAATATGTCAAATTTAACCAAGGCTCCGGGACGCGTGCGAGAATAGCTGTCATCGACGTCATATCCGTGTTACCCTCGGATTCCGCTTTTACTGCTCTAGAAACCATGACAACAATGCGGAAATAGTAGTTGTAGCGTCTGACGCAACTAGTCGTTATGGAACACAATGTAGCTGCTTCTGTCAACAATGTCCCAAACGTCAACCAAATGTCCCAAGAAGATAGTTTGGTTCGATTGCTCAGTTAGTGCGGTTCATATGTGAACGCTGCCATCCGAACCCTGGCGGACCGAAACCGCTAAAAAGACGGGTCTCGGTCCGCTTCCAAACGAACTCTGGTGCGGTTCGGCTGATATATGAACGCGACACGGACCAAAGACGCGTAAACCAACCAAAAACAGGACGTGATGTCACAAGAGTCAGCTGATTCGACGACGCGGGAAGATCGGAGAATCCAAAATGAGTCGAGGGCAAACGTGAAGTTTCTGGAAATCCTGCTGCTGTTTTGAACATTTGATGAGCTCTTCGTGATTCTCAGCTGGTAAAATAAAGCATGAAATGATGGTGTTTAATCCAGAACACAGCGTTAGTTTTTGCCAAATATACGTCATAAAAGCCGACCAATCGGGTCGTGACCGTATCCCTACGCCTTCGGTTCGGTCACTTTAGTTAAAAATGCCAGTGTGAACGCTAAGAGGAGCAGGACTATATGTTTTATTTTTGTTTGTCCCATCATTCCACACTCCTTCACAGCTACGCCATTGTTGTTGTTGTTTTGAATGTACGCCCTCTAGTGGCCAAAAATGTTACATATTGCACCTTTAATGGTAAGCATTAATCTGCATTTAATTTTTACAATGAAGACTACAGAAATTAAAATATTCTAACGTAAAATAGCACTGGATGTGTTTTTTACATTTGATTACTTTAATTTCTGTAGTATTTCTTACCTAAATAACCTGAAAAACTCTTTATTGCATTTATTTGTTTGCTTTTTTTGTTATTTTATTACAAACTTTTTTGTTTTATTTTCATAAAAAAAACTTTGTGTTGAAGAAAAGCAGAGTTTTGTTTGCATATGCGGTCAATTATAGTTCTTGGAATCGGCAAAACAAATTGTGCATCTGTATTAAAAAGCTCGACTCAAATAACGCAGCGTTGCGACGCTAGATTTACACTTCGAGTGAGGTATTCTGTCATTAATGACATTTTCTTTGACGCATTATTAATAACAAACAGTGTAGTTTTTCTCGTATTCTCTTCATCAACACTATGGTTTAATTATGTGCATGTGGAACCCAAAACAGGGACCGGCCAACGGTCAACTCATCTAATATCCCAAAATATGGAAAACACACGCTTACTTTAAAAAGATGCAGCGTTGCTTCAAGCGTCCACAGCCTTGATCTTTAAATGAAATGAAAGATAACGTGAAATACGCTCATTTAGACACCGACGTCCAACCCAGAGCAACAAGACACCAAAGAGACTGGAGTCAAATGACTAACTCAGAGCATTTGATGTGCTTTCTAGAAAAGTGGAGCGTTCAGAAGATCGCCTCCCAGCGCCCGCTGCCGTCTGGAGAAGACGAAGCATTGCAGACGCCGATATCATATGCGATACGTGCCGAAAATGCCCTGAACGTATTGATTTATTTACATGCGCATCCATCCGGCCCCTGCGCCACTGGAACGGTCTGGGAAAACACAGACACAACACTCACTAGAGAAAAGACTTCAGAAACAATTTCAAACTCTCTATTGATCCCGCTGAAGTGAGTGGATATATATTCAGCCTCCCAAAGGCACAATTTCTGTGTCTCTTAAATGCAAACAGGGAAGAAAGGAATGAAAGAAAATAAAAGATGGTGGTGCGCAGAGGCGAGGCGCTCGCTGGCTGGCTGAGAGGCCGCGTCTGGTGTATATGAGGCTATTGATCCGTGCACCGCGCTGGAAACACGGGAAAGAGTGGGGAATGATGGATGCGCTTGCCGACAGCACTGGACAAACCTGTTAGCTAATGGCCAACAGAGACAATTATCCAGGCATTGTTTCATCAAAGAAACACATTACAAAAGCCTAATATTCACACAGGGAGATTCGGTAATTGAAGCGTGGAGCTGAGGTTCATTGCCAGCGGCCCGGTGGGTCATTGGGCGAGAAGACGGCGCGTCAAAACGGACTGAGCCGCCGGAAAACCATCAGGAAGATGAAATATTACACAGTGTGAACATTGAAGCAAAAAACTTTGTCCTTTAATGATATATAATGTCTAAACATCCCACATAATATATTATACAAACGCCTCCAACAAAACATGTTCCCACATCATTAGGCATTAAAATCTTCTTATTAAAGGATTAGTTTCCTGATCATTTACACATCTTTCTTACAAGGAAAGTGAACTAATCCTTTCATTTGAATTTCTGTCTGATATTGCCACTGTTAACAGTGAATCCCGTCACAACCAGGTTTGTTATAATTAACTAACAGCATAAAAAAACGTTTTCATTACTTATAACTAAATTAAAATATAAAAATAAATCATTTATCGTTTCATTTAGTTTAACTTTATGTAGTGACGGAGCTAAAACTGCAATTAATAAAAGCTAGACTTACAATACATAAAAACACAAAACAAAATTACTTTAAAATTAAAACGAAAAAGCAGGTGAATATCATATTCAAACTATAGTTAAGACTACAAAAGTATGCAAATTTAAATTTGATCTTATTTTAGTTTATTTTAATGGTTCCTTGTTACATTTAAGCGCTGAGTAATATGTACTTACTATAGGGTTAGGGGTAACACTTTATTTTACAGTCATTGTTACATGTAGTTCCTGCAGTAATAACTATAACTTATGCATAATTACATCTTGAAACAACATTCCTTCTGATGTTCATTCATGTTTATTTGATGCTATAAATGAACTAGTGTGAAGAGATGATCGACACATTAAACACACGCTATATTTAAACTTCTTTAAAAAAATACTATATTTGAAATATGAAACTGTTTCATACGTGGTCAGTGTCCTCTTTGCTCCTCGACTCCGTGAGAACATGATGTGTGGCGTGAGAGCGGACAGTAGCAAAAGGGGGCGGGGCTTTGCGAACGGTCGATTGATGTTCACACAATTGTTCGGGACAGTGTTGATGATGAATTCAAAAGTGGGTTAAGGAGTAAGACTAGTGTCAATTATAGACACAGGGTTCCAGACTGCGACTAAAATATGCGACCATTTTTTGAGGATGTGAGAGTAAAAATTTTATGTGGTCCCATTTGTGCATGATCATGTTATTCGCGCGTGTGTAACAGAACGAGGTATCGGCAGCTGCTGTCGTCCGAAACTGTTTTGTTTCCAAAATGAGCAAAATTTATATAATGAACGAGTATATCATGAATCCATTTTCCAAACCGTGTTTTTGTCTCATCCCGAATCACTACGGTGCGCCTATAATAAGTGTTTATATTCAGACTATTTCTTCCACTGGACGAGCACACATAATGACTTATTTTTAATCAAAATCAAATCGTATTGTTACATAATGGCGTGTCCCAGTGTTTCTACACCTCAATGAACTGCTAAATTAGTTCTAACTTCTTGCGTAAAAAAAGATCACTAGATTAATAAAAAAAAACGTAATAAAAATAATCGTTAGTGGCCGACCAATCGGAAAAAAATTATCGTTAGAGTAGCCGACTAATCGGAAAAAGAATCGTTAGAGTAGCCGACCAATCGAAAAAAGAATCGTTATAGTAGCCGACTAATCGGAAATAAAATCGTTAGAGTAGTCGACTAATCGGAAAAAGAATCGTTATAGTAGTCGACTAATCGGAAAAAGAATCGTTAGAGTAGCCGACCAATCGAAAAAAGAATCGTTATAGTAGCCGACTAATCGGAAATAAAATCGTTAGAGTAGTCGACTAATCGAAAAAAGAATCGTTAGAGTAGTCGACTAATCGAAAAAAGAATCGTTGGAGTAGTCGACTAATCGGAAAAAGAATCGTTAGAGTAGTCGACTAATCAGAAAAATAATCGTTATAGTAGTCGACTAATCGAAAAAATAATCGTTATAGTAGTCGACTAATCGAAAAAAGAATCGTTATAGTAGTCGACTAATCGAAAAAAGAATCGTTATAGTAGTCGACTAATCGGAAATAAAATCGTTAGAGTAGTCGACTAATCGAAAAAAGAATCGTTAGAGTAGTCGACTAATCGGAAAAAGAATCGTTGGAGTAGTCGACTAATCGGAAAAAGAATCGTTAGAGTAGTCGACTAATCAGAAAAATAATCGTTATAGTAGTCGACTAATCGGAAAAATAATCGTTATAGTAGTCGACTAATCGAAAAAAGAATCGTTATAGTAGTCGACTAATCGAAAAAAGAATCGTTATAGTAGTCGACTAATCGAAAAAAGAATCGTTAGAGCAGCCGACTAATCGAAAAAATAATCGTTAGAGTAGCCGACCAATCGAAAAAATAATCGTTATAGTAGTCGACTAATCGAAAAAAGAATCGTTATAGTAGTCGACTAATCGAAAAAAGAATCGTTATAGTAGTCGACCAATCGAAAAAATCGTCATAGACAAACGGAGAGAAGTAGTTCCGGCTACAATGTTCTTCCGCAAGACACACGTAGTTCTATTTATTAATATTCTATTATTCAGATGTTGTAGCAAAAAAAAAGAAAAGAAAGTGCGACCAAATCATGTGCTGGGAAAAGTTGGTAGCACCAGTGCAACCAGTGGAAAAAAGCCCTGAGACATCACTATGAATATTAATTACAGTTATTATATGTAGGTATTTTTCAAGTACAATGTAAAAATCACACTATAAGTGCTTTGTATTCAATGATTAAATGTTACCTAATCTAGTTAATACTTAAAATCTCTTACTCTTACATTAGCATGTATTTCTCAGCCCATTGTGTTTTTTATTTACAATGTTTTCGTGCCCGATTTCAATGAGGTTTTATCACACAGTGGTCTGAAGTCTAGTGGAGATGGTGCTGATTTATAATCAGAGGAGCGATATGTGCGGGAGGTCTGCAGGCTTCAGTTCTGCCTGGTTCTACACACCGCAGGAGCGTTTTGACAAGCGCTGGATAACAGCGCTCCAAAGTAATCACACGCTTGACTTTGACATACGACCGCGTGCATGCGCTGGAATCTCTCTCTTGATTAAATCCACGACACGTGCCTGTGACGCGCTGCGATTCTGTGCGTGTGCAGAGAGGAAGATGGCGGAGGCTGTGTGAGCGTCAAAGGCCAACTTCTGCTGAAAACACACTGAGCACTGAAACACTATTGTATCTGTGAGCAAATGCATCTTTATGCTGCATTACAACAGTTTGATGACAGATTTCACTTGAAGCATTTACAGATAATATAAGCCATAACACAAAAATATTACACATATTGATATTGGCTAAAATGTCTCTACTGGTCTCCACAAATACACCAGACATTAATATATATATAAAAAAATCTGTTATCAACCATATTGGTGCCCACAAATATATCTAAAATATATATATTTTCTTCTGCAGTGTTTTCTATGAACCATCTAGACTCCAGCAGCCTGCTAATACCAAAATTATTTCTTCTAATAATTACATAAAAGGTCACTAACATTGTTTTGCACCATTGCTTTGGCAAAGTATCTGTCAAATGAACAAAAGTCGACAGCGCGACTTTGTCCCAGTATTTCTACAACCTCAATGAACTGCTAAATTAGTTCTAACTTCTTACGTAAAAAAAGATCACTAGATTAATTAAAAAAAACATAATAAAAAGAATCGTTAGAGTAGCCGACTAATCGGAAAAAGAATCGTTAGAGTAGCCGACTAATCGGAAAAAGAATCGTTAGAGTAGCCGACTAATCGGAAAAGAATCGTTAGAGTAGCCGACTAATTGAAAAAATTATCGTTAGAGTAGCCGACTAATCGGAAAAAGAATCGTTAGAGTAGTCGACTAAACGAAAAAAGAATCGTTAGAGTAGCTGACTAATTGAAAAAATTATCGTTAGAGTAGCCGACTAATCGAAAAAAGAATTGTTAGAGTAGCCGACTAATCGAAAAAGAATCGTTAGAGTAGCCGACTAATCAGAAAAAGAATCGTTAGAGTAGCCGACTAATCAGAAAAAGAATCGTTAGAGTAGCCGACTAATCGGAAAAAGAATCTTTAAGAGTAGCCGACTAATCGGAAAAAGAATCGTTAGAGTAGCCGACTAATCGGAAAAAGAATCGTTAGAGTAGCCGACTAATCGGAAAAAGAATCTTTAAGAGTAGCCGACTAATCGAAAAAAGAATTGTTAGAGTAGCCGACTAATCGGAAAAAGAATCGTTAGAGTAGCCGACTAATTGAAAAAATTATCGTTAGAGTAGCCGACTAATCGGAAAAAGAATCGTTAGAGTAGTCGACTAAACGAAAAAAGAATCGTTAGAGTAGCCGACTAAACGAAAAAAGAATCGTTAGAGCAGCTGACTAATCGAAAAAAGAATCGTTAGAGTAGCCGACTAAACGAAAAAAGAATCGTTAGAGTAGTCGACTAAACGAAAAAAGAATCGTTAGAGTAGCCGACTAAACGAAAAAAGAATCGTTAGAGTAGCCGACTAAATGAAAAAGAATCCTTAGAGTAGTCGACTAACCGAAAAAAAATAATAATCGTTAGAGTAGCCGACTAAACGAAAAAAGAATCGTTAGAGTAGTCGACTAAACGAAAAAAGAATCATTAGAGTAGCCGACTAAACGAAAAAAGAATCGTTAGAGTAGCCGACTAAACGAAAAAAGAATCGTTAGAGTAGCCGACTAATCGAAAAAAGAATCGTTAGAGTAGCCGACTAATCGAAAAAAGAATCGTTAGAGTAGCCGACTAAACGAAAAAAGAATCGTTAGAGTAGTCGACTAAACGAAAAAAGAATCGTTAGAGTAGCCGACTAAACGAAAAAAGAATCGTTAGAGCAGCTGACTAATCGAAAAAAGAATCGTTAGAGTAGCCGACTAAACGAAAAAAGAATCGTTAGAGTAGTCGACTAAACGAAAAAAGAATCGTTAGAGTGGCCGACTAAACGAAAAAAGAATCGTTAGAGCAGCCGACTAATCGAAAAAAGAATCGTTAGAGTAGCCGACTAAATGAAAAAGAATCCTTAGAGTAGTCGACTAACCGAAAAAAAATAATAATCGTTAGAGTAGCCGACTAAACGAAAAAAGAATCGTTAGAGTAGTCGACTAAACGAAAAAAGAATCGTTAGAGTAGCCGACTAAACGAAAAAAGAATCGTTAGAGCAGCCGACTAATCGAAAAAAGAATCGTTAGAGTAGCCGACTAATCGAAAAAAAAGAATCGTTAGAGTAGCCGACTAAACGAAAAAGAACCGTTAGAGTAGTCGACTAACCGAAAAATAATAATAATCGTTAGAGTAGTCGACTAATCGAAAAAAGAATCGTTAGAGTAGCCGACTAAACGAAAAAAGAATCGTTAGAGTAGCCGACTAATCGAAAAAAGAATCGTTAGAGTAGCCGACTAATCGAAAAAAGAATCGTTAGAGTAGCCGACTAAACGAAAAAAGAATCGTTAGAGTAGTCGACTAAACGAAAAAAGAATCGTTAGAGTAGCCGACTAAACGAAAAAAGAATCGTTAGAGCAGCTGACTAATCGAAAAAAGAATCGTTAGAGTAGCCGACTAAACGAAAAAAGAATCGTTAGAGTAGTCGACTAAACGAAAAAAGAATCGTTAGAGTAGTCGACTAAACGAAAAAAGAATCGTTAGAGTAGCCGACTAAACGAAAAAAGAATCGTTAGAGCAGCCGACTAATCGAAAAAAGAATCGTTAGAGTAGCCGACTAAATGAAAAAGAATCCTTAGAGTAGTCGACTAACCGAAAAAAAATAATAATCGTTAGAGTAGTCGACTAAACGAAAAAAGAATCGTTAGAGTAGCCGACTAAACGAAAAAAGAATCGTTAGAGCAGCCGACTAATCGAAAAAAGAATCGTTAGAGTAGCCGACTAATCGAAAAAAGAATCGTTAGAGTAGCCGACTAATCGAAAAAAGAATCGTTAGAGTAGCCGACTAAACGAAAAAGAACCGTTAGAGTAGTCGACTAACCGAAAAATAATAATAATCGTTAGAGTAGCCGACTAATCGAAAAATAATAATAATCGTTAGAGTAGTCGACTAATCGAAAAAAGAATCGTTAGAGTAGCCGACTAAACGAAAAAAGAATCGTTAGAGTAGCCGACTAATCGAAAAAAGAATCGTTAGAGTAGCCGACTAATCGACAAAAGAATCGTTAGAGTAGCCGACTAAACGAAAAAAGAATCGTTAGAGTAGTCGACTAAACGAAAAAGAATCCTTAGAGTAGTCGACTAACCGAAAAAAAATAATAATCGTTAGAGTAGCCGACTAAACGAAAAAAGAATCGTTAGAGTAGTCGACTAAACGAAAAAAGAATCGTTAGAGTAGCCGACTAAACGAAAAAAGAATCGTTAGAGTAGCCGACTAATCGAAAAAAAGAATCGTTAGAGTAGCCGACTAATCGAAAAAAGAATCGTTAGAGTAGCCGACTAAACGAAAAAAGAATCGTTAGAGTAGTCGACTAAACGAAAAAAGAATCGTTAGAGTAGCCGACTAAACGAAAAAAGAATCGTTAGAGTAGCCGACTAAACGAAAAAAGAATCGTTAGAGTAGTCGACTAAACGAAAAAAGAATCGTTAGAGTGGCCGACTAAACGAAAAAAGAATCGTTAGAGCAGCCGACTAATCGAAAAAAGAATCGTTAGAGTAGCCGACTAAATGAAAAAGAATCCTTAGAGTAGTCGACTAACCGAAAAAAAAAAATAATCGTTAGAGTAGCCGACTAAACGAAAAAAGAATCGTTAGAGTAGTCGACTAAACGAAAAAAGAATCGTTAGAGTAGCCGACTAAACGAAAAAAGAATCGTTAGAGCAGCCGACTAATCGAAAAAAGAATCGTTAGAGTAGCCGACTAATCGAAAAAAGAATCGTTAGAGTAGCCGACTAAACGAAAAAGAACCGTTAGAGTAGTCGACTAACCGAAAAATAATAATAATCGTTAGAGTAGCCGACTAATCGAAAAATAATAATAATCGTTAGAGTAGTCGACTAATCGAAAAAAGAATCGTTAGAGTAGCCGACTAAACGAAAAAAGAATCGTTAGAGTAGCCGACTAATCGAAAAAAGAATCGTTAGAGTAGCCGACTAATCGAAAAAAGAATCGTTAGAGTAGCCGACTAAACGAAAAAAGAATCGTTAGAGTAGTCGACTAAACGAAAAAAGAATCGTTAGAGCAGCTGACTAATCGAAAAAAGAATCGTTAGAGTAGCCGACTAAACGAAAAAAGAATCGTTAGAGTAGTCGACTAAACGAAAAAAGAATCGTTAGAGTAGCCGACTAAACGAAAAAAGAATCGTTAGAGCAGCCAACTAATCGAAAAAAGAATCGTTAGAGTAGCCGACTAAACGAAAAAAGAATCGTTAGAGTAGTCGACTAAACGAAAAAAGAATCGTTAGAGTAGCCGACTAAACGAAAAAAGAATCGTTAGAGTAGTCGACTAAACGAAAAAAGAATCGTTAGAGTAGCCGACTAAACGAAAAAAGAATCGTTAGAGCAGCCAACTAATCGAAAAAAGAATCGTTAGAGTAGCCGACTAAACGAAAAAAGAATCGTTAGAGTAGTCGACTAAACGAAAAAAGAATCGTTAGAGTAGCCGACTAAACGAAAAAAGAATCGTTAGAGCAGCCGACTAATCGAAAAAAGAATCGTTAGAGTAGCCGACTAAATGAAAAAGAATCCTTAGAGTAGTCGACTAACCGAAAAAAAATAATAATCGTTAGAGTAGTCGACTAAACGAAAAAAGAATCGTTAGAGTAGCCGACTAAACGAAAAAAGAATCGTTAGAGCAGCCGACTAATCGAAAAAAGAATCGTTAGAGTAGCCGACTAATCGAAAAAAGAATCGTTAGAGTAGCCGACTAATCGAAAAAAGAATCGTTAGAGTAGCCGACTAAACGAAAAAGAACCGTTAGAGTAGTCGACTAACCGAAAAATAATAATAATCGTTAGAGTAGCCGACTAATCGAAAAATAATAATAATCGTTAGAGTAGTCGACTAATCGAAAAAAGAATCGTTAGAGTAGCCGACTAAACGAAAAAAGAATCGTTAGAGTAGCCGACTAATCGAAAAAAGAATCGTTAGAGTAGCCGACTAATCGACAAAAGAATCGTTAGAGTAGCCGACTAAACGAAAAAAGAATCGTTAGAGTAGTCGACTAAACGAAAAAGAATCCTTAGAGTAGTCGACTAACCGAAAAAAAATAATAATCGTTAGAGTAGCCGACCTAAACGAAAAAAGAATCGTTAGAGTAGTCGACTAAACGAAAAAAGAATCGTTAGAGTAGCCGACTAAACGAAAAAAGAATCGTTAGAGTAGCCGACTAATCGAAAAAAAGAATCGTTAGAGTAGCCGACTAATCGAAAAAAGAATCGTTAGAGTAGCCGACTAAACGAAAAAAGAATCGTTAGAGTAGTCGACTAAACGAAAAAAGAATCGTTAGAGTAGCCGACTAAACGAAAAAAGAATCGTTAGAGCAGCTGACTAATCGAAAAAAGAATCGTTAGAGTAGCCGACTAAACGAAAAAAGAATCGTTAGAGTAGTCGACTAAACGAAAAAAGAATCGTTAGAGTGGCCGACTAAACGAAAAAAGAATCGTTAGAGCAGCCGACTAATCGAAAAAAGAATCGTTAGAGTAGCCGACTAAATGAAAAAGAATCCTTAGAGTAGTCGACTAACCGAAAAAAAATAATAATCGTTAGAGTAGCCGACTAAACGAAAAAAGAATCGTTAGAGTAGTCGACTAAACGAAAAAAGAATCGTTAGAGTAGCCGACTAAACGAAAAAAGAATCGTTAGAGCAGCCGACTAATCGAAAAAAGAATCGTTAGAGTAGCCGACTAATCGAAAAAAGAATCGTTAGAGTAGCCGACTAAACGAAAAAGAACCGTTAGAGTAGTCGACTAACCGAAAAATAATAATAATCGTTAGAGTAGCCGACTAATCGAAAAATAATAATAATCGTTAGAGTAGTCGACTAATCGAAAAAAGAATCGTTAGAGTAGCCGACTAAACGAAAAAAGAATCGTTAGAGTAGCCGACTAATCGAAAAAAGAATCGTTAGAGTAGCCGACTAATCGAAAAAAGAATCGTTAGAGTAGCCGACTAAACGAAAAAAGAATCGTTAGAGTAGTCGACTAAACGAAAAAAGAATCGTTAGAGTAGCCGACTAAACGAAAAAAGAATCGTTAGAGCAGCTGACTAATCGAAAAAAGAATCGTTAGAGTAGCCGACTAAACGAAAAAAGAATCGTTAGAGTAGTCGACTAAACGAAAAAAGAATCGTTAGAGTAGCCGACTAAACGAAAAAAAGAATCGTTAGAGCAGCCAACTAATCGAAAAAAGAATCGTTAGAGTAGCCGACTAATTGAAAAAGAATCCTTAGAGTAGTCGACTAACCGAAAAAAAATAATAATCGTTAGAGTAGCCGACTAAACGAAAAAAGAATCGTTAGAGTAGTCGACTAAACGAAAAAAGAATCGTTAGAGTAGCCGACTAAACGAAAAAAGAATCGTTAGAGCAGCCGACTAATCGAAAAAAGAATCATTAGAGTAGCCGACTAATCGAAAAAAGAATCGTTAGAGTAGTCGACTAACCGAAAAATAATAATAATCGTTAGAGTAGCCGACTAATCGAAAAATAATAATAATCGTTAGAGTAGTCGACTAATCTGGAAAATTATCGTTAGAGTAGCCGACAGAAAAAATAATCGTTAGTTGCAGCTCTGAAGTGTATGGTCTGTTTGCGCTGCATGTTTCAAACAGAAGTGCTCACTCTACTCATGTGATCTGCTGTTTTCCATGTCTCCAAACGGCTCAGTTCATAGTGAACTTCATCTCTTCATGTGCCGTGAGTTTAGCGTGCATTTGATAACACCAATAATAAAAATAATTCAACAGAAAATGGCACAACTTCACATGCTTTCTGCTATCACGTCAGTTCATTATAGGAAAATATCAGCTATAGATCAATGCATAAATCCGTTGAATGTCTTGGCGTTATCGTGTGTTTTTCATGAGGACGAGGAGGCGTTCAGGTAGGAAAGGGTCAGAATAAATGAGGGCTTATAAATAACAGCATTGATCTAAACAGCAGTTAAGTGGTGGGTGGTCCGCACTCATGTGCCCTAGCTAGTGCTGTCTGTGTCTCATTAAGGAATAAACGCTTCTACTCACGGACTGAAGCCTCGCGCTCCTGCAGAAAACACTCCAGGATCACGCGGGCCAGGAGAGCCGGCGACAGGTCCACCTGACGGAGAGAAACATTAGTCGTGTGCATTTCATCAGAAACGGTCAAAACTTTCTTTAGTCTTGTGATCTGATGGCTAAAGTCAGCACACATCCATCACACATTGGTGCCCAATTACATTCTGACACCGTTTTTTTACTTCAGTGTCATTTATGAAATCAATATTCAGTATTTTAAACAAAAGAATCGTTTGTACAAGACATGTTTTTTTGGACGCGTGTTAAAAAAAATTCTCAATTTTGTACACAAATTATTGTCAATGTACAGCTAAAATATCAACTTAACCCTCATGTGCTGTTCGGGATGTTTTCATCCACTGTGGGGAATTTTTGAGTCTTAATTTGGCCGTAACTTTCAGCAAATGGAATGATTTTTGGTGACAAATCTTATTTTGACACATATTTTGGGAAAATGCTTTGAAAACGTTCAAAAACTCAACAGAACTCTTTGGGCAAATACGTTTCAGCCACTACTTTTAACTGCTTTAAAAATGTATCAGATAAATATTATTTTCAATTTTTTTTTTGCTTAAATCTATTAATCAACCTCAGTCCTGATCAAAACTACTAAATTAAAAAAAAAAAAAGGGTCAGGATTTTAACTCTTTAATTGCCAAATTCATAAATGATGTCACTGATTTGGGGAAAAAAACGTGTCAAAGATTAGAAACAACATTGTTAGTTTTTGTGCAGCATCAGATTTTAACGTTTTAAAGAGTTAAAATCCTGATTTTTTTTTTTAAATTTAGTAGTTTTGATCAGGACTGAGGTTGATTAATAGATTTAAGCAAAAAAAAAAAAAAATTGAAAACAATATTTATCTGATACATTTTTAAAGCAGTTAAAAGTAGTGGCTGTTTTCGGCCACGAACATCACGAAAGGGTCGTGAATTTGAGGGTTAAAGTCCCAGATGAGCTAGAGTTACTGCTTAACTGATTTTTTCAATTTCATTGATATTTGATTTCGAAAACATAAATTTTACTCCTTAAAATAATCTAGACATTGCTGTAAAATAAAACCAGTCAGAGGTTGTGAGTTAAATCACCTACAGTCAGTAACAACAACAAAAATTCACATGTTTTTAACAGTTTAAAGCCCCACCTATTGATGGAAACTAACGTAATGTAGAGTTGGAGAAGGGAAGAGATTAATGTCTGAACATGAAATCAAGAGTTTATACGCATTTTACTATAACATAATTAAACATATAGTGCGGATGTGACGGGACAACCAATTCGTAACATCGGGACAGTATTGTAAGAGTTAATAAAGTTTCCTTTTAAACGAAGCTCTCTCAGGGTTAAACGGCCTCGATCTCAATGTTCTGGAGCAGTGATTCGACTCCGTATTCACGCGTTGAGAGGTACTTTAAGATACGCAAGACCTCAATCCAAATGTCACTGAAAAGCAGAGAAACTTCAGGGAGAGAAAGCCTCTAAAAGTGCAAAAACAAGATGAGAATCGCACTATAAGTTATAGCAGGGCCTAAAAGCATGCTGGAATGAAAGTGAAGGCCTGATGGCGGAGCAGCTCTTTGAAGGTGAAGCACATGCGAGAGCATCACATCTACGACCTCGACTTCTGCACACTACATTAAACAACTCACTGCGTTCTGTTCAATAACAAGCTGCAGGAAACACGAATTTGTTTGAGTCACAAAGGCAATGAACAGATTTGCACACCTGTTCAGTTTGATCAGTTTGTAAAGTTACACTCCGTGCTAAAGTTCTAACTGGTCTCGAATGACTTACACTAATTAGTTTGTCTTCAATGTCATTCGTATGAGGCTGAGAAACATTTCGGAAATGACTTATTTCATTGAAATTATCGACACTGCCTGTTTAGCCCCGCCCACCGAATCACGCATGCCATGTAGTAGCTAACAGTGATGCTAACGCTGGGGTAACAAGAGCTAGCAAGCAATAAAGATGTGAATGTCTCAATTGAGCATTGTTTATTTGTATTCGGTGCATTTCACTGTGGATTCTTTGGTAAATTTGCGAAGAGACTTTTACGATATGGACTCGACAGTAAGTCATGTGAGTAACTGTGTTCATTCTAATGCCTGATCTGATATGATTCATACAGTCAGATGATCTTTGTCTGTGTGTCAATGAATCAAACCAGTGACTAAACGCTCAACTTCACTTTGTTTCTCTTAGTTGGAATGAAAATAATCTGTTATTTAAACGCTGATTAAATTATAAATAGAAAGCGATCAAAGAACGCTCCCTTTGCAATCGCTTGAGCTGTCAATCAAATTGAATGTTGAATTTTCTTCAACGAATCTCTTAGTTACATCATGTTAGTTATGATGAGAGCATTCGTTAATGTGCAGAAATTGAGTTGAATTGACGAGATCACTGCTTTCACGAGCTCAACAACATGTCTGTGATCGACTACAATGATCATCACTGCAACCTTTCGTGCCACGATCTCAATATAATGCAGCACTTTTTCACGATTAGTTAATCTTGAGAGCTGTAATAGTAAAAAACATGCTAAAGGTTTTCGAAAGAGTAATACTTGGCTATTTCATATGCGAAAATGCCAGCCAATCACAGCAGTGGGCGTTTACACTGAAGTCTAAAAGCAGACACGCCCCTTAAAACAGAGCGTTCAAATCAGAAGCTAAAATCAGGGTAGGAAAAATGCCTTTTATTTCTAAATGATGGCCATTTTTGATGTAAAAATCATTGTAACGTTATAAGTGGAAACATTATAAAACAATAAAGTTCATGAGCCCTTCTTCGCACCAAAAAAAGATGTTAAGAACCGATCACTGAAAGGTTCTTTGAGGAACCAAAAATGCTTCTTCTATAGTATTACTGTGAAAACCCCTTATGAAAGCTTTCTTTTTAAGAGTGTAGACTGACTGAAGAAAAATTGGAGTAGAAACTATTTTCACTCAAACATTGCTAGTAAAGATCACAATTACTTACAAAAAAAGATGAAATCACTGCCCTGTAGCGACTCACAGATGCATAAATGCTTAAAAAAAAACACTCCACTGTTTTAATTTTAGAAATGTCAGGTAACATTTAATTCAACATGAAATCTAGAAGTAGAAAACCTGAAATAGTATGTTCTTGTAAAACACTAACGCTTTACAATCAGGTTTCATTAGTAAACATTAGTTAACTACTTTAACATGAACAAAACTTCTTCAGCATTTATTAATTTTAGCTCATGTTAATTTCAACTTTTACTCCCTTACTAATACATTATTAAAATTCAAGAGTTGCATTTGTTAACATTAGTTGATGCACTGTGAAATTACGAACAAACAATGAACAACAGTATTCTTTTATTAATAAATACTGCAACAAATGTAGTGCTCATTATGTTAATTAACACATTAACTAATGTTAACTTAAGGATCTATTTCTTAACATTAGTACATGATTTTATCAAAGATTATTTGGTGGCGCTTTACTATGAGAGCTCATTAGTAAATGTAAACATTAGTAAACATTTTATTTGTTATATTGTTTTAATTTTAGTAATGTATTAGTGAATGTTGATATTAACAGCAGATCAACTAACAATGAAAAATAATAATTCTACAGCATTCATCTGAAGTTAATATCAACATTCACTAATACATTACTATTAATTACATGAACAATGACGAGATGTATTTTTATAGTCGTGGCCTAGTGGTGAGGGAGTCGGGCTTGTAATCTGAAGGTTGCAGGTTCGATTCCCACGCCGGCAGGAATTGAAGGTGGGGATTGTGAATGAACAGCACTCTCTCCACCTTCAACACCATGACTAAAGTGACCTTGAGCAAGACACCTAACCCCTAATTGCTCCCCTTGTAAGTCGCTTTGGATAAAAGCATCTGCTAAATGATGAAAAAATGAAAAAATACTGTTAAACAATATAACAAATAAAATGTTTACTAATGTTTACATTTACTAATGAGCTCTCATAGTAAAGCGCCACCAAATAATCTTTGATAAAATCATTTTTTACGCTAAAGAAATCACGATTGACTCTGAACCCAGTCGCAGTAATTCATCCTCGCTCTCTCTGAGCCACACAAACTTCAGGTGTGAATCGGCTGGACGAGGACAGACACTGAATAGTGACGTCTGCGTGAGGTTCCCCTGCCCCGTTCTCAAATTAATCATGAGTGGATCTCTCATCTGAAATGTGTGAGTAACGTTTACGAAGCTCCGGTCGCATTCATCACTCTTTAATCACGCCGGGATCAGTGTGCAGGATTTCAGCTGATTCAGTCGTGTTTGTGTGTGAGAGGATCGCGGACAGGCGACGGTAATAACTCTCATCAGTTGTTATAATGTAGCTCCGTTGGCGATATATATCGTGCCATAAAGCACTATGACTATAGCAATTAGCAGAGAGCGGTGTGAATGTGAAGTGGCGCATTAAACTGAGTCATGGGACACTTATGAGGAAGACCGTTCAAATCCTTCAACGGCAAACTGATTCACAATCGCTCCCAACTCAATCAAGGATCGGACCGCGTCGGTAATGATGACACTCGTTCACAACTTCAGCAGACCGTGAGCGATCCTGGACACCAGGGCTGGACATTAGCTATGTTTTTAATGCGCCTTTGTGAACAGAAGTGAGTGATGGAAATGGACAAAAAACCTGAATTTGTGATTCGTGCGAAAAAGCATTAACGCGAACAACGGGAGATGGAAACGTTTGCTGGATAAATTCTGAATTCTATGTTTGATTATCTATTATAATTCTGGATGCACTGGAACTTCTTGTATGTGTGAATGCAATGCATTTTCCCTTTGGTGCTTGTTGTAGAAAGACAAGAGTCATGTGTTACACTTTACTTTAAGGTATTACAGTGTACATTTAAGTACTATAGGGTTCGGTTTCGGGTTAAATACTAATTCTCACCTAATTTGCATTCGTTTTTTTTTTTTTTTTTGCAAGCTCTGAAATGATTCGGAAACCCAGCTATTTATCCGATTCACAAGCTTGCGATTCGGTTCAGATTTCGATACGCGACCCTGGAGCACAAAAGCAGTCACAAGTCGCACGGGTTTATTTGTAGCAATAATCAACAATACGTTGTACGAGTCAAAATGATCCGTTTTTATTTTATGCCAAAAATCATGAGGATATCAAGTAAAGATCATGTTCATGAAGATATTTTGTAAACGTCATGCAGTAAATATATCAAAAATGAATTGAGAGTAGATATGCATTGCTCCAGACTTCATTTGTAGGCGATTTTCTCAATGTTTTGATTTTTTGCACCCTCAAATAGTTGCGTCTCGGCCAAATATTCTCCTTTCCAAACACACCAAAGCTGATTTATTCAACTTTCAGATATTTTAAAGAAATTGACTACTTTTGTGGTTCAGAGTCATATCTGATACGATACAGGAACGCTGTATTGCTGTAATATCACACAATTTTCCATTCATGTTTTTCGGTTGTGCAGCAAAAACAATAAAAGCAATTCAGTTTTTATTTGATTACATTTTAAAAGATTCATTAAGTTGCGTGCACTCACTATAATAAATTCATAATAGTAGGATCCAGGATTTTTAAAAGGAAATGGAACAGTTTTAATAGAGCCCTAAGTATGATGTTTCCTGCCGTGATAAATGAAAGCCGTATTTCCCACGAGGTCTGTGTGAGTAAACGCCGCTGGTGATGAGGGTGTGAGAGGACCAACTGGTCGGCGTTAACTGTAGCATCATTCACTGCCGTTCGCCGAGATCTCAGCGCTTCACTCCACTCAAACACTTACCGACGGTTTGAGGTAAGAGAGCGCTTCGGTATGTAAACAGCGAGATATGAACCACTGACCTCCGTGTCAATAACAGACCGCAGGCGCATTTATGAACGTCACTTATGATAATGACGCCGAACTATTTTTCCATGAAGGATAATTGCACGAAATCATTGGTTAATAGGCAGAACCATTAGTCCAATTTTTATAAGTACTAACAGACTGGGAAAACTCCAAATGAATCTTATGTTTGTGCAAAACTCGAACTGCAAAGAAAAAATAATAGAGAAGGCGATGCGGAGGTGAAGTCGTTACCTCGTTGGCGAGCTCCAGCAGAAGCGGGGCCGCGGGACGCGTCTGGGCTTCGCTGCGGTACCTTCATTACAACAAAGAACAACAATGGAGAAGAAAGTCAACAAATGAGAAGAGAGCAGACCAGCCAGGACATGTCAGCGTCCCTGATGGATTCAGCCTGTACCCGAACCAGACGAGGCCCTTCATTAACCTGAAACCACAAAACCCTCACAGTAATAGTTAACGAGAAACATAACGCAGGCTTTCGATGGATACCAGCGTGTTTGTCAAAGTCAGATCTATTAGAAAAACAAACAGCATGGTTGCGTGATCTAAATGCTTCTGCGTCAATTCCTGAAGCTATTTTTGTGGACAAGCACACTTTACGATACTATTTAGTTAGCGGTTACTGATGCATTAACTAACATTGGTTGCAGGGTTTATCAATCTTTGTTAATGTTTTGATTTGATTAATTTATTATTAAATGATACGATTAACATCATCTAAGATTAAAAAATGCTTTAGAATTATCAAATTAACAATCGACCCTTCGCAAAGCCCCGCCCCCTTTAGTTACTGTTGCTATGTCCGCTCTCGCGCCACACATCATGTTCTCACGCGGTGAAGAGCAAAGAGACACTGACAACGTGTGAAACAGTTTTGTCATGTTTTAAAGCAGTTGAATGAATAAATAGCGTCTAGTGTGTGTTTAATGTGTCGATCATCTCTAGTTCATTTATAGCATCAAATAAACATGAATGAACATCAGAAGGAATGTTGTTTCAAGACGTGATTCAAGATCACCGACGTTCATCTACTGACTCCCCTGACCGCTTTGACCCACACAATGTTGGATTATGATTGGTCAGATCGCCTGTCAATCAAACTGCCGGCGAAGGGTCAATTAGGGCATTTAAGAAGCTTTTATAAATGTCCTCTAGCAAAAAAACCAAACTGGTGTAATGTATTGTAAATAAAAAACAAAACAATGGCACTGACATATCAGTAACAGTTGCTTTTAGTTAAAAAAAGACTAGCTTAAGCCTCGTCTGTGAAACCGGAGGACAGACTATTTGCATTTTTTTTTTTTTTTTTCCCCAAGACGCTTGAAGAAACCGACCAAATCTACAGTTCTGTCGATAGTTTTAGGCACTGTACAGTGAGGTTGCTTTGAAAAATAACGTCATAAATAGAATTGAATTAATAAATCAAATCAATATTTGGTGTGACCACTCCTTCCGTTTAAAACCGTTTTGCAGGTCGGTTTCTTCAAGCGTCTTGGAGACGTTGCCGCGGTTCTTCTGGATTTAGTCTGTCTCAGTTTTTCTGTTTCTTCCGACAGACTCGAGGATGTCGAGATCAGATCATATCGCTGTTGTCAAAGTCCAAAGGCCTTAGTATTAATAAAAAACAAAAATATGACATCCAAAGGTATAGTACAACTAGATCTCTTTAATTGAATCTAAAAGGTTTTAATTATATTGTGCAACATATAAATGTATTTTAAAGATTTTGAAGTGTGAAAAGATCATTAATATGTTAATGTAATAAATGTATATATATATATATATATATATATTTATTCTGGCATGATTTTATAACGTTATATCTCAACATAGTGCAAAATGGTATTCAAAATATTTTAGCTTTTTTATGAGAAATAATGTCCGGAAAAATGAATAATCAATGTAATCAATATAAAGGGGCTGTTTTGCATCAAGTCATGCGGTCAAAATCATGTGACAGGATGTGACATCATTCAGAAACCTGCAAAAGGTCAAGCAAACTAACTAACTCTCTTTGAACCATTTGAGAAATGCATGTTTTCACTTGTTCATACGCATGTCCTGAAACATCAGGTCATTCGGTACAACCGCTATAAAACATGGAAAATGTTGCATTATTTTAAAAACTTGAATGTTTGATGGTACTTTTGCTAGCATTGTTTGAAAACATCGTCATTCAGTAAAACCAAAAGTGTCGTTTTTGATGACAAGCGTTGTCAAAAAAAAAAAAAAAATCATTATAAAACTTCAAAAGTAATTATATCTCCATTATGTTTTTTACACTTTTTAAAACCGTATTCATCAATAACCCACAAACACAAAATTATTAATTACAATTAATGCCAGGAAGAATGCTTTTTTTAGGATGCCACAGCGTTTGGAGTGACGCCCGTGTGATGTTTCTTACCTCTGATAATATGCACTGACCACGTCAGGAGCGTGATGCCTCACAACGCTGCGCTTCATTCTCTTCTGAAACACACGGCACATTGACACGCAACTATTACATACATCACGTAAAATAATCGGTCACTGTGCTGGGAGGCACAACTGTATATAGTGTGTGTGTGTGTGCGTTTTTGTGACATATCAGGACACAAATATGTATAATGACATGGTTATTACACTGGTATTACAACTTCAAGGTGAAATATGAGGACATTTCATCTGTCCCCACTTTTCAAACAGCTTTAAAAACATACTAAACAATGTTTAATTAAAAATGTAAAAATGCAGAATGTTTTCAGTGAGGGTGAAGTTTAGGGGTGGAGGGGGGTGGGCAGAAGGTACACTACGTGTGTGTGTGAGAGAGTGAGAGAGTGAGAGAGTGAGTGAGAGAGTGAGTGAGAGAGTGAGTGAGTGAGTGAGTGAGTGAGTGAGTGAGTGAGTGAGAGAGAGTGAGTGAGTGAGTGAGCGAGTGAGAGAGTGAGTGAGTGAGTGAGTGAGCGAGTGAGAGAGTGAGAGAGTGAGAGTGAGTGAGAGGGAGTGAGTGAGAGTGAGTGAGTGAGTGAGTGAGTGAGTGAGTGAGTGAGAGAGTGAGTGAGAGAGTGAGTGAGCGAGTGAGAGATTGAGTGAGTGAGTGAGTGAGTGAGTGAGCGAGTGAGAGAGTGAGTGAGAGGGAGTGAGAGGGAGTGAGAGGGAGTGAGAGGGAGTGAGAGGGAGTGAGAGGGAGTGAGTGAGTGAGAGTGAGTGAGTGAGAGAGAGTGAGTGAGTGAGCGAGCGAGTGAGAGTGAGTGAGAGAGTGAGAGAGAGTGAGTGAGCGAGTGAGTGAGAGAGAGTGAGTGAGTGAGCGAGCGAGCGAGCGAGTGAGTGAGTGAGCGAGCGAGCGCGAGTGAGTGAGAGTGAGAGTGAGTGAGTGAGTGAAAGAGTGAGCGAGTGAGAGAGTAAGTGAGAGTGAGTGAGTGAGAGAGAGAGAGAGAGAGAGAGTGAGTGAGAGTGAGCGAAAGAGAGTGAGTGAGTGAGCGAGAGAGAGTGAGTGAGCGAGAGAGAGTGAGTGAGTGAGTGAGTGAGCGAGAGAGAGTGAGAGAGTGAGCGAGTGAGAGTAAGAGAGTGAGCGAGTGAGAGAGTAAGTGAGAGTGAGAGAGTGAGTGAGTGAGAGTGAGTGAGTGAGTGAGTGAGTGAGTGAGTGAGAGAGAGTGAGAGTGAGAGAGTGAGTGAGAGAGTGAGTGAGAGGGAGTGAGAGTGAGTGAGTGAGTGAAAGAGTGAGCGAGTGAGAGAGTAAGTGAGAGTGAGTGAGTGAGTGAGAGAGAGAGAGAGTGAGTGAGAGTGAGTGAGCGAGAGAGAGTGAGTGAGTGAGCGAGAGAGAGTGAGTGAGTGAGCGAGAGAGAGTGAGTGAGTGAGTGAGCGAGAGAGAGTGAGAGAGTGAGCGAGTGAGAGTAAGAGAGTGAGCGAGTGAGAGAGTAAGTGAGAGTGAGAGAGTGAGTGAGTGAGAGTGAGTGAGTGAGTGAGTGAGTGAGTGAGTGAGTGAGTGAGAGAGTAAGTGAGAGTGAGAGAGTGAGTGAGTGAGTGAGCGAGAGAGAGTGAGAGAGTGAGCGAGTGAGAGTAAGAGAGTGAGAGAGTAAGTGAGAGTGAGAGAGAGTGAGTGAGTGAGTGAGTGAGTGAGTGAGTGAGTGAGAGATTGAGTGAGTGAGTGAGTGAGTGAGTGAGTGAGTGAGTGAGTGAGTGAGTGAGTGAGAATGGTGGATATATCAGTGGGCAGGACTACTTGATGTTATTTACATGTAAGAGCAACAAAGAAATAATGTGAAACATTGAAAACAAATCTTTTTCTCTCCGTTTTTGCCTTCCGTCCACACCGAGACAGGGCAATTCCAGCGTTATGGACGTGACATTTGCAGTCAAAACATAAAATATAAATTCTCAGAAAATGCATTTAATACCAATATATTTAAATGTCTGTTTATATGTCCATACTCCCTTAATAAAGGAGTACAGACATCAGAAAAATATCAGTCTACACATACGTTTTATATTTAAAATGAGGGAAATAAACATGCGTTATGGACGTGACAAAAAAAGACGCGAGTTTGTGGGAGACAATATACTTTGTTGAAATTCTGTGAATTAAAATGCACAAGCCAAAAGAAATAATACCAACCGAATGGATGAGTGTCGGCTCTCTATAGAACATAAATTATTTATTTTATTTTAGTTAAATTTTTTCCATTTATGAGGAAAAACGGACGTTACGGACGTGACGTCTTTCCGTTATGGACGTGACCGTTCCGAAACCATCACTTGGCTGACGCCGGAAAACTTGAACAGAGACCTTTTTGTGTCTCTCTTTTTATTTGAAACAACAAACATCTGAGACATCAGTAGGTAAGTCTGCACAATTAATCAAATTTAAACTGAAATCACCGTGTTATAGATTAGTTCACGCATATCTCTCATGCTGCTAAACTGTAACCGGCACGTGAGCATGTTCAAAACTCAATTCGGGCATGATATGCTTGATAATGTGGTGTTTACTTTAGACCCCGAAAGATACGGAATTGCTAATGCTTAGATACATAATCATTATATATGCATTTTATCATATCGATATTCTCCGGAGTCAAGAGCACCGGTTTCCCCTCAGTTTCCCCTCAGTTTCCCCTCAGTTTCCCCTCAGTTTCCCCTCAGTTTCCCCTCAGTTTCCCCTCAGTTTCCCCTCAGTTTCCCCTCAGTTTCCCCTCAGTTTCCCCTCAGTTTCCCCTCAGTGAATTGAAACGCTGTCTGATTGTAACAGTCTGGAGAGCGGTTTTTGTTTTTTTTTGCATGCAAAAAAGCAATCGTGTCACAATGATCGCAATATATTATGTTTTGTGTCAAACTAATCACAATGTTTATACCCGTTTTGCGTTGTTGAATGCGCAATCGTACTTTAAAATAGCCACATTATTGCAAAATTAGCATTCAAGCATATAGATTCAAGCAATAGATCGATTTATATTGTAAAGTTGATGAATTTATCTTTTCGTATTGATTTAATCAGAATACTTCTTGATTGCCTTTGTTATGTGTCATTATATTGCTTGAAATAAATAAATAAATTAATTAATTAAACAAATATGCGCTGGTCAAATCATGCATGATTTAATATGAAGCGTCCGTAACGGTCACGTCCGTAACGCATAATTAGGTTGTTTAGACCAATTAAGTGAGATGATTTGTCAATCATAACTAGAATGGACATTTTTTGGCTTTGTACATAAAGTTTCAAATTAATTGTAATAATAATGATTATACAATATAAACTTATTCTTTAAATCGTTACGGACGTGACACAGCACTTTAGCGTCGAGTGATTTCCTAAATATAGCCTTCATAAATTTAAAGGGAAATGCAGTTATAACAAAGTGAGTGTATTTATATCTCAGTCATGCCCCCATCTTTCTGCAACATCCATACTATCAACAAAAAGTGTAATTAAATGAGTCTTTGATCCCTCTTTTTAAAGCATGAAATTGGTTTGTATAAAAAAAAAGAAATTTTAGTATCTGTGCACACCTTATCTGAGGTGAATTAACAGAAATGTACTTAAAATTTACATGACAGCACATCAATACAATAAAATACAGATCCAAATGGACAACTTAGAAAGGGTTTTGATTTTTTTATGATAACTTAAATTTTTCATAGCAAGGTTGACATTTGCGTGGAATTGCTCGACAGCCTTCTTCTCAAGCAAAACTGAACATTGAAAACGCTCTCCAAAACGGACAAATTTGAAAGCGCAGTTTTCGAGTTGTAGTGTGGATGGTGAAAACGATGATGCATGTTTAGTCATGTGACGCTACAGTTCTACCAGCATTGATATCTACATTCACAGCATTGTTCAAGATAAATGCTCCTGCGTGGCAAAACATGATGACACTTGCGTTTTAAAGGTTTGCGTTTTGAGCGCGGCCAAGAGTGAGAGATGTAATAAAATAATCGTGCTATAAGAATAGTGAGAACTTTATTATCTCTGCTCGCTCTGCATCCGCTCGTGAGATTTAATATGTTTTGCACATGTGCAGTGAGGTGGTTTCAGAATGAAAACAGTCTCTGGATTAATGTAGACGTTGGACCGCCTCGAGTCTTTAGTTTTGAACTCAAATGTTTAATAGAGTGAATCAGTTCTTACACTGATTCATTCATTGGAAATGAATCATCTGGTATTTGATTCGAGTTACAAAAACAAGCATTAACATGATTATTCAAACACAAAACTATTTTGTTGTCACCCATTTTTTTTAAAGAAATAAACCCTTTTTGCTCCAAAGACACATTAAATTGATCCAAAAGTGACTGTAAAGAACTTTCTATTCATCAAATACTACTGTTTTAATAATCTGATGTATATCAAATGTATATCAGAATGATTTCTGAAGGATCGTGAAGATTCAGCTATTTTACATTGTAATATTTCACCGTTTTTAAATACATTTTTGATCAAATAAATGCACACAGCAAAAATAACAATACTGCATTACCGGAACATAAAACGACCCCTTTAGCCGTGTCAGAGCCAGATGTATATTTTTACACCGATTCGTGCGTAGAAGTGTTCACTAGCCTAGGCTTCCAGCCTCATTCATTTCCTGTCCTACTAAACTACAACCACTCTCCCTTTCGTTTGTAATGCGATTCGGTGGCGTCTTAACCCGAGGACAGCGAGAGCGGCGCTTAAAAACAACTTATTTAAGAACTACAAAAGTAATTCTGCTGAGACACAGAGAATGAGTGACAGCTGTCAGCCGGATGATGAATGACTCTATTTTGTGCCGCTGTAGCCGTCTGCCACCGCAGCAGCGGCCATCGATCATCATCGGCTGTCAGCCGCGGAAAGCGGCCGCGACAGCGCGAGTCAGCAAACATTTAGCACACGGAGCCGCGCTACACGGGGAAATTATTATTGTCAGAATAATAATGGTTTAGCATAATTTATTACAGGTCCGGCAAATAAGCAGCGGCTCGATGTTATTAGACAGATGGAGGGGCCGGGTTGGCAGAGGTCCACCGAGACTCAGGCACGGCCCTCCGTCGTGTGTGTGTGTGTGTCGGTCGGGGGGAATCCTCCAAACCAATCAGAGAGTTGGCAGTTCAATTACACAGAAATAAGGGGACATTCATCATTCAATTAGGCAGCTGTCAGGCCGCACAAAGGAAGAAAACTTCTAACCTGGTACTCCTGGGAGAAGATGCTCAGAAGAGTGGACGGAGGAAGACTGGAACAAATAAAAGAAGGACAAAGTTAATTACCAGAGTGCATTGCACGCAGACAAAGAGAGAGAGCAGTGCTTCAAAGCCGAGCCTGTAATCTCGGGAACATGGAAACAAGTGTGGCAAAGTTGTTCCAGATGAACGATTCCAGCGAGACGCCGGGGTTACGGAGCGGAGGATCCGTGTGAAATGAAACGAATATAAGCGTACGATGGGCTGTTGTGTCAGGTGAGCGCGACGCACCTTTAGACCTCGTGCATTCGCTCCATCACCGGAACAAAAGCCTCGGACGCGTACGAACGCCGTATAAAAGAAAATGACCTCGTGTTTCTGGAGACTCCACTAAGGGTTTCCTGATGGTTTCACACCAGATTCTTCTCAAGTCTTTTGCAGTTAATATATATTTTTTTTCCCCTCTATCTGTTTTTGAGACCCTGCTGCCCCGATGGGCATCGCTTGTCCAATGGTCACGCCTTAATTTTGCAATATATAGAGTATTCCATCCTTCTCAAATGCATTTAGGATTTAGGAAGCCTGCTTAATAATATAGTGTTTTTCACTCTCAGCCCTCGTCATCGCTTATAAATGATCAGGGCTCGACAAAACGCTTGTCCGGGAGATTTTTTTGAAGGGGCAAATGAAAGAGAATTTGACTTGCCAGACCGGACAAGTAGCCAGATTGAAACATCAATAACAAAATAAATAAATAAATACCTAGGAAATCCCCAAAAACGTGAGAATCATTCTGATTTTATCTCAAGTGACGATCGATAGTGGATGATACATTGCAGTAAAAATTCAAATTGTAGAGTTTTTATATTTATAACATATGATACATTAAAGCAACGTTACACGGCCAAGAGTGCGCTTCTCCTGAACACCGTCACGATTCAAAATACGACTGATTTCATACAACAGTTCAATAAACAAATAGTTCAAAGACGCAATACTGTCTGTTTCAGCCGTGAAAATAGTTTGAAAGATCACAACAACACTCAACCGTGTTTCAGTCCCGAATGATTCAGCGTTTTGAACGAATTGGTCGAGTCAAAGATTCAATGACTCCTTAAAAATGACATTTCTGTCATTAATTCCTCACCTTCATGTCGTTCCAGACCTGCAAGACCTTCGTTCATCTTCAGAAGACAAATTAAGAACACTTTCAAGGTTCAGAAAGGTACTCAAGGCATTGTTAAAACGGTCAACGTGACTCTAGTGAAACAACCTTAATGTTATGAAGTGACGAAGGGCTCGTTATCGTCCGGCTCCTGCGTCAGCATCACACGCGTGTGTCGTGCTCCTCACGTGAACAACATCGTAACAAAATAGCGCAGGAGAATGACGGGATAGATGAATTAATTTTTCTTTAGTTTTTGCTCGCAAAAAGTATTCTCGTCGCTTCATAACATTAAGGTTGAACCACTGTAGTAACATCGACGGTTTTAACATTGTTTTTCCTTGAACAGGGTCATTTTCTAGGTCTTACAGGTTTGGAACGACATGAGGGTGAGGAATTAATGACAGAAATGTAATTTTTGGGTGAACTAACCCTTTAATAAACAACTCCCTCATTCTTGAATGAATCAGCCGTTTGAACGAATCGTTTGAATGAACGACTCAATGACTCACTCATTAAGATGGTCACTTGCCACCAACTACTGGCGGTTCAGTTTCTATCCAACATTTCTTATTTGTATATTCAAAAACATATTTAAAAGCAAAATCATAAAATTATTTAATGCAGTTGTAATTTTTCAGTGCAAATAATAAGCCCTAGAGTGTCTTATTCTAATTTAATTTATTGATCAACAGCAACAATTTAAAATGAAAGACAAAGCAGACATTTAGAAAAAATGCCCTTTATAAAGAGGTTTAAAAAAATGCTTTCAGGGTAAAATATGTAGTTTTAAATATGTCAAAGCTGATGAAAATATTGCTTCAGAACGAGTTATATTTACAAAAAGGCTATATATATATATATATATATATATATATATATATATTCCCCTGGACAAGCAACTTTTGAACTTGGACAAGTGAATGACTGATTTACTTGTGAGAAGGACAAGCACATGACTTGAGTCCTGAATGATTATGTACAAAAATAATATTAGTTAAGATTGATGTGGTAAATATGATCAGAATATCGACTTGCCTAATGCACACACTGTATCTATTCTTGCCATTCTCCCAAATCAGATATTAAATCAAGAGAGAAAAGCCACAAATTACTTTAATGAAATGCATTTGAGACTGTAATTATTTAATGCAGATCAGAAGCTTTAGCTTTAGTTCGAACATCAACACAGGTGTCTGTGGAGCCAAACAATCCTTGAGGAAAACCGGATTCATTTAGAAATCAAATCCAGATGAAATGCTAACAAGTTCAAACTCTGAAAAAGGTGATGCCATATGTTCTTTTCTTCTGCACGTTGTGGCTTTCATTTGGCAGGCAGTTTTTCCAAACATTAATAAGCAGTTTTGATCAAATATCTTTTTTTTTCCTGATGCATTCAAGTCAATGTATGGACAAAACGTGAGCCTAATTTTACTTGCGTCACATACTTTTTTCGATTTCGTCATAAAAGCTTCTGTTTCAATTCAATTCTGAGCGCACTATGCGTGTATATGAATCGCGAGAACGGCGGTTTTTCCTGTATTGACAGAAATGATACGGTTGAGTCTCATCAGCAGCTGGTTGGGGGATGATGGGATACTGGGGAACATTCCCACTGCCGCTGATGGGCTTTGAGAAAGGAAACTTTCATGGCAGGAAGCTGCAGCTCCCAAGGGCCGCTCAATCCCATGGACAGCCATGAGCTACATTCATCTCCAGCAGCGCTCGATGTCAAACACCTGGGCTGGAAAACACATCCGACGGGAATAACCCTCGAAATATTCCATGGGAGCTCTTCTCGGCCCTGATTGGACAGAATGAACTAAAACCGAAAGTGCCATTCCACGTGTGTGAATGTTCTCGAAATACAACAGCTTTTTTTCCCGCTGATTTAATTTAATATTGAATTTTTCATTCATATTATTGACTTTAAAAACTATACAACAACTATTCAGTTATCGGCCCGTTTTCCCACATTAGTGCTTAATGTTGGCTAGTATTAAAATATATCAAAAGCTTGTTCTCATTGAAAATAAAATGCAGCGCAAAGTATAGTGTTGACGGACCGTAGTCAAACTAGGGTTCGAATTACTCACGGTTCAGTTTGTATCGCGGTTTTAGAGTCACAGTTTCGGTATATGTTCAGGGAAAAAAAGGACGGCTGTAAAAATAAAATAAAGAAATTAAGAACAAATAATCTAACTACAAGCAACAGCACAAATCAAATGAACAGTGCGTTCAGCTTTTCCATGTGGCTCTAACATTATTTCAGGTAAAGTAATCAAATGTAAAATAACATTTATGAATTAAAGATTAAGTTACAGAAGCTATTGAAGAGCACCGAGTGATTTCCTTGTCTTTTATTGTTTGATTATCATTAAAAACAAACAGCAGGAATGTTTAGCTGCTGTCACTTTAAGGCATAATGAATCAAGTACACTGAGACTGTACGTACGATACTCACCAAGACGTGAATTTGTCCATTCAAGCGCAAGACTTGAGAGAACAGCATCTGAAGTGGCTTAAATGACACACTAAAGTTACTAAAGTTTTTAACTTTACATAGTTGTGTTTTTAATATGCTTTAAAACAAACCATGCGTCAACACCATGTCTGAGTATTTTCTCATTAACTACGACAGCTTTATTGATTTCGACCGGTATGTTTTTATGTTAATATGAAAAATCATGTAGATTTAGCAATATGGCAGGTGTATGATGTTATGATGAACGATATGCCTGACTCCTCTGACGTTCGGAGTTGTTCAAAGGATACTGATTTTCAGAAAGCAGCCGTTTGACTCACAAACAGGAACACGGTCAAGCAAAAGGGATCTCTGAGCTCGTGTGAACGAGTGGAGGCGGGGCTAATTAGCATATTCATAGTTCCGTGAATATATTAAAGGAAGCGTAGACATTCAAGCATTTTAAGGCATGAAGAATTTATTACATCAACACTAAAATAAACATTTTCATGATTTAGTTGTGTTTCTACTGCAAGTTAAAGTTAGGTGCTCATGTATGTCAGATTTATGAACATGCATTATTTCAAATATCAAGGGAATGAAAGCTTTATAGTTATAGAAAGCTTTTCTAATATTCAGATGGATATGCATCAAAAAAAAACCCTGTATGTTTGACAATACTAGAACAAAGCAGAAACGTAACATAAAAGTTTCTGTGTGAAGTCTCTGCAAAATCTCAAACAAATAAAAAGTGAGCCAGAGGAGAAGAAATAAATCACACTCCGTTGGGCTCAGTATTGGCAGTCAGTCTGTTGGGTGAACAAAGAAGAAACACGGCATGAGGATCACAGAACATTCCAGTCACGGGCTTCATTTACATCAACACACCCGGGCGAGCGCCGGACCGGCTAAATAAGAGCCATTACGTAGAGACATCAACACCGGACCTTGACCAGCCCGCATTCACACATCTGTTAGGCTTCAGATGGATTACACCATATAATGATCGTGATTAGGCCCTAATTGCTAAATCTTTAGCCTGTTGAGTTTAAAGGGAGGTAAACTGCCCTTAATATCTGTGAAAACAGATCCGTGTCAAACAATGGGCTGAACTTTGAATTATGGGCTTGTTTACACTCACACTTTAAGGTCTGAAAGCTCTCGCATGAGTAAATACATCACATCGACACTTGACAACGCGGGCTTTTACTAAACTACACACACAACTAGTAAGAAGTTTCAATGTTTTTGAAAGAAAACTCTTCTGCTCACACATTTATGCGAGTAAAAATTGTGAAATATTCCAATTTAAAACAGCAATGTGCTCAATATTAGAGCCGCGCATTGATTTCGATTCATAAGCTTGTGATTCAATTCCATTTTAATTCAATTTGATTCGATATCAATTCGTCTGGATATATATAAGGTACAGTACAACAAAAAAAACATTTAAATTGGGCACGTAAGCTTTGATAATAATAATTACGTTTTAATGACGTTTTTACGGTTCTACTCCAATTATTTAAGCGGTGGCGGTCATAAACACTTGTTATCATGAGAGATTTATTAAATTCGTTAAAGTAAAAATATGATGATATGTGATATACATGTATATATTTATCTAAACGCTCCTCTCTATGGTTATTTCTCCAGTTTATAGTCATTGAATGGCGTTTCTGAGGTAAACGTGATGTTATGTGACATTACTGACATCTTTGAAGCATCGATTACATCAGTAAGTTGTTCTGTATCTTCCAACATTCTTCTGATGTTCATTCGTGTTTATTTGCTGCTGTAACTAGTACACTCAAAAAAATATTTCTGTCTAAACATAAGTTTTATGTAATTTAATTACATAGCAAATTTCCATCCATTTGGATGACATAGTTTTAACATAAACAAACTAATAAACTTAATGTGATTCATATTTGTCAGTCATATGTAGATGAAATGGGTAAGATTTATGTAATAGTTCACAGAAAAATGCCCAGTTCATGAGATCATTAAGTGATGATTGAGCAGTAATGATGAACGCCTGCTGTTAACAAGCAGAATCACTGAAGGACAGAGAAACACTCAACTGAAGATAAAAGACATTTCATCTCTCACTATTACATAAATCTTATTTCATTTCCATATGACTGACAAATAAGAATCACATTAAGTTTATTGGTTTGTTTATGTTAAAACTATGTCATCCAAATGGATGGAAAATTGCTATGTAATTAAATTATATTTTTTGACAGAAATATTTTTTTTTGAGTGTAGTAAAGAAGAAGAGACGATCGGTTCAGCTGAGGCACTACAGTGATCGGTCACCACACAAAAACACATTATGATAAATCTGACAGAATTTGAAAGCATTTCATATCAAAACTAGCAAAGACTTTTGGATGGCAGGAGCTACAAATAACGTTAAGTTTTGTTTTGTATGCGATTCCAAACACAAGGTTAGAGTGTGGCCTAGTGGTGAGGGAGTCGGGCTTGTAATCTGAAGGTTGCAGGTTCGATTCCCACGCCGGCAGGAATTGAAGGTGGGGATTGTGAATGAACAGCACTCTCTCCACCTTCAATACCATGACTAACGTGACCTTGAGCAAGACACAAAAGCCCGAATTGCTCCCCTTGTAAGTCGCTTTGGATTCCAAAATGAATAAATGTAAATTTAAAATGTTCTTAAAGTCCCGATCCAAGGTTTGATGGGAACAAACATCATCCACACAAGCTGAACTTAAAGCCGTCACAGAAGATCAATACTCTCTCATCACAGAAATAACAGATTCAGTTTCGTGATTCTCTTTGCATTATCAGCTACAAAACAAACAACTTTCTGAATTCAGGAGAAAAAAAATTCGAGGGAAATGTTTAATCGGAATTTAAGTCGTCACGAACGCTAATCGGTTGTTCCCTATTATGCCGTATATCCACGAGAAACGGCTTCTGGAACGAACAAATGTCGGGCGGGGCTTGATTTCGTCTGTGTGGAATTGATTGGATGGTGGTGGTTTGCTATTGGTGGATCTCATGTGAGTGACAGGTTGCCCCGCCCTCATCATCAGAGAAGATATTCTGATTTAAAATTATAAGGAACATGAATTTAAAACAACATTCTAAATCATTTAGAATAAAAAATAGTTGATTTCACGGTGACTTTAAAGCACAGAGCATCATTAGAAGGTCATAAAAGAGCGTAATGCTGATGGCCCACAGCTCGTCACTCCCAACATGACAAAACAGAAGGTCTGGAAACACAAGAGCGCTTTGGGAATCAGACGCTACGACCATAATTACCCTTCTTGACAGCCGCGCATGATGCATTAATATGCACAATGTGTCAAACTCTACACCTTCAACTAAGTGCTTACTTTTCCTGTTAAAAAGGTAATGTTAAAGCTTTATCGGGATCAAATCTTCCTTGCATCACTTCGCTCTAAATACTCACCGAAAGAAAAGAAAACCTAGCTTTAGGTTGGTTAAAGTCTTTAATCATGGACCGAACCATTTCCAAGCGTGTCCCTTTCACAAACTATTAATAATAAGAAATGACAGCAATTAACCTAATGAATGCCACCTGGCTAATGGAGCGCCGGCACCGTCATATGTTCTGATAATAATGAGCGTTTGCCACCGATCCGAACGGAGAGAGAGCGTCACATCCGTCAAGGCAAAAGCTCATTTCATTCCCAATGACGTTTTAGAAAAACATTTAACGTCAGAATTGTTATTGGCAGGAGTTAATACACCAACAACTTTGAATGAACTTCGTGACATCTGGAAACGCAAGCGCACATAAACAAGAGTCCGAGTGTGTAACGTCTGATAATCGCGTCTTATGAAGCTTTTCCCCCCTTGAGTCAATATTTATCACTAAAGCAAAAGCGCTTGTGTTTTTGCCTCGTGCTCTACATATGCAAATTGGCCTAATTACACATGCAGATAAGTGCAAAGGAACATCTGCCTCGCCTCCATCGACATGAAGAGAAACAGTCAACTATGATGAATGTGACGTATCAACACAACAGCGCAGACAAAGATCCGTTTCTGCTCGAAGGGGAAAAATTCACTCAAATGATCTGAAGGTCTTAGGTGATGTGATAAACCTAAAGGTACACACAGCTAAAATAAATATGCGTCAAATAAATGTAAATGTGGATCAGTCAAAACGGCATTCTGATTAAACCCAAAAATGGTTTATATTTGAATAGTTCATCAGTACTTTTGATACATTACCAAAAACGGTGGCAATCAAATGAACGCGTTAACGATCAATGCACTAGGTATTATGAAGAAACAACGAACAACACTGAAGTAAAATGTTATTTTCTGCATATGCCAACTTTTAAAGGCACAATATGTAATTTTCCGCCACTAGAGGTCACCTATTCGAAACAAGGGCGTGGCTTGATGATTCATGGGAGATGATCCTACGGGACTTGGGCAGAAATCATTTTGGGAGACCAAAAAAAATATATTTTCTGAGCTTAGTTTTTAACCAGATGAGCTTTACAAATATGGAGGACCAGGAGTGACACATAAAAATAAAAACGAAGAATCAATTAATTCATTTAATAATTCACACATAAAAAAAAAAGAGACATATGGGCAAATAAATAGACTAAATATTTAATTCCTGTTTTTAAACGTAGATTAATAGAACAATAAAAAAATACATTTGTAAATCATTTTAAATGGCTTTTTAAAAAAAGGATTTGCCAAATGCAAATTGTCAATCGAGTGCTAAAATGCCATTGGACGGCACACACGTGGGAGCAACCAATCAGCTTTCGCCTCAATTTGAAGAGCCGACCCTCTCTAGAAGAGTTCGCAACGCGATCACGCAAAATGTCAGGCGAATTTAAAAACCTAAACTACGTTTAAAACCAGGAATTAAATAAACAACTTTAAATATGTCTATTTATTTGCCTATATAAAAGTGATTTATTTATATACATTTTTATGTGTGAATTATTAAATGAATTAATTGATTCTTCGTTTTTATTTTTATGCGGCACTCCTGGTCCTCCACACGCAAACACCCGTATTCAGTTCCTCGCACACATATACCGCCCGAAACGTCAGTAAAATAATCTTTCGGAAAGTTCGGAAAGGTTGAAGCGAATTATGAGGACATTTGCGGGCTTCGTTGCACAGGATGAAGTCTTTCACCACACTTTAACAAGAGCAAAATCGAGAGTAACGCGGATATGGTGTCATTGATAAGCGACGGCTGGTTGATTCTTGGAAACATCTGGGATAATGTAAATACACAAGTCAACAAAACGTCATCTAACTCAAAATCTTACATTTATTACCTTTAACAAGTTGCATGAATAGCCTAATGACCCCTAATGAACCAATAAAGCATATATAGAGGTTATAAATACTGTAGAGGTGAATCCAGTGCTCCTGCGGCTCTGGAATCGGACATTCACAGAGAGTCATTTATTAAATGAGCACATGGATGCTCTCCAGCTGTCGGTGTGGTTTCTCAATAGTCGCCTCAAACAGAGACACGTATAACACAATCCCAGCGCTAATTATGATCGGCCGTGAAAGGTGGCACTCTGCAGCGGTTTCTGTGACAGGACGTGTTAAAGTTATTTTGGTCTGGCCTCGAAGAATCATTACTGCAGTTCCTCCTGAAAACTGTCAGCGGAGCCTCCTTTACCCATCATGCACTGGGCATCGGCCGCTCTAGTGAGGAAACGGATTACGTTGCCTGCCTGAAGCAACGCTACCGACGCTTGTACCATTCTGGTCAATTTGTTCCATTCCAGCACTGCAACTGATCCCAGTACACAAGCAAACACACACACTACAAACATCATCCATCACAATACGCCACGAGGGCGTCCTGAGACTCAAAAGTAGATCACATGACCTACCTTAGTGCCTTCACCATATATTCCAAGGCCAGTATTTTGGCTGATGTTAAATTATCGCCATCAACCGGTACATTTTTTTCATTGGCTAATGTGTGGGAAACTTATTTTGAAAGCTCTGAGAACACCAGTGCCCGTCTTCGTTCGTTTTCCATCTCTTTTTAATAGGGATGCACGACATCCGCTTTCGTTTCTGCTCCGACAGCCGCGAGACCAGCTGAACTCTGTGAATGCGTGATAGAAATCTGGAATGTGGGAGAACGTTGAGGTTGGTACGTTTTTCATCTTCAAACCAAACTTGGGTCGTCAACCGACAAAGTTTCAGGCTGCGTTCACACTTGTAGTTCGGTTCGTTTGGTCCAAAACACATAGTCCTGGTCCTCTTAGCGTTCACACTGGCATTTTTAACTAAAGTGACCGAACCGAAGGCGTAGGGATACGGTCACGACCCGATTGGTCGGCTTTTATGACGTATATTTGGCGACGGACTCGCTTACCGAACATTCAAAACAACGCTGTGTTCTGGATTAAACGCCATCATTTCATGCTTTATTTTCACCAGCTGAGAATCACGAAGAGCTCATCAAACGTTCAAAACAGCAGCAGGATTTCCAGAAACTTCACGTTTGCCCTCGACTCATTTCGGATTCTCCGATCTTCCCGCGTCGTCACATCAGCGACTCGTAGCGTCGCATCTGGTGATATCACGTCCTGTTTTTGGTTGGTTCACGTGTCTTTGGTCCGTGTCGCGTTCATATATCAGCCGAACCGCACCAGAGTTCGTTTGGAAGCGGACCGAGACCCGTCTTTTAGCGCTTGTTTGGTGCGCACAAGGGTTCACATATGAACTGAGCGATCGCACCAGGGTTCGTTTTAAACGAACCAAACATGACAAGTGTGAACGCACCCTAAATCCCGTCTGGCTAGTGCGCTTCTCATAATGTTAGGTGAGTAGATGGAGAATAGTTGGCCTTTAGTGGCTGTTTGAACGTATTCGACCACATGAGCGTCTACACTATGAAAGCCATCCGGTCAAACTCGTTTGACTACCTCTGGAAGTGGTCGAAAGTGGGCAAAACATTTCAGACCCCATTTACACCTGTATTTAGAGTCATCCATCATCCACTTGATCAACCAAAACATCTTAACATCTTACCAATCTCCTTTGCCACTTTATCGTACACATGCCACTTTACTTACTTATTTCTTGTTATGTTTTATGTTGTTATTGTACTGTTATGTTACTGTTATGCTTGTTAAATCGGTTTAATGACCCGTAACTCTGCCTGAGTATCGGACAAGTGTTCACTGTTGGCCAGAGGAGAACTGGCCCCCCGACTAAGCCTGGTTTCTCCCGAGGTTTTTTTCTCCATTTGTTGGAGTTTTGGTCCTTTGGCTTGCTGAAGTTGGGGACACTTGCTTGATATTCAGCAGTGTTTTTGATCGGCGCCGTTGTATGTGAACTGAGCCGAGCCGGACGATTACGTCACTGTTTTCTGCAGTGCTGATATACAGAAATGAACTAGACTAATAACTACTGATATTTGCAACGGAAAGAATCAATAATATATAGAATAAGCTGCACAATGACCCCATTTTCTTATTAATGTAAAGCTGCTTTGCCACAATTTGCATTGTAAAAAGCGCTATATAAATAAAGATGACTTGACTTGACTTGTTACCTGTAAACAACGAGGGTCTGAGAGTAACGGAATTTCAATTCTCTGTATGTACGTGCTGTATATATAGTAGAATTGACAATAAAGCTGACTTTGACTGGACTTAAAACCAGGTGTAAACAGGCCCGAATGACACTTGCGTTATTTTACTATCACTAAGATACTGTAATAACTTATATTTGTATACATATACACTATTTTATCATTTATTTTAAATTTTATATACGAATTTTTACTTTTTCTGCTTTCATTTAGCTTAAAATTAGTCATTTAATTTTATTCTTTTTTTTTTAAATGTGTATATTTTACTATTATAAAATTATTATTTTTATTTAATTTATGACAAGAGCCACATGTTTTTATGGTATTAGCTTCAGTTGTATACGATCACAACCCTCGTCACAAGTACAATTTTAATTTCTGGACACAGTTAAGAAGTTTTCATGAATGATGTTCTCAAGCACAATCTTGGAAAAGCACGACAGGAGGAAGAATTTCATTCCGGTTCCAGCAAATCAAGGATGCTTTCAACATATCAGTCCTGACACCTGAAAATGCATTCTTGCTTACAGCGTCTTCTTTCTGTGATCAGAGAGAGAAAGCACAGCGCTCCAGTGCCACAGTCCTGAGCCGACGCTCCACTTCCTGTTCACACTCAAGCCAGAGAAGAGATATCCATGCACAGAAACTATTACATGTATACACTCAGACCTCACCTTACACCTTACAGTCACAGATTATACTTTATTTTGAATCACAGAGGCATGTCATTTTCTGTGAATGTATGAGACTTCTGATTTATTACCTGCTATATGTAAATAGCAAGACGAATAACGAATAAAGTGCGGTAAACTGTTCCGGAAAGCCTCATACAGTCAAGAATCAGTGTTTTGAAATCGTCCATCGCTAGATATTGCTGAATAAAGTCGTTTTTTTGCCGCACAAAAAGTATTCTCGTCGTTTCATAAGATTAATTTTGACTGTTGTAAATATGTTTTAGTATCTTTCTGGGCATTAAAAGAGTAAATTATCTTGCTGTCAATAGAGACTCACTTATATCTTCATTTGTGTTCTGAAAATGAACGAAGTAGGGCTATCGCGGGAAATTAAGGGTGGCTCAACAGCTTTTTTTTTTTTTTTACAAACCTTAATTATCCTGATTTTACTGCATACAAAGCTCTATTGTTGAGTCAGCATATATTGTTGCTTTTTAACTGACGGTGAGACACGTTTTGAAACATTTTTGTTCATTGTTAAATGCCAAACAGCAATAAGAACATGCCTTTTCCAATTTAAAAAACGAAAGAAATGAAAAAGTTCTAAAATGTACTTAAATGTGTAACAAAGACGCCTTCAAATAAAGGGTTATACTTTATTTTAAGGTGTCAGTATTTCAGTGTAATTATACATTTAAGTACTGAGTAATAACAATTAACTACATGCATTTACTGTAGGGTTAGGGTTAGGATGAGGGTTGGTTTAGTGTTAATTGCATGTAATCATGCTTAATTTATAGTTATTAAAACAGTAACTACATATAACAAATTGTTTGTGAAGTGATTTGAGGAAGCTATTACGTGTTGTAGGAGCGTAGGGGTGTCCTGCCGTTTGTTTTTGACCTTATTTGTGGAAGTTTATTGTATTTTTATTTTCTTTGTAAGGTTATTTATTTATTTTCATTTTGTAAATGGTTTTGTTTATTATTTTGGCCTTGGGACATCCTGAAGCCATGGCTCCTTCATTTAATCGTTTATAATGATTTAAATAAATTCATATTTATGTCTGTGCTGATCTGTCGGTCTTTCCCGTCTACCATCAAACTCACGCCAAACCCTATTTTTATTAGAAATAAACTTATCGCGCCACCAGGACAGAGGATTCGCGTTAGAGTATATGCAATAAATGGAATAAACCCGGGATATGATACAAACAGCTCACGGGAAACCTGTAGTATCATTATTATATTCATCATTTTATTTATTTTGCGTTCAATGCACAGTGATGAATTGTAAAACAAGAAGGCCACACCCTCATGAAAAAAAAATAACGTGAGCTCTGCGGTTGCTTTCCTTCCTCTGCGTATTACGATATTGCGGTTATCGCGATATCGCCCTAGAACGTGAGGAATTAATGACAGAATTTTCTTTTTTGGGTGAAGTAACCCTTTAACTGTTTTCATTGCTATTTAAAATGTATAACTGTAACGTTTGCTAACATTTATATTCAAATCTAATTTGTCGTGGCCTAGTGATGAGGGAGTCGGGCTTGTAATCTGAAGGTTGCAGGTTCGATTCCCACGCCGGCAGGAATTGAAGGTGGGGATTGTGAACGAACAGCACTCTCTCCACCTTCAACACCATGACTAAAGTGACCTTGAGCAAGACAGCTGACCTTGTAAGTCGCTTTGGATATGATGAAAACTGAAAAAATAATTAAACTTTAAGACTGCTTCTAATACACACTGTAATGAATTGCTGTAAAAATTACAGCAATATTTTACAGCAGATGGCTGTATTCTTAATAATACAGCATATTGCCGTAAACTGCAATGCATTCTAGGGGGCGTGGCGGTCTGACTCAAAATTACAGGATATTACTGTAAATTTCAAGCATAAAGAGGCATTGTAGGATTTTCAACGGTTGAGAGAGTGGTCTACAACTATACAGCAAATCAAATTGTTAATCAGAGAATACAGTCAAATTCTGTAAATTAAATTATTGTAATGGTACTGTAAAAATTACAGTAACTGGCTGGCAACCCTGCTGCCAGTATTAACTAAGCAGTCACACAAGCAATCGTCCACGGCTGAGTGCCAACAGCACAGTTCATGAAAGATGGTAAAAACCAGCCAGACTCTGCATGACTGATAAAATGAGGCTGGTTAACGTCAGTCCCACCCGGCCGTTGGATTATCAGGCATGTAATGGGAGGATAACGGGCAGATGAGCGATAAATAATCAATGAGGTGCGCTTATGGCCAGAGCCTTGCCATCACAAACACCGTGTCCGCAGCCAAGCCATCAGCATATCAACGGCACACCGGCCTCGCCGCGGTTTACTGTGCGGATCGCGCTAGATAAACCCCCGATAACAGAGAAATTAACAAACGCTTGACATTTGCTCGACATCCATTATCCTGACACTTCTTCAGAATTTCAAAAGCCTGAGTGCACCCTTAATCAAAATTCATATTCCCCGAGCGAGCAACGGGCAACATATTGCAGCCCGCCTCAGCGCTGATGAAAACGGCACATTAGGGCCCGTTTCAGACGCATTAAGGGCCTTGGCATTGGCGATTCCGCATTCGAACACGCCCAAACGGGGAGCATCTGCCTGAGGAGCGAGCATCTCCCGTATTCCTCTCTCTCCCGGCTCCGGAGACATATGCAAACTGGGTGGAATGGCATTTTAAAGAGTGCCGATCATTACACCCAAATTCATTCATGGGGTTGTCCGGGGCCTGGCCGCGGCCCCTCTCGGGAGGAGTGCCAGTGCTCCATATGAACCGGACGAGTGCTCTTCATTTCCAATTCTAATGTTCAGAAGTCAGAGGAAAGGCCCGGCTGATGTCACAGCTCGCCAGCCGCCCGTCACGCCCCTCATTGTGGACGCTGGATTTGCATGCGTCTCCATTGTGAGACGGGGGAGAGTGACAGCACCGTGTCCAATTGGCGTTCCCGTCGGAACAGCCAGAGCTCGGGCCGCGAGAAGCCTGGCTGACAGATGACTCCCAACATCTGTGTTACGGGAGCGTCTCCCTTCCTGTCCGGCAGACACATGACAGGAGCGCAGGAAGCCCGCAGACGCGAAGGATACGGAGATGCATGTGTCTTTTATAAGATGCTGCAATCAGCCATTCATTTCTAGCTTTCTGTGATTCATAAGACGTAAAAAAGTCATTTTAACTGGAAAAAACTGCACTATGCGAATGTAAAAACCTGGTCATTGGTGAACATCACCAATCTCTTTACCACTAGGAAAAGGTTTAAAAAATTACAGATCTGGAAACCACCATTTGTTGCATATATTTACTATAGTACTAACTATAAATTATGCTTAATTGCATGCAACTAACCCTAAACCAAACCCTCATCCTAACATGAACCCTGTAGTAAGTACATGTAGTTAATATTACTCAGTACTTAAATGTGTAACAAAGACGCCTTCAAATAAAGTGTAGCGCTTTTTTTTTCACACTGCAGGTTCCTCAGTTAATTCCCCCAAACCTTCACATTTTTAATCATAAATATACTTATTATTAAATATACTTGGTTTAATAAACATTTTCAGAACACGATTAACTTAGAAATAACAACGACTGATTATACTGATATTTCATGACCATATTTAGAAAATTAAGACACGTTCAATGTGCAAATTGAACAAAGAAAAAAAGTCTGTGCATTGACTTAATAGTTGCGATATAAATCTCAGTCTACATTAAATTCACACTGGCGTTTTAGGAAGAAAAACAATTAGAATAGAATAATATTAAGGCTGTCACGATACTCGATTCTTTAAAATCCTCGATTGCAATTTACCTGTGTCAAATAACTGGCAAAACAATGACAAAAATCCATAAACCGTATTATTAGACTGTTTACTATACACCCTGGCCCAATTTACCCACTGTCCATCATGGCCTCCTAATCATCCTCATACACTGATTGGCTTGATCACCGTCTCCTCTCCACCAATCAGCTGGTGTGTGGTGGGCGATCTGGCACAATACGGCTGCCGTCGCATTGTAGAGGAGATTCCCTCTTCCAAATGTAAAGCGCTTTGAGTATCCAGTAAATGTAACAAATTATTATTATTATACATTAAAACCATTTAAAATCCTAGTATTGTGAATTCGAAAAGGTAGCAATTCAATTAAATAAATATGCGCCGTGGGTTTGTTTTTATATATATATATATATATATATATATATATATATATATATATATATATATATATAAATATAAAAAAATACATATATATATAAATTTTATATATATATATATATATATATATATATATATATATATATAAAATTTATATATATGTATTTTTTATATATATATATATATATATATATATTATATATATATAAAATATATATATATTATATATATATAAAAATGATATGTATTTTTTTATATATATATATATATAAATATTTCACATATATATACACACACACAATAATTATTACATATTTGCATGCGCTTTAAGCCCATCACTCTGAGTTTGCATGTTTTGCCGTCCACATATTCTTGTTCAAGAAATTACAGTGACTGCAGCATTTTGATCATAAATAAATGGCTAAATATTACAGATGAAGTGAACATTTTAATGGCGTCTGCAATCGCCCCCTATATAAACAGGGCACCTTTTGAGGGAACAGTCATTTGTAGTGGAGTCTGAAACTGGATGTTATCTAGTGCACTCATCCAATCCCAAAATGCACCGCAATAACGAGTACACAACCGATGTACGCTCAACAGCTAGAGAATACCCATTATGCACTGGCAGTCATTCACCGAACGAATTCCCACATCTCACCCAGAGCTAAATTATTCATCCATTTTGGTAATATCATACAGGTATAAAGTCCTTTTTAAGTGATTATTCACTCCTTCACGTGGACTACATTGGTGGACTAGTGAATGAGGGTATAGGGGGCGATTTCAAGCATACTAAGGATTTGATATGCTTTAAAGTGTAACAACAACAGGCCATTGCGCCCTCTGTGGGCCTTTGTTGTAATGTCGTTTTGTCGTAATGTAAGTCATTCTATAAAAATCATATGATTACTTGCTTTTGATACTTCCATTTGAACCAAATATTATTGCCTTATTGTTATTATATGTGTTTTAAGTCATTTTAAAGGCTTCGGTCTTTGCTTGCGTCTATTTTCATTACCATAAAAATGTCAATTACTCGATTAATCGTCAAAATAATCAACTGATGACTCAATCACTAAAATGATTATTAGTGACAGCCCTTTTACATTAATATTATTTAAAACACGGTAATAACCTATATTGGAAAACGAATGAACAAGTCATCAATGGCATGGAAGCGTTCGGTCACAAATGACGTAAAATGACGTCAATGGCGGGGACATTGTTGGTCTTAATGATTAAAAGTTGTGTAGCCGATGGGCTTTTAACGCAATGATTTGTTTTCTAAGGCTACATTCACACTGTCAGTCCAAATCCGATCATTTTAAATCAGATTCCAAATGGACACGCAAATCATTGACTTGTAACATTTCTTTAATTTTACAGAATATTTTTTTATTACTAAAAATTAAACTATTAAAATAGAAATTCAAATGAAAGTGGTGAAAATAAAACAGAATTTAAGGGTCCTAAAAATATGTTTAATGAATTGTTGTTAATTTGCATAAGTTTCATGATTTTAATTCATTAGAAATGCCTTTGATTACTAAAATTTAAAATAACCATTAAAATGTAAAAGACGAAATCCAGAAAAAGATGAAACTGATTTCATTGGGGCCTGTAAAAGGACAGGGCGAGGTTAAACATCAGATGCGGTGTTTTCAGTGTTCAGAGATGACAAAGCATGCAGATGGGACGAGCTCAGGCCCTTCCCAGCAGTCAACACGGATGAAGAACGACGGAGGACGACACTCGCCACCCCCTCCTCTGCGCTAGCATTTACCAAGGCCCGTGGCTCTCAGACGGGGGGTGTATTGGCAGGCCTGAGCGCACGCTAAGAGATGATGGATGGCCTAGTCAATACGTTGTGTCTTAAGAGCCCGATTTCCTGCCAGTCCAATCACGAAGCCTCCAGAGCACCCCTCCGCTGATTGGACGAGCCAAATCATTTTGCAGACTACGTCTGTCGAGCTGAGTGGATGTTAACCAATTGTATGTGCTTCTGCTGAAGCCACTCGTTTGCATTATTTCAACTTTTTTTTTTTTTAAATAATCATGTTGTTTAACAGGTGAATTTGTGGTGGAACACTGCATTTCCAATGACGCTGTGCAGAAAAATCCACCAATCAGAGTCATGGGGACTCTTTTTTCCCTCTTTAGCTCTGTCCCACTCCGATGAAGCACTGTAGATGATGGAATCAACTCCTTATGCGGTCAAAAACTTCCTTGTTAGTCCAATAAAAGCTTTTATTGACACCAGGTCCAGTGAATGACTGATCCTGGAATGTGTCATAGATGGTGAAACTCCGCCCCCCACAGAAGAAGTCAACGCCCACTTCATCATTGCAGCGTTAGCCCCGCCCACGGGTGTGTGAGGAGAGAAGAGCGATACAGGACTGAAATAACATCACCGTTCACAGGATCATAATGCTGGGAATATGATTATTTATATTCAATAATGTGAATGTCTCAGTGGAGCTTTTTCATTTCACTGCGGATTCTTTGGTAAATCAAGCGCATTTCGCAAACAGACTTTTACGATATGGACTCGACAGTACATCATGTGAGTAACTGTGTTCATTCTAATGCCTGATCTGATATGATTCATGTACAATCAGATGTTCTTTGAATCAAACCAGTGACTAAACGCTCAACTTCACTTTGTTTCTCTTAGTTGGAATGAAAATAATCTTTTATTTACAGTCTGATTAAATTATATATAGAAAGCGATCAAAGAACGCTCCCTTTGCAATCGCTTGAGCTGTCAATCAAATTGAATGTTGAATTTTATTCAACGAATCTCTTCGTTACATCATGTTAGTTATGATGAGAGCATTCGTTAATGTGCAGAAATTGAGTTGAATTGACGAGATCACTGCTTTCACGAGCTCAACAACATGTCTGTGATCGACTACAATGATCATCACTGCAACCTTTCGAGCCACGATCTCAATATAATGCAGCACTTTTTCACGATTAGTTAACCTTGAGAGCTGTAACAGTAAAAAACATGCTAAAGGTTTTCGAAAGAGTAATACTTGGCTATTTCATATGCGAAAATGCCAGCCAATCACAGCAGTGGGCGTTTACACTGAAGTCTAAAAGCAGACACGCCCCTTAAAACAGAGCGTTCAAATCAGAGGAATAAAATTAGGGTAGGAAAAATGCCTTTTATTTCTATATTATGACCATTTGTAATGTAAAAAGCAAACCAACATTATTGGTGGACGCCCAGGAAACATTATAAAACAATGAAGTTCATGAGCCCTTTAAATATTTGTATACATGCAAGCATATTTTGCAATAAGCTAAAAATAAATTGTTTCTATATTTCTACATCATTTTAATTTGATTGTCAATCACAAAGCTTCATGGGATTGTAGTTCTTTCCTTCACTAAAGCCATTAAATGAAGGATTATTATTATTCAACAATCTTCACATGTCACTTTATTTATTTATTTCTCATTGTGTTGTTGTTGTTGTTGTTGATATTGTTATGTTTTATGTTGTTAAAACAGAATTTCAATTCTCTGTATGTTTGTGCTGTATATATGGCAGACTTGACAATAAATCTGACTTTGACTTTGAATTTTTCGTGTCTGATTTTCAAAACATTTTCCGTGTCAAATCAAAGTTTGAAATGTTGTGATTTGCCATGGATCTTAATGCTTCAACAACGCAATTTTGTAAGGAGAACATCATTGGAGAGCCAGTGCACTAACGCACTCAGCTTGGATTTTTTCTGTTGTTTTGGTCATGGAAAAAAATACGCGCAAGCGTTAGTCCTGCACTGAACCTGCCCGAAAGACAAAACACACCATGAGCGGGTACGAATGAGCCCATATATCAGGATATTCCAGGAGGACAATGGCATATAAAGCAGCACATCTGGGGCACGAGACTAATACACACTGCGTTCTATAAAGTGCTGACGCCAATAACGCCGGCGCACTGAGGGTAGACGCTGTATTCCTGCGGGACGCGCGGGGCTGTACTCGAGCTGTGATTACTGCACGATGAAAACAGGAAGCTCCTGCTTCATATGACTTTCTAAGTGACCTCTGAAGAATCACGGGCGTCTCAGGGGTCTGACGGGATTACATGTGTTACATTCAATAAAGACACTCGCTCTCAGTGTCACGGACACAACAGACACACAATCAACATATTCACCATATGAAGACTCAGATATTAGATTGATAAAATACAGACATGAGCTCAACTGTCTCTGAGTTTTTTTTTGTCCCTAGATATTTGATCTAATAAAACATCACAGTAAAGACGAAATTAACAATTGTGATCGGGGGAAAAAAGCACCTAATATCACAGACAAATGTTTAAATGGGCATGTATTAGATTTGCATTGATAATAAATCACCCGGTAATTCATTAAGCTCAAATTAACCCTCCGGTCGTCTTCGGTCTAACTGGAATGGGATGACACTTGGTGTCTTTCGTTTGCACTAGCTAAATTATGGACATGATTCAGATATGTTCAAGCGTCACACTCGGCTCTTTCGCAGTGAAAAATGACCAACATAGGAAATTAATTGGAAATACAAAGAAAACTTTAAGAATCTTTTGGTGGTACAAACTACAAAAAGCACAGCGATGACAATCTAAAATGTCAAGAGTACAAAACACAGTCACACACGACTCACTAGGGCTGTGCAATATGCACAAAATAATCACATTGTTTTATTTTATGAATATTGCAATTGCGATTTATTTTGCAATTTTGGTAATTGTTTTTGCTTTCTCAAACATGCCGCATTCTGAAAGTATTCAGTGCATGAAATGTTTCGCAATGAAGTAACTGTATTAACAAACAACTGTAATTAACTGTCTTTAAAACAGACAACATAAAATAAATCAAGTAAATTCCAGTCATAATAAGTAAACTAACAAAAATGTATTTCAGAGCACACATTTCACAATGAAGTAACACTGTACAGTACGATTAACTGCTTCATAAACAAAACTGTAAAAAAATTATGTTTTCAACTTGTGTGAAATAACATTTTTGAATCCAAAACTCTCTCAAACGACTGATGTGGAATTTCTCTTTGGTACCAAATCATTTTTATTCTGAACTGCATCCATATTTTTTCATCTTCCCTCCCGTTTGCTTATTCAGAATTCTCCCGCTTTGCTTTGTTCTAATTTGTGCTGAGCGAGCTCTGATTGGTTAACGTCTTAAACATGCGCACAGTAACGTTGCAGTATTCTGAATTAAAATATAAATAAATAAATTAATAAATAAAATTGCAGACTTATGCAGATTTAGAAATTGCATGTGCTCAAATCGCGATTAATTGCACAGCCCGGCAACACACTATTACACACACACACGAACCATTGTGGCTGTAACAATATGGCAAAATTGAGCCAAAAGACTCAAATAAGAGGGTGAAATCAGATCAGACAGATTCATTAAGCTGTCATAAAGCAAACCTGTTCATTTTAATTGAATTTTGACAATGTTCAGGTTTGAGTGTAATAAAATGAATGCAAAATCTGACACTTCAAATCAACACCTTGAAAAAAAGTAGTGTTTGAGAATGGCGAAGCATAAATCCAAACATACAACTTAAATAAATGTAAATAAAACTATGCATTTATGTCTAAAAACCACAGAATTTATAAGCAACTTAATAAAGAGCTATATAGGCATCTAGTCGCAATACACTTCAAAAATTGGATGTTAAATGCCTCATCTCTATTTTAACATGGAACGCTGCTTTAATTGCAAAATAATTTAAAAAAATACATTAGAAAAAAAAGTGTATGGTATTTTCAATGGGAGAAAATAGCTAATAAAAACTGCATAAGTGTTGCACAGTATCGTAAAATACCCTCAAAACTTTAAAAAGTCATCAAAAAACATTACATCGGTTTTCCTGAAAACAAAAAAGTTCGTGAAGGACGCAAGTGTGAGCCCTAACCGAAGTTGATCATACTTGAATAATTATTCTAGATATAGTTTTATATATCTCTACCAAATTGTACTTCACACTTATTTTATTTTATCTTATTTCACTCATACTTTATTTTATACTCACACCCACCTGGTACTTAATTGTTCTTGACCTGTATCATTATATTATATTATATTATATTATAGAGTATAGTATTTATTATAGTGCTTTCCGGTGTGAATTGTTGTGAAGACGAGCTGCTGCTGTAACAAAGAGCTTCCCTTCGGGGATCAATAAAGTACTTCTGATTCTGAAAAGCAAGAGGGATCAGCGACTGAAGAAAGCCGGTGTGTGGAGCGAGTGTGATGCACTGCTTCTTACTGTGGAAACTGTGTCTTCAGCGTTTCCATGCACTGCCGTGTGGGACGCAGCTGCTCTATGAACCTGCTGATACTTCTGTATTCTGCTCTGCAGATCTTCATCTTATCCACGTGCTTATCTGGAAGAAATTAATGATAGATTGAGTTATTTACTGACATCGTCTTCAGACTTGTGTGTGTGCGTGTTCTGCCATTTCTTACGCACTGATAAAAAATTTTTTTTTTTTTTAGTGCCTAATTTTAGGTTACACTTTATTTTAAGGTGTCAGAACTACAGTGTAATTATAAGTACTGAGTAATGCCAATGTGCATTCTATAGGGTTTGGTTTTGCATGTAATTATGCATAATTTCTAGTTATTTCTATAGTAAATACACTGTAAAATAAAGTGTTACCTAATTTTATGGTGCCGATCAAACAAGACTAGTCTTTATACAAACTGTCTGTTGAAAGAAAATTAATTTCCAATCATTTGTGTGTGTGTGTGTGTAATTTAAGTTTCCTTTACAATACTTTTTAGTATGAAAATAATTTGAATATGCATGTAATTTTGAGAAGAAATCAACAAAACCTAAACCTAGCAATGATAAAACAGTGAACAATCAACCTTATTAATTATTCACAATCCCAGATTTATAACGTTGATATTTATGCTTTAATTTCTACAAGCTTGAATTTGTTTCGTTGCTTTTTTATTCTTGCCTGAACTAAGTTTTCATGTAGAAATTGCATGTGTTTGCTCTGTAGTATTAACTTCAGCACAGAATCATTTTATTGAGTGAAAAAATACAGCAATATCAATCAATTGTTTGGGTCCAAATGAGGAAACAAGCCTATAAATCACACAGAAAGTGTAAAAATGCAGAAAGTGTTCTGTGGTGGGCAGGTGTACAGAGAAAACAGTAAAAAAAAAAACCATTACACTTATGCAATGTCCTCATAATGAATGGTGAGGTAATACACGTGTGTGAAGTTGTGTTTATACTGTAGTAAAGAGCAGTGCTTGTTATCAGGGTGATTTTTAAATTTATCAGAGTAGTATATGTTTGTACCATCATGTAAAGGCGAGATAAAATATCGAATGTGTGTTTTCTATCTGAATACTGCATCTGCAACACGGACATGGATATTAAACATAAACACACAACCATGAAGAGAGCTGTCAAGACACACGTACTGTACCTGCAACTGACACAGAATCCATGATTCACCCGGGAAGATCATAAAAAACACACTTTGACGATATAAACAACACTGTTCGCACGGTAAACGCTCGAGACTGTGCAGCTCACAGCGATCAACTCCCGCAAACGCGTTCAAACGCGACATAACAGGAAACGCGCTCCTGATTGGCCGTGATGACTTCGTCATTGAGCATCGCGGACGCTGATTGGAGGATTGCAACACTGTTGATATGAGGAGGAATAATTCATTAGACGCTCTGACAGGACGTGAATACGTCACACGTAACGGCCATTCACTTGACAATTTATCGATTTCAGATTAATAATCATTACATTTTAGTCTTTATTTTATCAAAATATAAACGTGAATTAGCACTAATGTTTATGGGTGGAAAATATTCGATATTTAATTCTATAAACTACATGTTCAACGTTTAATACCAAACCGTTTGATGATAAAACAGACCTTATGCGTTTTAAACGCATTAAACTGACATTTTCTGACAAAGTCTTTATTTTCAGGGTATACTTCATCATAAATGGCTCCAGTGGTCAGTACATGATGTTAAACCTCTCACTGTGTTAAGTATAAAAATAAATCGCATTATTTTTCATTCATGTAAGTCTTATTCTCTAAATAAGTCTAGGCATCATGTTCAAATGACAGTCCCTCGAGAAAAACGCGATTATGCGATCGCTTGATTTCATGCATAATCATCCAAAGTCCGCATATTTATGCGCGGGTCGCATTTTTTCAAATATGCCGCACTTTCGCCGCATAAATTGCCGATTTCAGCAAGAAAAATATGCGGGGCTAGCATGATTTCATAATCCCTGTATTTTCGTTGCAAAAAAGTCTCATATATCTTAGCAGAAAGTTGAAAAATGTTGCGTTTACTTCACACAAGTAAAGCGCCATTATTTTCCCCCTGTTGCCATGGGAACCTTATGAAGTGACGTAATGACGCGACGTGAACGTCATCTGTAAACCCCGCGGTGAAACCATGATGAAGCGCGCCAATAATTCTCATTTGCCAACAAAAATAAGCTCAAAAGACCGCGCGAAGCAGTTTCCCAGTGTGTTACATGACGCTGTATATTAGTAGTGTGTAAAATAATTTACGTTGCAGTAAGAGATTGGAAGCACTTCATTTAACAGAAGATGTCTGTTTTGTATAGCTACACATTTTATTTTTTTATATTTTATTTATTCATTTTTACAGAAGTTGAATATTCCTTTTGTAAAGCTACAGAACTTATTTGACTCAATGTTTTGTAATTTTGAGCCATGTGTTGATGAAGGTCTGAAATAACTTCAATATTGTGTGATTTAGTAAGCCTGCCTCTTTACATGAAGGCAGTATCTAGTGAGAAAATCACCTTTTTTTCCTCTTTTGCATCAAAAACCGCAGTTTTTGCAAGTTCCTGCAATTTCATCGCATAAAATTGCAAAAATATCCCGCATATTCCATCGCGTTTTTTAAGAAAACGTGCCGCATAATCAGGGATTTTTGCCCGCAACAATCACAAAAAAATCTCGCGTTTTTCTGGAGGGACTGAGATGAGCTCCACCTCGGACCGCGTGGACTAAATGTACTGGAGGAGTAATCCAGTGACGGCAGTGCATGTGTGATACGAGTGACCTTTGACTCCTGAATCCGGGAGCGATCCTCAGTGGCGCTTGGAGAAAGCCGGCGTTTCCTTTGGGTCCAGGACAAAAGCAGATAGACATCTGGGGTCCCGAGGCGGCGTGAGGCTGATTGCTGTGAAAGCGAAGGTCAGGCCGCGTGGAATGGGTTTAGCCTCACAGGTAGAGTATCTGAGGATCGGGGATAGAGGAAGCCGTGCGTGCACTGGAATCAAAGGATCAGTGTACGGACATGATAAAATCAGAGGATGTAATGGCTGTAAGAAGCGGATCAGGGGGGAGTGTGTGTGTGTAGTATGGAGGCCACATGTAAACAGGCCAGTGCTCATGCAGTGGCGTTAACCAGCTGTGCAGCCGCGCAGTTGGAGATGAATTTGCAGGATGTTTTGCTTGCTGATCTTTGCATCGCTGCAGTCGCACACGCCGTCATCGAGCTGCGTTTCTAATGACAGCGTTTTCCCTCGACGCACACCGGACACTCGCATCAGCCTCCCGCCGACAAAACGCTATACAAAATAAAACGTGCTTATTTACATGTTTTTCTCATCGTTTGTTGTTCTCTTATTAATTCAGCTTTTTTTCATTCTAAATTATTTATCGGTGCACATCATTCACTGAAACATGTGATTTTATTGGGTTATTTTTAATGTTTTTACCCAGGTGCTGGGTCACTCTGAAAATACTGCACTGTAATGAATTACTGTAAAAATTACAGCATTATTTTACAGCCGCTGGCTGTTTTTTAATAATACAGCATATTGCTGTAAACTGTAATGCATTCTGGGGTCACGTGTTGGTTTGACTCAAATTTACAGAAAATTGCTGTAAATTGACCCTTCGTAATTTAAAAAAAATTGTTATTTACTGTAATCAGAGAATACAGGGAAATTCTGTAAATTAAATTACAGTAACACTACTGTACATTTTACAGTAGCTGGCTGGCAACCCTGCTGCCAGTATTATACTGTAAAATTTACAGTAGTTTTTTAACAGTGTGGGTTGTTTTTTTTTTGCTGGGTTCAGCCTGCGGGGTTCTTTTATTGGGTTATTTTTTTATATTTTTACCCAGGTGCTGGGTAGTTTTTCTGTATCTCGGCTGCTGGGTCATTTTTAACCCTTGGATTTCTGTGTTCACTCGGGTAAAATTGACCCTAATTGGATCACACGATGAAAAACAACAAAGATTCATGTACTTTTAATATCAACATTTGTCAAATATTCCAAAAAAAATATTTGTAAGGTTTGTATCACATTGAATTCCTACCAAATTATTACTGTACAAAGAGGAAAACGTCTGTAGTCTCACATTTGACCTTTTTTGTTTACATGTACGCCACAGTCTACAAACATCGGACCTGTGCTCAAAGCGAACGACGCGCCGGCCGTCGAGCGAATGCGCGACCAGGCCTGAAACACGACGCAACATCGCTGTCATGTGTAAGAAAGTTGCTTGCGTCACAGCTGTGGTTGCGCCATGCGCTTGACGCTTGAAATGTAAATACAAGGTAATGCTGTTTTTATGTAACTTTTCAAAAATGAATATATAAGATTGCCATTTAATGAACTGATACCAGATCCCTTTCCACAGATTGCCATTGGCTAGTAGTAAAAATAGTAGCCTATTTTATGATTGTAAAAGGCTGACTTGCCATTGAATAAAAATATTGTATATGTTCCTAGAGATTTTTGAGTGCATCTTTATTATTTAAAATTAAAAACCAATATCAAATTGACTGACCCAGCACTGATTTAAAAAACAGCCCAGCAAATGGGTTAATGTATAAAACAAAAATAACCCAGCATCTGTTCTGTCCAGTATTTACCCATTGCTGGGTTGTCAAATAACCCACATTTTTTAGTGTTATTGTTTTAAATTCATTAATATTATATTAGAATATCTTCCTCTTGCAGCTTCTCTTCTCTGGTGATGATGTGGGCGGGGCAACCTGTCACTCACATGAGATCCACCAATAGCAAACCACAACCATCCAATCAATTCCACACGGATGAAATCAAGCCCCGCCCCACATTTGTTCTTGTTCCAGACGCATTTCACAACGTCACCATAGGCAAACAAAGACTAGCACAACTTCCTTTCATGCCAAATTTAATCTGCTTTCCATAGACCAGCATTCAAGGCTGTTGTTTTTTTTGTTGTTTTTTTACCCCCATTCAAGCCTGTAATTATTGTGAAACAGAAAAACTGAGCTCTTTTTGACTGTCATCTTCTGAACTGCCAGAGATTTTATTTTTAAAAGCACATGGATTTAGGCACAAATGAAGAAATGGCTGCTTTGCTGTGGAATTCGCTCAGTCACATCTCTGAAATCCCACAGCTATATTTCACATGAAAGAGTACAAGACTCTGAGATTTTAAAGCTGCTTCACTCATTTATTTTATTAGATTTTAATGAACGTAATTAGATGGCAAGTAATTAAATGTAATTGTGCTCGCGACATCCTCCCCCATCGCTGCAAATTGGCCCAAACAACATGTGTGGTATGAGCAAATTTGCTGGATTAATTGGGGATAGATAATATTTTTGGATTGTATTTCACACTAAATGGCCGCGCGCCGAAACAAAGAGCGCGGCTCAAGCTCATTAATCTCTGTCAAGGGGAAGCTCGGGTGCAATTTGCATGACTGAAGTAACGGCGCATGCTGTCGAGCGGCCCGGGCTGCCTGAGCCGCCTTTGATTCCTGCGTCAATCAGGGCCGGAGCTCCCGACGGCCTGACGGACCGCAGGAAAGCGCCGCCCGCTTCTGCTAATTACTCTGACACCATTCGAGAGCAAACATAAAAACCTTGACAATGTGGCCCTGTTTGGGCAGTGCGCAAAACTGAAATGCTTGTAAGGAGTGTCTGAATAAACACTGAATTTACATGCAGATTCATTTTTCAGGCTGATTAATATGGAAGCCCGTAAAGTCAGAATTGTGAGAGATAAAGTCAGAATTGCGGGATATAAAGTCAGAATTGTGAGAGATAAAGTCGGAATTGCGGGATATAAAGTCAGAATTGTGAGATATAAAGTCGGAATTCCAGGATATAAAGTCAGAATTGTGAGATATAAAGTCGGAATTGTGAGATATAAAGTCAGAATTGTGAGATATAAAGTCAGAATTGTGAGATATAAAGTCAGAATTGTGAGATATAAAGTCAGAATTCCAGGATATAAAGTCAGAATTGTGAGATATAAAGTCAGAATTCCAGGATATAAAGTCAGAATTGTGAGATATAAAGTCGGAATTGTGAGATATAAAGTCAGAATTGTGAGATATAAAGTCAGAATTGTGAGATATAAAGTCAGAATTGTGAGATATAAAGTCAGAATTCCAGGATATAAAGTCAGAATTGTGAGATATAAAGTCAGAATTGTGTGATATAAAGTCAGAATTGTGAGATATAAAGTCAGAATTGTGAGATATAAAGTCAGAATTGTGAGATATAAAGTCGGAATTGCGAGAGATAAAGTCGGAATTGTGAGATATAAAGTCAGAATTGTGAGATATAAAGTCAGAATTGTGAGATATAAAGTCAGAATTATTAGATATAAAGTCGGAATTGTGAGATATAAAGTCGGAATTGCGAGATATAAAGTCGGAATTGTGAGATATAAAGTCGGAATTGTGAGATATAAAGTCGGAATTGCGAGAGATAAAGTCGGAATTGCGAGAGATAAAGTCGGAATTGCGAGATATAAAGTCGGAATTGCGAGATATAAAGTCGGAATTGTGAGAGATAAAGTCGGAATTGCGAGAGATAAAGTCGGAATTGCGAGATATAAAGTCGGAATTGCGAGAGATAAAGTCGGAATTGTGAGATATAAAGTCGGAATTGTGAGATATAAAGTCGGAATTGTGAGAGATAAAGTCGGAATTGCGAGAGATAAAGTCGGAATTGCGAGAGATAAAGTCGGAATTGCGGGATATAAAGTCGGAATTGCGAGATATAAAGTCAGAATTGTGAGATATAAAGTCAGAATTGTGAGATATAAAGTCGGAATTGTGAGATATAAAGTCGGAATTGCGAGATATAAAGTCGGAATTGTGAGATATAAAGTCGGAATTGCGGGATATAAAGTCAGAATTGTGAGATATAAAGTCGGAATTGCGAGTTATAAAGTCGGAATTGCGAGAGATAAAGTCGGAATTGCGAGATATAAAGTCGGAATTGCGAGATATAAAGTCGGAATTGCGAGAGATAAAGTCGGAATTGTGAGATATAAAGTCGGAATTGTGAGAGATAAAGTCGGAATTGCGAGAGATAAAGTCGGAATTGCGGGATATAAAGTCGGAATTGCGAGATATAAAGTCGGAATTGTGAGATATAAAGTCAGAATTGTGAGATATAAAGTCAGAATTGAGAGATATAAAGTCAGAATTGTGAGATATAAAGTCAGAATTGTGAGATATAAAGTCAGAATTGTGAGTTATAAAGTCAGAATTGTGAGATATAAAGTCAGAATTGTGAGATATAAAGTCAGAATTGAGAGATATAAAGTCAGAATTGTGAGATATAAAGTCAGAATTGTGAGTTATAAAGTCAGAATTGTGAGATATAAAGTCAGAATTGTGAGATATAAAGTCAGAATTGCGAGATATAAAGTCAGAATTGTGAGATATAAAGTCAGAA